>OX371288.1:16626012-16948512 GCA_947310995.1 Yponomeuta cagnagella
GTGACGGATCATTTAGGTACTATTTCGTATTTGCAAATTAATACGATCTTGATAGTGAAAGCCACCTACCAGCCTTCCTCCAGACAGAAAGTTAACCTTCGAAAATGTAAAACGGCATCCATTTATATTCTAGAGGTGCGAGAAAAGTTATCATAACTTACCATCGTACTCAACTAAAAATAAGCTTATGTAAAGCTCTAACAGCAAAAAGGGCCTGCAGCGCGGTGAGCTACATTTTAGTGCTATTAAAATGCAGGAAATACGCTGATAGGAGCAAAAAATGCGTGATGTTTGGCGCGGGTCCAGTGGCGCGGCCATTAGCCGCGGTGGCGCAGTGGACCATCCTTTGCTTCGAGGTCCTTTCGGGTACTTATAGTATCCTTTCGGGTACTTATAGTATCCTTTCGGGTACTTATAGTATTTACGGTGTACTGTAAAGAATACTATACTATAAAATATCTTATCCATTTTAACTTAAAGTTTTGGGCCTGCATAGCGAGTTGAAACATATCTTGAAACGGATCAAGAGGCAAACCAGACAGAGGGCAATACTTTAACAAAAACTTAAAGGAGATGAGGCTATGTGCAATGGAAAATTCTTCGGATGCATCGTCCACTGCATACGCGAGCGCAGAGAATACCAAAAGACTACTTGCCATCTTAAACGCCTGTCGTTTTAAGCCTGTCTTTGTCGCTTCGTTTTACAGATTACTTTGTCCTTAATTAGGTACAGTATTTATTTACTTTTTAAGTACTAATAAGCTTCTACATCTCGGACTTTGGATCGACCTTGTTAAGGAACAGAGTTAAATTTAGATTGTAATGTAAAATAGTGAAGTAAAACAGTCCCGTGCGGTACGTTACAGGCTGTACGATTTAAATAGCTATCACAGCTATTGAGTTTTATGGTATTATTTTTTTGCAAAATAAAGAAAAACTAGAAAAAAACAAATAAAAGCTTATGTTATGTTTTGTTTCCATTGGTGGCGCTAGTTTGCACCAGGTCGCCCATAAAATGTATTATACGCCTGAATTAATTCGTACGTCCCGTATTGGGTAGTGATAAAAACATAAAATGAACTATTGTTTATTTAAAATCGTTTATATAATTACCTTGTTCATTAATAAATAATCTTGACTCGGATTTGCGCTTCCTTGTAATCCAGATAGCATCTCAGTACATTTGACTTGCGGAAAGACAGACGTGTGAGTGCATGTTGTATGCATGTGCCTTTTTAATGTGTGCTAAATTATTTATATAGCAACCAGTAGCAAATTATACCTGCGATAGAAAGGCGAAGTGACCATTCGGAGGTGACCCTGCCTGGAACATATTTTTAGACAGAAAAAGAAGGAAGAAGGAGAAAGTTTTCCGCCGCCCTATACTATACTCTTAGTAGAGGAAAGGCGATGTAAAGGCGAGCTACATGGGTAGTACAACAGCACGAGTCACGCGTTTCGTAGCGCTAAAATGACAGAATTTGACAATTAGGTGGGATACCGCCGTTTAGCCAAAGTATTTTTCGCCAAATTTTACTTCCCAATAAACTTATGGCATCAGTTTCATTTCCCAAATGAAACTTTAGCAAGTTTTCATTTCGCATTTTATTCTTTTGGTCAAATTATCATCTCGCATAATTTTACTGCGTCAAGTTTTATTAAGACAAACGTTTATTATGCTAACGTTTTATTTTGGCACTGTTACCAGAAAAGTGGGTTAGGTTAGGTTAGAACTGCGACCCCCACAGACACCTACTGTTACCAGAAAAGTGGGTTAGGTTAGGTTAGAACTGTGACCCTCCACAGACACCAACTGTTACCAGAAAAGTGGGTTAAGTTAGATTAGAACTGCGACCCCACAAAAACGAACTGCGACAAAAACCGAAAGTAGGTTAAGTAAGAAATTTTTTTACCTGTAAATTATTTGTCCCAGGTGAAACAAACATCCATGCAGTGTAATATTTTCGAAATTGGATCGTAAGCTTGAAATACTAGCTTTTTCGAAATCCAGTATGAAGACATTCGGGTTAATGAATTTTGACCAAGTATTTATTTGGTAAACAATAACTTGCCATAATAACTTTTGCTAACTGTTTATTTGCTTTAAGTTGTTTTGAGAAATGTTTTTTTGCCAAGTGATAATTTGCGGAAAATAGTTTGGGAAGTAATACTTTGGGAAACGATTTTTGGCAATACATTAGTAAACCAATTATGGTACTGAGAAGTCGCGACTTTTGACATTTAAAACGCGCGACATCGTACTACCCCTGCTGAGCTAAGTAATCTGCGGGTTTCCTCGAAGCAAAGCGATAACACGTGGTAGCTCAGTGGATATAGCACTTTCCTTTAATTCGCGAGGTTCTGTATTAGAATCCGGCAGAATTTCTCAGTTACGTATAATTGTTAATTTATTGTTTAAATATCTAGAACGATTAAAGCGAATTGTGATTAACTCATCCGAAAGCCTAGCTTTGTGCCTCGAGCTGTACTTGTGTTCAAGTAATTTATCGCGCGTCAGAATGCGGAGTGTGTGAAGCCGAAGAAAACAATTTGCAGGTTCCAAGCCGCTGATCGAGACAGACGGCTCCCGCGGGTCGCGTTACAGACTGCACAGGTCCTATCGAATTCAAAAATGTACAGAGATAAAACTGGCGATAAGGTATAAAATTTATTGTATCATAGTTCTGATATATTAATCTCTAGCAAGCTAAACTGCTTTTGGAATCGTTGGTTGAAATAGCTATGTGATAAAGAGGAATATTTCTCTCCAATCAATTTTCACACTAGTCGAATCCATCAATCTATATAGTCAATGGCTGGTAATAAGCTTCCCCAAAGCATTCTTTCCCGCCCTTATTTAGGCAGATATTCCTCTGCTTCTGAGCAAGACAGCAATACTGGAAAGAGACAACAGAATGTAGGCTCCTGCGGGTTGACAGCCCAGCTGGTTTTCCCCCAAGGAAGAAGAGAAATGTGTGCATGGGCTTAATTGCTACTCGTGCCCAGCGCAGAGACTGTGTTTATAAAGCGAAAGAGGTTTGTCAGTATCGTGGAAATTAGCAAACTTTGGACTCGGCCTACCTGCTCAAGTATGCATGTATGCCCACCAAGAATAGGTAATTTTGAAGGGGGGACGCTTTAATCTAACAAAAATTTACATTTTAACACTTAATATTTTGCAAACGGATCCTTGAATCTAAAACGGTATTCCTACATTCACAATATTTTTAAACGACCACTCCAACCGTACTCCACACTGGGAAAGTTGGGGAAAAATAACTTTATCCCTGATTCAGATGCACCATACATTATTATTTTGTTAATTTTATTCTACCGTTTTGTCAGCATTATTAATATGTATATTTATGCCAAATTTCAGCTTTCTAGTACTAATCGTCTCTGAGCTAGGCCGCGGATAGACAGACGGACAGACAGACTGACTGACTGACGGACTTGGTCAAGCTATAATCGTTCCTTGTTGACTACGGAACCCTAAAAAGCACTTTGCGCATTTTTTTATTAAACAGTCTGAAGTGAAATCTCCTTAGGGGTTTTTAATGTATGCTCGGTCCGCACGACCGGGCGGCGGCGGCAAACAGCTTTCCATTGCCACTCCTAACTGAGCACTAAGCACCTGCAATAAAATAAATACAACATCGAGTGCCACTAAACCTCCCGCGCCAATTGCAAACACAAAGTTGTTCCTCCGACGTATTTTATTTTCCCTCCAACTGACCCCACTCCAACTGAAAGTGGGCTCAGGGCGACCCACCGGCCAGGAATTAAAATTAAATCCATCATCGTTCTCTGTGACGGTTTGATACAAAGAAATATAATTAATTTGGAGTGTTCTGCGTCAAACCACCGAAAACTAACAGTTCGATGACGTCGTGTCCCTCCTTTTGTAGTCCGATGTGACACCAGGCAATGAAGGATCATCACTTTGATAACCTTGCGTGGTATAGACAATGCAAGCCTTTTCTCACAGAAAGATACATGTAAGATGCTGATTCGCCAACCAGCTGCCACGCAGTTGAAATTATTTGAATATTAGAAAACTGAAAACATAAAAAAATGTACACCGATTTCTGAATAATATAAGTACCTTAGATCTATCTCGTTCTTTTTTAAAGAAATTGCAGAGACAGACTATAACTTACGAACTTACGTACTTACTAGTATTATATTCTTTTTGTTGCACTAATCCGTACTGAGGACAATTTTTAAAACCTATTTACCTGTACGTAATACAGAGAAGTTTGTTAAGAGGTTCGAAATTTCGCCGATGCCTGCACTTGCGCTGGCACGGTTAGCCAGAGGTCGCAGGTTCAAGTCCCGGCATGGGTGGAATTGTTAGCCTCTAAATAGGATTTTACTTACTATTACTTAGTGAAATTCTCAACTAACAATCTAGAGTAATAGAGTGAACTATAGCGATTCAATGCAATTTTTTAGGGTTTCGTACCCTAAAAGGAAAAAGTAAGTGCGAGTCGGACTCACCCACCCAGGATTCCCTACAAATTTGAAGGTACTTACACGTTATAAATAGTTCAGGAATCGAGTCTCGCAGTTTTTTTCGAGTTTTGTTTACAATTTATTTACAAATGTATAGTTTTTAGATTTTTTTACAGTATTTGTAGTATAAGGAGATATTACTTGCCAAATTTCATAGTTGTAGGTCAACGGAAAGTACCCTATAATTCCCTTGAGTGTCGAAATATACGTTTTTGAGCATAAACGGCCGTATCTTTTTCTCACGTCAGCTCAATTGTTTGATTTTTTACAGATTTGATGGACTGTAGACTTAAGTATATGGTTTTAATTTCAACTCGATACCTCCACCCGTTCCTGAGATAAGTAAAGGTTATTGAAAAACAGACGGACGGACAGACGGACGGGCGGACGAACGGACGGACGGACAACAAAGTGATCCTATAAGAGTTCCGTTTTTTTTGGGGTCATCATCTACCCATTATGTCCCCACCGAGGGGCACGGGTCTCTTCCCTGAGGAAGGTACGGTTGGGGTACGGAACCCTAAAAAAATTTTGGAATTCGTGTCGAGTGACTCCCATGTATCCGCGAGTCTTATCGTCCCAGCGCGACATTATTCGGTAAACACTCCCCCCTCACCCCCCGTCGCCGTTCTGCTGAAGCCATCTGCGGCGATTGTTCAGCTCGGTACTAGGCGAAACAGTCCAGATAGTCTAGTCTACGTCGGTTAAGGATGTTGTTACGTCTATCATTCTGTCCCCCTCGCACAATCTAATATGTTAATGGTTGTAAATGAGGCTAAACGTGGTCTGAGGTTTTGATAGATAGTAGTACATTCAAGTCTCATTCAAGGCATATTTTTCTTATTCCGTACCTAGTTTATGATTGAGAAAATTTTATACTAAAATTAATAATTTCGGTATCTCTTTATCAAAAACTAAGTAGTTATAAGAAAAAAACAATTGTATTTAAAATATAATTATTACATTCATCAAAAGTATGCATTGTACCATCACCGAAAAGGTTAGATTGCGCGAGCGACAAAGCATGCAAGATGCAACAACGTCTCACTGCTTAAAATGTGTCTGGTGTTCTAAGCAGTCGGGCTTAATTTTCTTTACAATAAAACATCGTCACACTCAACGTTCCATATTTTAAATACGTAGTCCACATTGGGTTTATTTGCCCTTATTACAGATCAGCGATAAATCATGACAACACAGATAAGCTTCGTTATTACCTGCATTTATATCCCCTCAAGACCTGACCTTGAAAATAACAACCGAAAACCATTGTTATTTTCAAGATCAGACTTAGCAGGCTATACTGCTACAAAATAGTTTATCTACTCGTAGCATGAGAATTCAACCAGAATTTAATCAGAAGAGGGTAGGTAGTCAAATATATTATTTTCGGATACACGAACGATATCAATCCACACAGAGCAAAGTTTCTGTTCCTATCAGTATTGTGTCAACGAATCGTAGCATTCCACCTGCTTTGCTCTATTGTGCCGCCGGCGATAAGGTCGAGCAATTGTTTTTAATGTACAAGCAAAAGGATCACAGGAGCACGGTTACCTATTTAGATCTAAAGGTCTATTCGCATTGCGACGGGCCGGGGCCGTGTCGTCGCCGTGTCGTCGCCGTGCCGTCGCCGAGCCGTCGCAATGCGAATAAAGGTAGTATGACGGCCGGTGTGACGTGTCTTGTGGCGCTAAAATGTCAAAATTTGATAATTTATGTGCTGAACAGTCGCAATTTCTGACATTTAAAACCAGCCGAGGCTTGGTCCCAGTCTAAGCCAGAATTGTACTTCGAATTACTCTAAAAGCTGGTATACACTATCAAGTTGTTAAGTAGTTAATTACATTTTAACTTAATTTTAAGCTACTTCATGCATGTAAACAACGAATTTAGTAGTAAGTTAAGAGTTAAAATTTATCGTGCAAGTAATCAAGTAGATTAGAACTTTTTCTATTTTTCGAGTAAGTTGGTGGGCGTGGCCCGTCACTTGACACGTTTGGACAAGCACAATTAAGTTAAATTATTAGTTAAATGCACAAGCTTAGCGGTTTTCGAGTGTTTGTATTTCTTGTTTTTAAATATATATATTAAATCAAAAATGTACTCTCGCTTCCCTGACTATTTATCCTTAACTTCCTATAAAACCTCACTTATTACGTATTTTATTACAGAATTACAGATTTGAATTCGCTGTTAGTTGTCCATCTTCGGCTAACTAAAGAGCTTTTGATGTTTAAATACTTACTTAAAATTAAGTTGCTTAAACTTAAGTTAAAATCTAAATTTTAACTTAAGTTTAAGGCTTCGAGTAACTAATACTCGAAGCCTTACCACGAAAATACGGAGATTTGAAATAATTTTTCTTAGATACAATTTTTTCGTAGAAAAGAACAGGATAGGACAGGTGACATCCCCGCGCCTGGCCGTGCTGCGACCGCGCAGGTTTCACGGGCTATACTCGGTCCGGCCCGTCCGGACCGGGTATTGCCCATGGTTTTCATTTCCAGCTTGGTTTTGTCACCAGGTTTTAATTTTCTCTCGTAATATTAGTCCTAATCTTGTAGGTATACAGGGATTATTTTAATTTGTAATATTGCGCTCGGCCCCCGCGCTGTGTAATGTGGACAGACCTTAACTGATCCTTCATTCGTTATGTCAAAGTTCTTTGAATGGGAGCGGCCGTTTGATCGGAAAGTTTTTATTTGTATGGTTTCGGAGAGAAACGTTGCCAGGGATGCTAGGTCCTTATTAATAGGGTAAGGTAATACTGGGCCCTTATTATGAAGCAGCGATATGTTTGGACGGGTCATCAACTTCGCGCTTGAGCCCGATAATTCACTCGAATCTAGCGACAAATGCGGTTCTTTTTTTGAATAGTTTCAAAGTTTCCTGCCACTGAGTAATGAACGCAGAAATGCATAGCTCTTTGTTAGCCCGATGACGTCATATCATATCTTGAGATACAGATTTTGACACTGACAAGCGACTTTCGATAATGTCGCATTTTTCATAATAAGTGCCCAATTCCCAAAATTAAAATAAAACTTTATTTTTCGTAATAGTCTTGAAAAAATACCAAGTTAAACCAGTCGTTATATATTTGAGAATGTATAATGCGCCCACTAACATCGCACTAAACAGAGTTACCCCTAAAACTATTGAAAACCGTTTCCTTAGAATGGCATGCAATATAACATAAACTCACGCCTATATCCCGAAGGGGTAGGCAGAGACAACGGTTTGCCACTCGCCATGATCCTGACAAATATCTTTCAATTCATCAGAATTCATTAGCCGTTGCATGCACGCGCGCAAGTAATCTACATCAGCATTAGAATCTACGAGTATAATTAAACGATTTTCAGTAAGCAAAAGTTTCAATTTTTATTTTTTTTATTTTAATAATATTCTTGTAACGTGAAGCGGTCAATATGTATTTAAAATAAAAAATGAGAACTTTTAAAGTGTTTTAATTTTATTATTTGTTGGAGTATGATTTACTGAAATGGTGTTTTGTCCTACTTTGTTTTAATAACAAGTTATACAGGTTATTTTGAAAGGAACCATCTCACTGACGTTGCAACTGCTAGGCTTGTTTATTTTAGTTACTTCCACAGTATTATGTCCTACGGCATACTACTGTGGGGTCGGGCAGCAGACATTGAGACGATCTTCATCTTACAGAAGAGAGCCATCCGATTTATTTACAAGTTAGGTAGTAGGGATTCGCTAAGAGATTTCTTCAAAGAAACCAACATCTTAACAGTTGCATGTCAATACATTTATGAAAATATTATGTACGTTAGAAAAAATATCAAAGACTTCGAAAATGTTGGTGGCCACCATAATTTTAATACTAGAAATAAACATAAATTGTCATTTCCACTATTTAGACTTGCAAAAGTTAACACATCCTTTATGGGGCACTGTATAAGGTTCTACAACAAAATTCCTCAAGATATATTAGAGTTACCTCCAACGCGATTTAAAAAATGTGTTAAGCACATTCTGTGCAAAAAGGCTTACTATAACATCAAGGATTACTTAGAAGACAAAGATGTTTGGCATTAAACAGTAAATTAATATTATTTAAAGGACGATTGCGACTAGTGTTCAACACATTCATGACTAATATTTTAAGTTGAAAACTCTGTTAATTAAGTTAAAACGTGTTTTGAAAAGAATAAATATGGAGTTTCTTTGTTAGTTTCTTCTCCACATAATCCATTAATTGTGAAACTAACCACTTTGACGTTCATTAAGTAAACATTCTGTTTTTACAATGAATAAAAATATTTGAATTTGAATTTGAATTTATTTTATTTACAGTGTATCTTTCTCTACATCTTCCACCGCTTAACACCGCTTTTCTGGTAATGAAGTTACCAAATATGGAGCACAAAACCGTGGATGACCTATCACATCGACGCTCACCCACTAAACGCTGTAACTCCAGCCAACAAGTAGGGCAGATTATGACGTGGACTGTGACCGTCGCTTTCGTCTGCCATTTGCGGCTTTCCGAGTAGCCGTATCGATCAACCGGACTTTCAATATTGAGTGACACTGGGAGAAAGGACTGGGCATATATCGAATACTGCAGAAGCACTTGCGATTTAATTAGTACTTTTCAGGGGAGTTTTTGTCTCTAAGACTGTGTTTTTAACTGTTTAGTAACCACTGCCCTTTTTGGCTTTACAAGTATTTTGAAAAGTCAAATTGTTTATAAAAAAGGTTATAAAAAAGCAGCAGAATTCAGAGAAACAATGTATTCTACACGGAAATACATTGTTTCTCTGTATTTTCTTGCCAAAGAGAAACTGTTTGGTACACCATCCCGCGCACCATATAACCCTGCGAAATTGTTTACGCACCTCGCAATATGGCGATTCTGATGGTGGCAGATGTAGATATTTCCGTCGATAATCTGTACAATTCTAAATGACCCGATCGGGCAACCATAACAATGTTTTTTTAATGTTATTTTCAAGTTCATAATGTAACAGGTTACGTTCCTTGGTTTTTTCGTGATAAGTGCTCAAAGAAATAGAGTGAGACAGACATATATCAGACAGAGACAACATTTACAGATTTATTATATATACAGATATCCACCTATATTCCACAAATAAACGATTTCTTGCATATAACACTGTGACATGGGCTATTGACTTAGATGAACTTAATTGTTGACAAGATGTAATCTTAAACAAAATAATGACCACCTTTCTAGACTTTAGTGCTATGATATTTTTTTTACTGTACACCCTTCCTTTCGTAAGCCATGTGCCGAACTGCCGATGCCGCGTGGGAGAAGTAAAGGGTCCGAGTCTCCAAGAGTTTGCGGTCGGGCGGCCCAGACAAGCGCTATTAGTGGTCCAGCCGCCGCCGCCGCCGCCGCCGCCCCCTCGGACCCCAATCTGATGTAACTACTCCTAATACGAGCATAATTTTCATTACTACAGCAGTCACCAGTTAGTAAGTTTGCGGTCACCAACACAATGGGGTTAGAGGAGCACTTTGAATTTCGTAAGCCACATTTACCAACGCGTACTTGTGTTGAGGTGCTGTTTTGATTGAAGCGTTAATAAGACATATCGAATTTCTAACAATTCCACCCATGCCGGGACTTGAACCCGCGACCTCTGGCATGCTTAGCCAGAGGTTTTTTAGCCTCTAAATAGGTTTCTATACCTAGTAAAACCATAAACTAATCATATTAATAGGATTAATTCACTAGGAGTAAGGCATTTAAAATCTACGTTTGATTTTCAAAACCATTGATTCTATTGACAAATTAACTGAGAATTTGGCAAATCATGAAAAGGGTAACAAGTGCTAAGAAAAAAATAATAATCGGACAAATAAATCAATGCTTCTCTTTGCATGACAAAAAGATTAAATTTGTTGACTTACAATTTGCTTCCGATTTCATAAAAATAGTCGCTTATAGTCTTGAAAAAAAAAAGTTTTTTCTACCTATTGTTTTAAACAGTAGAGTCACAACAACTTACAAACACATTCATATAAATATAGTTCCCTCAAGACAGACCTTCTACAGTATAGAACATAAGGCCATCAACATATATTCAAGGTGATTTAAGGTAACACAACCTATCAAACGATGCTAAAATAACTGTCTAATTAAACGGACTCATTATCCGACCGCCATTTCATGCACGTAATCTCATTTCGTTTTAAATCAAACATTTTGTGCCTCTGAAATGTACGGTTCGATTCGTTTCAATAAATGCTTATGAAGTTTCATCAGCAAAAGTTTTTCGATATTTTTTTACGCAAAGCATCAACCGGTGGCTGTAATCCATTTCGCGACAAACTCAATAAAGTGAGATAGATCGCGCCACCGGGATTACGGGTTTTTGCCGCACAATTAAAAAAACAACATCGACGTGCGGGTTATTAATATTTATCGGCAGTCCTCTGCCGCCGATTCGACATCCACACAGAAGACAAACTTAGAGAACTACAAATTATGGCACCCCGCACAGGGCATACCTGTTGCTAAAGACCGGGTTGCTACCCTAGATATCGCTGGCAGGATGAAGTGGCCAAGGTGCTGCGTGCGCTCCAGGCGGGCGACCGACAAGAGGCAGGACAGACAAGTCTTCTTCTTGTGTCGGAGGCCAAGACCTACTCCGGGTCGCTGAGCCAGCGGAGTAAGTAAGTGTAGCGCCGCCCGGCGTTATCAGAGACATCATTTGTAATTAATTCATTTTTTTTTTAAATTGGGCCGGGGCGTCTTTCTCCCTATTCCTTCTTTTTGGGACCCCCTGGACAAGTGATTTTGTTGTGGAGAAGTTACTTCCTATACTTGTCGCAAATTTACCTACTTATCAGAAATTTGTAATTAAGATAGCGACTTTGTTTTCTAATTTCTGATAATTTTGACCTATTTAATTATTGATAATTTAGCTGCCTTAGCGCAAGCCGCTATTGATGTTGAAGATGATACAGTACTCTTGTCTAAAGCCATATCAATGTTCAGGGAACTACAGTACTTGCTCATGAGTTGCTCTAGCTAATTCTGTGTTGGTAAACTAGCTTGAAGCTCTATAATTTCGTCTTTAGTACATACAGGATGTAACAAAAGCCCCATATACGTCTGAAAACGGTGGTTTGTACTCGTTAATACGAAAAACTTTTTGCCATCTTCATAAGCCCACCGCTGCCCACTTCGCTGTCGTTTTCCCCTAATGCTAATGTATAGAGGTTTTTTTTCGATTCTTAATTTTCTCCATAGAATCGCCCATTTTTTTATATAAGGATTTTATCATTTATCACACCAACCGATTGATACACACCGACATAAATGTGATCAAGCAACCATGAACGCCTAGCTGTAAGCCACACGCCCTCTCTCAAAATGAGAACTTGGGCTTAATCATCATGCGTGCTCACCGCGGAATGGTGATCTGTAACGCAGAAGTAGATTTATATAAGTTTTTTGACTTTGAGAATTATTTAGGCACTTAATTTCTAATATTTATATAATCGTTCCCTTATAATTGGCTGTTGCTTGGCTAACACGTGACATTGGGGAAATTATGCTGGATAATCAGTGCAGTGATTCCATAAAGCAGAATGAATTAAACGCAGAAGTATTTGAACACTTCGGACAGTTAAATTTTACTCACAATGTTTTTCCTCACACCTAGCAAGCAAAATTAAGGCGCACAGAGTGCACCAGGCCAAGTTCTCGACCGGCCCGCAATGTCGATTTCGTTATTGGAAAACTCGACATGTCGTCAAAATTGAGTTAATTTCGCATTTTTTCAAATCGTGTTACCCATCATATTAGGTAGATTAATCTGGTGTTTTATATAGGTTTGTCGCCAGTATAGTCTTGTATTTATATAATATTTTTATTAAAATGATTGGTCAGTTTGGTTCAGTTATTTGAAGTCGCGCAGTAAACTTTATATCGGGACTTAAGTCGTAGTGTATGTGCTACTTTGAATAAAATCGTTTTAGTTTTTAGTTATCCTTACGTCTTCTCAATTCGAGACCACTTATGCATAGAGATGCATAGACAGAAACTTTGTTAGTAGACCTCTTTTTTATTATTAGAGTTGTGCGTTTACCAATTTACCATTTATCGATCGAAAAAAGGTAATTCGGCAAAAAAACGTATTTTACTTTTAAAACGACGATTGATCATGTTTCTCGTCAACACAAACACCTTATTTGGACATAAAAGGACCACAAAAAATTTATAATCATTATATCAAATAGGTTTATTATCATATATATACGTTAACCTCTAGGTGAAGTAGTATAAATTGGCTTTGTTCGTGTATCGGGATTTCATGCTAGTATTTCTATTGAAGGAATTCGATCTACCAATCATCATCAGCCATTTGACGCCCACTGCAAGACATAGGCCTCGCTCATAGGCTTTTAACCATAAATGGTTTTGCCATGATCGCCACGCTTGGCAGACGCGTTGGCAATCGCAGTATGCGGTTGGAATCTCAGGGAGACGCTGCTGCCCGTCTCCTTGTAATTAATTTCCTTAGTCGCCTTTTACGACATCCACAGAAGAAAATGGCGTGACGCTATTCTTAATCCGGCGCCACACGGAATATTGTCGAGAAATTGAGTCTTCGAATGCCAAGTAATGCCAAGAAAAAGAAGACTCGTCAAATGTGACCCAATCCCCGGCGCAAAAGAATGATATCATGTTCTTTATCATAATGTGTAAAATTGAAACAAATTCCATCGAAAACTTTATGTTCTTTTTATGCATTATTATTAATTTATACACTAAAACAAATTGTATCCTAAACTTGAAGCTTCTATGTCTCCTAGAAGTGCCTTAGAGTTTTTATGATCGATCAGTCAGTGAGTGAGTGACAAAATTTATAAACTTTGACCAGTTATTAAAATTCAGGTTTCTAGTTTTATCTACAACGAAGTTATAGGGAGTTGAAAATTGCCTGAACTGCTTCGAGAAAATGATGGTATGACCGTGCCGCTTTTTTGCTCGACTTGGCGGGGACACTGCCGTGGCCCTAGACTATATTATATTATTTTTCCATTTTAATGACTATAATGGAAAAGGCTGGTAATTGAAAAATGAGGCATTATTATTATGTAGAGGCCTAGTAAACTTTGTCATGAGTTTATAACAGATTCGAGGAGCTGTTGAGTTGTCCTTGTATATTACTCGCGGCGCAGCGCAGCGATATATATTCAGCTCGAACGTGAGTTATGCGAGCGCGCGAATATTGAGACCAACAAATAACAAACAAATACACTACATTTTTACCACGCACTTTTTCAGCTACGTTTTGCTTCCGAATAAAATTGCTTCGAGGAAATTGAGATCCTTGCGGGAAACACATAAACACTTTACTGAACATTAAGAACCTTATAATCTTTCAGGATTGAAATTTACCAAAAAAAAAAACTTAATTTACTTCTTTGTATGAAGTAGGGTTTTCTTTGTTACTTATCTAAGTACTAACGGCACTGCATAGCACTAGCACTAGGTTAAGTTTGTGTTTTAAAAAGTATGCATGCTGCGGTTATTATTGGTTTATAGTACCTACACATTTCTTGCTAGAACATAACATAAGCAGCCTATATACGTCCCGCTGTAGGGCACAGGCCTTCTCTCGGGGAGAGAGTATGGGCTTAGTCACCACGCGTGCCCACCGCGGATTGGCGATTTCAAGCGCTGAGGTATGTGAATAGCTCAGACACTCAGGTTTCCTCACGGTTAGCGAGTGGTATTGCTACTATAACTTATCGCATAGTTTATTCGTTATTTTAGATTAATTTATCGAACCACTGGTACGTAATCAAAAAGCTATAATTTAACTTGATAAGTCTGTAGTGAAAGAAAAATCTTGTTACACCAAACTGGGTCACATTGAATTTACTGGACGTTTTATTTTCAAACACGTAGTTCCCTCCACTCTGTTTACCGGACTTGTCGAAGATTAGTCAGCTTTAAAGAGTGTGACAACAAAACAAGTTTCAGTGCTCTCAATGGTTTGCGGTAGACAAATAGTCGATCGGAGTTTTTGTCGGCAGATTCAGCGGACAAACACAAATAGCGGAGGGAAGTCGTCTTGTTTGCAGCAGACCGCGCGGCGCGCGGCGCACGGCGGAGAGACGTCTCACCCAATGTTCCTCCTACTCTATCGCATAGTTCTAGTGCACTTTTAAAACACCTTTGATTCCATGTTCAATTGGATTTAGATTGTTATTGTACACTCAACAACTTTCCAACCAACATTTATATTTTTAATAAAAACTGAATTCGCACGGATATTCACTCGTTTATTTTTTCATTTTACTTTACTTATTTTTTTTGTCTTCCGACGTTTCGGGTACTTTTGAAAGTTCCATGGTCTCGGTAGGCTGAGATGACCGGCATCTTTATGAAAGCATTAACTGTTAGTTTGTAAAATAAACGAGTAAGTATGCATGTAAATTCAGTTTTTGTTACGTCTAGTGCTCGTGTTAACCTTAGAAAATACTATTTATATTTTTGTTACAAACTCGCCCGTGACGTAACTGAGTAAAGTGCACGGGTGTAAAGGTGGATGTGCTGTCGCTTTTACATAGTTCTATCGCTTCATCATCTTCATCATCAACCCATTATGTCCCCACCGAGGGGCACGGGTCTCTTCCCTGAGGAAGGTATAGGCTTACGCTGTGATATTTTCCTCCAATTATTTCCCCTGTCTGTTGTTTCTTGTGTGCAATGAAGAATATTCTTATCTTATCTTACCTTACTTACTTATGTCATAATTTAATCTTTAATTTACCTCGTTTGCGTAATCGATCAAGGCTGGTAAGATTTCAAAGGTATTTTTAGGGTTTCGTAACCAAACGTTAAGGGACCCTATTACTAAGACTCCGCTGTCCGTCCGTCCATCCGTCCGTCTGTCACTAGGCTGTATCTCACGAACCGTGATAGTTAGACAGTTGAAATTTTCACAAATGACGTATTTCTGTTGCCGCTATAACAAAAAGCACTAAAAACAGAATAAAATTCATATTTATATTCATTGGCCTCTTATACAACAAATGTGATTTTTTTTGCGGTTTTTTTCTCGATTTTAGTAACGGCAACAGGTAGACGCTCAAATGTTGTATAAATAATGGTACGGAACCCTCCATGCCTGAGTCCGACTCGCACTTGACCGGTTTTTCATTTTTTATTTTTTTTTTACTCTCCATTCACTTCATAACATAAACTCACACCTGTACCCCGAAGGGGTAGGCAGAGACCAGTGTTTGTCACTTGCCACGTACATGACAAATCTCTTTCTCTGACTGAATTTTTCCTATGTTATGAGTAACTAGCAATTTATTTGCATTTTCACAAAAACGGCAATGCCGGTCGTGGTTTTCATTTTTTTTTGCGTCTTAATTCAATTGAAAATTTAGTCTTATCGATTTAGTACAAAACAATGTTAATGTCGAACTATTCTAAAGTGATAGCACACATTCCTCGTGTAGGAAGCGAAACTTCTACTTGGTGCTATTCAGCATTCGGGCGCACTAACGTCAACTTTCCACAAAGCCTTTTACTTCCCGACGGAGTCGCGTCTACACTCAGCGAGCCGCCGCCGCCGGCGAAGCCACACAGCTACACGACATACATTGCTCTCTCTTGTCGTGTTTTTTTGTGTGGAAAATGTTTCTTTTGTGCTGACTTCTACCTTGTCCCAAGCGAGTGTTTCCGGCCGAGAAGTCTCGGCTGTCATTCACAATATTATTTTGCTAACTTCCGCTAGCCGAGGTTAATTTGCTATTAAACCGATTTTGTCGAAGCGTAAATTATGTTCCAAATCGAACACGCTTTTCGCTTGGTTGTACATAAATTACTCTTTAAAATATCAAAGTAAAAAGATACAAATTCAGATTGGCATTTATTGATTCAAATTCAATTTTTTTTTATTCAAAATTACACAGAAACTGTGACTTGGAACGTTACAAGTAGGTCTAGGTGTCCATTTCAAAATGAAAACTAATCGTACAAAAGGCAGGCAACATAAGCAATCTTTCCATCTCCGCTACTCTGGTCACGCAACAGCAATTTCATTACTTTGCCTTCTGCGATGATCAATAACTGACATGCTTACGTTTCATTTCACTACTCTTTGTTTAAAAGCACTCAAATCACCCAGAGCTCCTCCTTTTTCTTCATGTGACGCCCTTGAATGAGATGGTTTTCGGTCGCTCGAGTTGTTTTGCGGCTCTGGGAAAGGATGATCCGATCTGGCGACGCGGTTATAGGGTACAGGTCAGAGTTGATTGAGTAAATATTGTATTTCATAAATCTATCAATCAGCATTGGCACTTTTCCAATTAGATTAAAAAGAGCCCATATCATACCATTGCACAAAGATGACAGTCGACTCGATGTTCGCAATTATTGGCCGATAGCATTATTGCCGACCCTTTTAAAGATCAGAAAAAAAGATTTTAAAACCGTTTAACCAAGTTTTTAATAAAATATAAAATATTGTCAAACAATCAATTTGTATTCAAAGGGAAGATCGAGGGTGGATGCACTGTTCGATATGATGAACTTTCTGGCGGACTCCATAAATAAGAAATCAAACGTAAATCCATAAATTTGTCCAAAGCGTTTGATTGCGTAAATCAAGTCTTGGCGAGTATTCTGGATAATGTATGATTCCAGAGGAAATTTTTTAACATGGCTAACGGCGCATCTGACTATACGCAGACCAAGTGTTCTGCTTTCCACTGTTGACGTTGGGACAAAAATACTGTCACACACGGAAACTTTAAGCGCCGAGAGAATGCGCGGTGTATCCCAGTAGCGTATTGGGTCATTTGTTGTTCATATTTTACATTAACCATTTACCTGAACTCATAAAAAGCAAAGTGACAATGTTTGCCGACGATGTCTCAGTATCTTTTAAATTTGAAAGAGAAGATACCACGCCATTACCTGTTGAGATATTTCAAACTTTCGTAACTATAACACTCCTCGATTAGAATTAGATATTACTGTCGATAACAGTCAAATTGCTTTGGTGGACCACGCTAGGTTACTAGGTGTTTTTTGCAGATTAATTCACGAATTGGAATAAACATACTGAAAAACTAGAGGGAAAACTAAATAGTTTGATATACTTATCAAAGGAAACAACATCTCATGCATCGATACAGGCGTATTGAGCTTTGACGCTAGTGTCGATGTCAATAAAATATTTATTTTTCAAAAGACATAGATCCGTATTTTGTGTAAAATCAAATTAAATCGAGTTTCTAGTCACGAGTAATTTTTTTAATTAAAAAATCCACACGTCCATTATTGAATTGTGCAAATTAGTCAGACGGTATCCTGATAGATTCCCTCTTAGTGCTGAACGTAAAAAGGTTAGGTTAGGAGAATTTTAACCTTGCATTTAAGCCTAAAAGTACTAAGAGTACTATCTATAGGGCCGTTAGTGTTTACAATAAACTAGCAATTAAAATTTAAGGCTCTCGCTGGTGATCGGATTCTGAAGGCCTTAAAGCAGTTTCAAATTTCAGTTAATGATTTCCCCCAATTTTATGATAATTGTGATAATGATAATTTTTGTGATTGAGATAATTTGTAAATTGGTAAATGGCAATAATATTATACTTATATTTGTTTTATGTTGTCTGTTTGTTGAACCCTAATATAAGTTATTTGTCTTCGAATCTGCAACGACAACAGTCACACTAATTTTACTTTAATTTCAATTTGCAAACTGTATTTTTTTGGTTGTATTGAATGTTTGCTTCTGATACTTTCATTTTAATTAATTAATTTTATATAACACCTGCTCGTCAATGGCATATTATGTGTCATGCAAACTCAACTTAAAGCAAGTCATTTGTGTCCTATGGTCTAGCCGGGTCATTATAAATGTACTGAATTTCATAATCCCCTAGGGAATTATGACATTTGAATTTGGAATGCAATCAACATTGAATATACGAGCTCCTTGCAATCCATGACCAAACGTCAAAATTAGAATATAAACTTTTCATAGAGCCCTACACCAAGAAGAATTTATTCAAAATTAGAATGAAAACTTTTCATAGAGCCCTAAATCAAGGAGAATGTATTCAAAATTAGAATGAAACTTTTCATAGAAACCTGCATGAAGAAGTACTTTCTTTTTAATTGTATTATGTTTTATTGCCTCGCAGTGTTTATATAAAGTAGAGTATGCATTTTGGGGATAAAGCAGTGTATTTTTGAACCCCTCGGCCTCAGGATTCTAGCTTTAACTCCCTCGCTTCGCTCGGGAGTTAACTCTGTAACTCCCTCGCTTCGCTCGTGAGTTAACCCTAGGATCCCTCGTCCTTGGGGTTCAAAATATCGCCCGAGACATAATACACTGCTTTATCCCCTTACTGCATAATCTACTATATTGTAACTGTATTTGTTTTACGCGAGAGATTTAAATTATTTAATGATGCCGAATTGACATAAATGATCGAAAGTTTTTCGTAATTTTTTCACTTTGTTAATTATATTGATATATTGTATTAGATTAGGATTATAGTGATATGTCGAAATGCCAATTTTATTGTTCAATAATAATATGATTATGTTATTGCCATGCCCGGAAAAATTACACATGTACTTTGTATCAATAATACCTACTTAAGATCTTTTTACTGTAATTTATTGCAATAAATTGAATTTAATTGAATTAACTCGGGAGCGAGATATTGTATGACGTATATATCAGGCAACCGGATATATTTCGGGATATAATCCGTTCACTCACGGACACATTCTGTAAGGAACTCTCTATGAATGAGCGAAACGCGTGTCGCGGAAGTGGAAATAAGTGCTGTACTTGAATTGTATGTACAGCAGCCTCAGTCAGGGTTTATTTCCATGTGTGTGATGTCCTTGCCTGCCTTGCCATAGCACAGAGTATCCTGGTTTGGTACGAGGTCATTACACCTCATATCTTTTCTCACTGGGACATGTACTGTATTTCAATTATATCTTCATCAGTCTTATTTGTAAAAAAGTCGATTCCACTAAAACAATCTTAAGACGGAGTTAAAGCTAGTTTAAAACTGGAATCCCTCTCATGAACTGGCTTTAACTCCGTCTTAAGAGTGTTTAATTCGGATCTACTTTTTATAAATAAGACTGATAAGATATGATTAAGATATAGTATGTTCCAGTGAGAAAAGATATGAGATGTAATGACTTTGCGGGAGTGTAGTGCGGGTTGTTGCCCCACCAAGCACTGACTCGGTCGCCGGTTGCCGGTCGCCGGGCGGCTGGAATCCGGATAGTTTTATTACAGTTCGGCCGGCCCGCCGCAGGCCACAACCACATCAACTCAATACCACAAAAGTACGATTACATTGCTACTTTGTGGCCTATATTGGCTTGTAACTTGGCGGACATATGTCGCCCTAATAGGAGATGCATTAGCGAAACCCAAGACAAACAGTACCCGAAACTGTTGAGTGTGCACGCTGCGACTGAACTAAAATGTTAATAAAGATAAAGTGGTTTGTCAGGAACGTAGTAAGTGACAAACTCTGGTCTCTGCTGACTATGATAATACTATATAATTTATCTGTAAAGTTGCAGCCTATCGTATTCATCACAAAAGGCTCTCAAACAAAAAATCCTTAACAGCTATATTCATAAAACTATTGAATTTCTAGTCAAGTAAGGTAAGTTGCAAGATGTTCCTGTATAAAGTGTATTTTTGGCAACAAATGTAGTTCACTTTCTCGTATTGGTCTATCCATCAGGAAAAGTAATATAAACAAGTATTTATCCAAATAACTACAAATTGGGTAGCACAGGAGAAATAAAAAAAACAATTAAAATCAGAGTATTTTTATTTTTAAATAAATAAATAAATAAAATTTAAAATATCTCAGAAAGAGTGACTTAACGCGCTTATATACTTGACACTCGTCAACGACAGCCACCGACGCGCCGACGGCTGTCGCCAACATGTAAGCGTCAAATACCCGCGTCGACCGCCCACCGGTGCCGTCTACACACGTCGACGTTTCAAAATTTAGATCATTATGGGGAAAAATTGGACAAAAAACTCCAAACTTAGTAGTCCTTCAAATTTGATCCCTGCTTAACCGAGCTTACATCATCATCATCATCAGCCATTTGACGCCCACTGCAGTACATAAGCCTCCTTCGTGGTTTTCACAACCATGAAGGGTTTTGCCAAAATCGTCACGATTGGCAGGCGGGTTGGCGATCGCAGTATGCTGTCAAAATCTCAGGTAGACGCTGCTGCCCGTCTCCTAGTATTTGATTTCCTTAGTCGCCTTCTACGACATCCACGGAAGCAAATGGAGCTTACATATTATTTTAAAACCCTGAATTCTTGCATTGAACTGATTTTGATTCCAGACATCTTTGTTATCTAAATAATCCTTAATGTTATAGTAGCCCTTTGGCCACAAAGTGTGCCTTACACACTTTTTGAAGAAAAGTGTTTCATGGTCTACGTAGTCAATGCTTTTGACAGGTCATAGAATACGCCCATAACATCCTTGCGATCCTTCCGTGCACTACATATATTTTTAAATATCATGACCCCAGCGTCCGTCGTAGACCGCCCTTCGTGAAGCCTAATTGCTGTCTATGGAGAAAGTAACAATATTAAAAGTTGTGGATGCTCAGATATAATAAAGTAGAGTTACCAGTTGGTCTCCATGCTAAATTTAGATCTATGTTATGGAGCCAACGGCAGCGCCGTTCTTCTGTTGTACTAGCTGTGTAGCAAAAGGGTGGCGACGGAAACGCGTCAGCTGTTTTGTGACGACTTCCGGCAAACAAACTCGACATGCAAACCGCCGATAAACCTAACGTTGGGAAAAAAACATTGGCCCGACAACATTAGGACCGGAAAGCAAAATATCTCGAGGACAAAAGGAAGGACCTATTTTTATTAGAACTGTACAAACGGAAAAGAAAATGTTACAACAACAAATAACCTTACCTTGTACTCAATTACTTGTAGGTAAATTAATTAATTTATTTGGGAAAGGAACTTTGTGTTGAATTGGACATACGGGGAGGATGGACGAAAAAACTGTGACGATAAAACTATATTGAGCTTATGTGGGTGGAAGAGCCGGTTAGAGGTGCCCCAAATAGACACGTACATCAAATAGGGCAATTAAAACAGAGATAAGCTCGCCTTTGTACATGTAATTTCTTATGTAATGTCCTGTTAAAAGTCTTGTGTGCAATAAAGTATAATAATAATAATAATATAAAAATTGTCCATAACCGGCGCTCGTGCACGCAGTGACTAAGATAGAGAACACTTTATTACACGACCAGGAGAAAGAATTATAAAGGCTATTTAAAATAAAAGATAAGCTGAGTGCATTATAAAACATTTTCAATATCTTGCTAACGTCTATTATGAACAATTATTTTCAGTATTTCCCAAGTTCCCAACGACATCCAAAAAAATACTGTTGCCCTGTTTTTAAACAATGTTTCCCCTATTAAGCTACCGACCCTTCAACAAATTGTCTATAACTGTCTTAATCTTTCGTCTTTCCGCTCTCTGGCCATTACATTCAAGGCCACCGGTCCGTTGCGGATATGACTGATAAAAAAACATATATCTAGTATCTGAAGAAATAGTTATTTACACAACTAGGGTCATAAAATAAAGAAAGGCCGATGTCGCAGAAGTTTAAGGCCCGAGCCGCAGGCGAGTTTTTTTTTTGTTACTTTTTTTGATGAGTGTGGGCCATTGTAGCAAAGTGATTAAAAGTTAAATAAATAAATAAAACAAACAATATTTTTATTTGCCAGTCTATCAGAAATTAAGTCGGCAGCCATGGATGATAAGAGATTGATACTGTAAATAAATAAATAAACAATAAATAGCTTCACAAGACCATCTCTTGTCCTGGTCACAAACTAGGATATCCTATGCTATGTTTATTTGTGATTAATGATATTACATTTCTTATAACATAACAACAAATAAAAAGACAATTAAAGTGTAAGTCAGACTCCCGCTAGGAGTCCATAAATGATAAAAAAATTAGAGAATTAAAAAAAAAAAAAAAAACCGACTTCAAAACACTAAAAGTTAGAAATAATTTAAAAGAATATCTTTAAAGATAATTTGTAGTCGGTGCCCAAAATATTAGTCCTGGTCATGAAACTGGGCACCGACTACAAAATATACTTCTACAATATCTACATGTATACATACTTCTAATTGAAAGATATTCTTTTAAATTATTTCAAACTTTTCAGTCCTGTAGTGTTTCGAAGTCGGTTTTTATTTTTTATTTATTTTTAAATTTTTAGTGGCCAAGCGGGAGAAAAATAAGCACGTCGCTTATAATCAAAATTTACCCTACTTAATTGATTGCTTGAAAACTTGAAGTTCTTAATTTCCATCACTGAAAGTCTTCACCAGAACATCACCAAATTACTTTGGGACTACTTTTACGCCATTTTATGAAACCTACGAATATTACTAAAGAATGGGCCCCATTAGGCCTTATTTACTGCTGTCCATTGAAGAGTTCCGTTCTCCATTTCTGAAAGTCTTCATCAGATCTTCATAAAATAAAAATGGGACCAATGGAACGTTGTATCTATTCGAACAAATAAAGAATTATGTAAATCGGTTAAGATTTGACGGAGTTATGCGAGAACATAGCCAAAAAAAAACATGCGCGTCGAATTGATAACCTCCTCCTTCTTTGAAGTCGGTGTAAAAACAAGCTTTTGTTATTAAACACATAATATTATATTCGTGGATGTACAAAACCTTGGATGCGATTCAGGCTTGCACTTGACCGATTTTTATAGTAGCCCCTTTAACTAAAACTACTTGAGGAAACACGGAACCAAATGGCCATTTCCGCCAACAGCACGCACGCCAGGATTATTCATAGAGCACCCGTGAAGCATTTGACGGCTCATCGCGCCAGCTACCGGTCGGCGTCCGGCGGGCCAGACCCGCGCGAGACAAAGCCGTCCCCCCGTCGCGGGCTCAGCCACTAGTGGTTATCACTTCACTCGCCGCTCGCTCGAAGTACAGCAAAAACGCAACAGAGAACAAAAGCTAAATAAAAATGCACCTTTCAATTCATTTGCTACGACTTGCAATATATTTTGGATATGTTTAATTTACTATAAAAACAATATGTGTACTTAATGAATGTCAAAGCTTTTAGTTTAACTTGTAACGTTTGTTAAGTCACAGTTTCTGTGTTATTATGAATAAAAAAAATTACTATCATTTATTTATATAAACTGCAAAACATTACAGTCTATACTATTGCGTTCTACAATTACCAAGTACGATTATGATTAAATTGCAATAAAAGATCACAATCACTTAATAAATGAGACACCATAAGATACACGAAACGAAACGTACAATAAAATAGCTGATTCGATCAGTTTCAGACTTCATTGATTTGGAGAAGAAGCCAACAAAGAAACTTCACATTTATTCTTTTCAAAACACATTTTAACTTAATTCACGGAGTTTTCCACGTAGTTCGGGGAAATTTAATTAATTTTATTATTAATATGTAATAAATTTTGTATTACACAAAACGATCTGATTTTCGTTGAAAAATTAAAACAGTAATTTGCACATCGAAAACGGTTGCTTAAGTCCCAATAATTCCACGTTTACCGCTCAAATTAAGTAAACGTAACATTAGATAGACAGATAGAGATAGAGAACACTTTATTGCACAACCAGGTGAAAGATATTACAAATTAAAAATGAGCTGCGGAAAAAGTATTCAGAATGTCTAAGATTTATTCCGAGCCAGTCATTTTAGTGTCGTTTGAGAGATTGTTTTGTCGTAAATTATATCGCCTAGATAAAGATTTCTATAGTTTTAAAATACACAAAACAAATAAGAAAAAAAATTAAAAACAGCGAACGTCGTGATCCTTTTTATGAATCCGAATAAATCGTTATTGTGTCATGGTTAACTTATTATAGGCATTTTATTATGTACGTTATGAGTGTAAAAAAGATTTTTCATTTCCTTAATACTATGTTGCCCTTGGTACACTACATTACTTCTTTTTCTTTCTTTCTTTTCTAGACTAGAGATTGTCCTTGTTACAATTTTGCCAAATGTTGAGTTAATTGTTACAAATCCTTTTCAAACTTAAGTCTTAGACTGTTAGAGCCCCTCTCTTAGTGGTGCCATAACCAAATTATATTACCAATTTTTCAAGTTTTTATTTTTTTTTATTTTTTGATTACGTTAAATTGCATATAGAATACAATGTTACAAAAATCAATTGGATTAGGTTGAATTAGACGAGTAAATCTTAGGTACACTTTTTCAAGTAGGTGATATACCAAGACGATACTTTTCATTTGGATCTCACGCAATCGAAGTCGTGACCTCAGGTAGTGTGATATTAACCTCCTCACAAGTACGCTCAAATCCGCAGCTCACGTAGCAGCAATCAGCTCGGGCAAGCATTGCCGCCGGATGCCGGAGATAGCGCTAATGTATGCGGGGCGATGCCCGATAGCCGATAGCACCCGCCTCAATCACTGTCCGTCAGCTGTCAGACGATACTCGCCTCTAAGGCCGCGGGGTAGGGCCAACTATATCTGCACAGTAATTTGTCTTAAGATAACCCACCTACGACGTTACGGGCAGAACATTTATTACATTAGGTCTGAATACAGTAATGGCGCTGCGAGAGATAGGCTTGCAGTTAGCCGCTCCGCTGACGGGCGGCTCACTTGTATGTTATGTAGAGACATATATTTATTCCGATGGGGCCGAAAAGTTCTCGAATGGAGATAACACATCGACAAGCGCAGCGTAGAATAATATGCCACAAGTTGGATAGAAGACCTCATTTATGTGGCAGGAAGACGCTGGATGCAGGCCGCTTCCAACCGGTTTTTTTGGAAATCCATGGAGGAGGCCTATGTCCAACAGTGGACTTCTTGTGGCTGAATGATGATGATGTATTATTAAAGGCAGACCGTGTCGCGACCGGGCCGGGCCCCGGCTGAGCCCCGACCGGGACACGGTCAAACATCTGTAGTATACGTTTCGTATAAAGTGATTCATGCTTGACCCGGCCGGGCCGTGCGCTGCCCAGCCGGGGCTCGGCCGGAGCCCGGCCCGGTCGCGACACGTTGTACCGTGAATCATCCTTTAATCCGTTTCTCCATAACGATTAAATCGCAAAATTAACTAAGACTACTGTCGCTAGAGGATGATTGCACGAATAATACAATCACTGATGAAAATGCGTTTGTCTGCAACGACTAGTTGGCATATTAACAAAGCACTAACTTCAATATCTTCTCTTATTTATATGTGATACTACCTCGAGATAAGAGTTGCAATCCAATAATTTGTACCTATATACTCGTAAGTTCTTGTAGATATTTTATTATTAAATCACAATAAAATGTAAGCAAAGCGTTATGCCCCGGGGGCAAAAAGACACATGAATCGCTCCCAGTCCAATAAAAACTAATATCGTGAACCCTTTGCCGTCTCCGCTCAGCCCGCCACCCGCGCGTCCCTAATAAACTGTCACTTGTCTAATCCGTCCCCACACGAGTCTACATCCAATAGAGCAACGCGTCTGATGTCACTCTTATTTGCTTGGGGACAAAGCAGAAATTTGAACGAAAACACGAAAGGGTCTTGCTTAGGACGACTGTATAAATGTAACAAAGCTGAGAGCGCCTTTTTTTTTGGCATATTTTTTTGTATGCGCCCGACATGGGTTGGCTTAAAGCGTAATTGGTTTCATTAAATTAATTTCGTCGAAATGACGCCGCGAGTGAATTTTACATAATCCGACTGTGAAGATGGGCTCTGTGAACACTGTCACATTATGAAGTCCCGTTTTCGCGTTTTCAATTTTATACCATACGCAGCAGGGATGGTATCAGCATGTGGTTGACGGTGGCCATGCGTGAAGACCTTTAACTTTTTAGGGTATCATCCCTCCTATTGCAGATGCTCACTGTTAACCTTCGCTATGAAACATCTAAGTATAGCTTAAGCTTATAAACGGTAAGACCTTTACAATTTTGTTGAATCTATAATTACATAATGTTTGACTGAGAAACACGAAACGTTTCCTCATAATGCTTCGTACGAAATCCTATTGCCTAAATCGTACTTGCACTTGGCCCCTTATATTTTATATTAACATGAGTTAATTTGGCCGACCGTGGTCTGAATTACGCGCCCGAAAAAAATGCGGGACCGTGTTATTACGTCTTTATGAAAACGTCGTCGTTAATGACAATGTTTATTATTGTGTTGTCGCTCACTTGTCGCAGATCTTTATAGTCTGCGTCGTGTTCTCGGATACAATTTGACGTTTATTGCTTTTAGGAATATTATTTGATGATAATTATAAATGATCTCACGCTTGGGTTGTGCGCCGCGCGGGGATTCACTTTTGGTACTCGCGCGGGTTCGAGTATCGGCGTCACATTTCTGTGAGCCTACGGTCTGTTTAATAATAATTATACACCGTGTTATAACGACAAACGTTTCTTCGTTATAATAAAGGAATTTCTTTCGATAGCAAATATTTTTTATAGTAATTGACCACGTCAAGTTGTAAAATTGTGTGAAGAATAAAACAACACAACTGATAATTTCAAACATTTTTATTGGAGTTGGTTTAAGTTTTAAAGAAATAGTTTTCAGTAATTTTTTGTTATTTCAGTAACACGTCGTATGGACACATGGAAAGTGTCAGTATCCCATAATTCGAGTCACACGTTTAAACTAAAAGATGTACCTATGCATTCAGTGTACACAAGAGTTTTCACATTTAAATTACCTATGTTTTCGAGCCATGTTAATTTGTGTTGTGAAGAAAATCTTAGAAGCAAAGTTCCTAGTTTAACCAGGAAACCCTAAAATCGGCACCATGGTCTCTAGTTTTCCTGTTATCATTAAATTTAAGGTCTCTATGAAAGGAAAACTTGACGGAACAACGCTGAACAAAGTCAAAATAATAGAGTAACGAAACAGTCATTTAGGAAACAACGCTGAGGTTGGGAATGTAATCCTTCTACTCACCGGATCAAATCATTAGTAGTGCTCTAGTGTGACCGGGCATCTGAGTCTAACTCTAGCCCTCTAGGGCTGGCTTTCAATGTATTTATGTCACAATCGTGCAATTCACATTAGTTACCACAATTACTATCGCAGTTATACATTCGACTGTTATGCGCACCGGCCGTACGCCTCATCATCATCATCATCATCATCACCAACCATTCGACGCTGGACGCTGGACGCTGGACCACTGCAGAACATAGGCCTCCCTCATGGTTTTACAAACCATGAAGGGTTTTGCCATAATCACCACGCTTGGCAGGCGGGTTGGTGAACGCAGTAAATGGTTGGAATCTCAGTAAGACGCTGCTGCCCATCTCCTGATAATGTATTTCCTTAGTCGCCTTCTACGACATCCACGGAAGGAAATGGAGTGACGCTATTCTTAATCTGGCGCCACGCCGTACGCCTACTTATTTAAAAAAAAACTCAAAAATATGCTTATCAAAAACTTTTATTATAATTTAAATGAATATTTACTTGACCCTCAATCTCGTTGAGAAATTATGAAGTATTTTGTATGCTTGTTACTTATTCTTTTGCATGTAAGGAATCAATATCTAAATAATACTAATAATAATTTAATTTAATTTAACGCTGTGTCATAAGACTAACTGTATTGCAGTGCCCTCACAGGGTATCATTTACTTACCTACAAAAACCAATACCACCTGTAATTATAACCTTGTACGTGATTTAGCAATAAAATATTGTTACGTTCTAGGGGTGGGTTCGTGATCGGAATAGCACTTTATACACCGATGAATAAGAGAAGGATTTATTTACGCACTATTTCTTAACGTCACAACACTTTTCTCTGAACAAACACGTAATCACACTGCACTGATCCGATAATACTCGTAGTAGGTACTTCTTCCTTCGCTTGTACTTCGTTTCGCTTCCGCTTCCAAAGTAAAACTGACTCGCGGCACGCGTCGTCCCCGCTTATATACTGTTTAAGATGTTCTCGAAAACTCCATCAAGTCGTGGAAGGTTCTGCAGTCTCGCTCGATCGTGATGTCTCTGTCACACCTTTCCGGAATGTTCGGACTATAGCTATCCCTCTCTAACAGTGCTATCTCTTTCACTCCTATTAAAAATTTCGTCATATACTGAAATGTACTTCAAGGGCCCATAAGGGGTCCTGAAAATGCCTGAAAACGGGTTTTCAGGTTATCGCGCCATCGGATAGAGGGTGGCCTGAAACGGACTGAAAACATGTTTCAGGCGCCTGAAAACCATGGTAACTTGGGTGAAATTTTGATAAACTAGTATGTGACAGAGCACCCTCTGAAACGGCCTGAAACGTCAGCCTGCTGAAAACGCCTCCAAGGCACGGAAAAACGCGTTCAAAGTTTTACCTCCTATCCACCGTCGTAACAATATGAATACTGGTGTTCATTTAATGACCTTTTTATCCCTACATTGAAGTAATTTTATTCTGTTAGCATGTTAATTTTGCTCTTGTTTATCTACAATTTAGCGAAAAAATTGAGAGAGAATACTTAAAATATGGAACGTAGCATTAAAAAGTGTAATTTACCTGCTATAATATTTTACATAACTTTATCTGACAGACCAGAGGTAGGTATAAGTAGGTAATGTCTAAAAAGTGCGAGTCGGACTTACACACTGAGAGTTCCGTACCGCCATAAATAAATGAAATAAAAAAAACTATTGTAAAACAAAATGTAGAGGTACTTAATGAACCTCTAAGCCGTTAGTTTTAGAATTATTAGATAGTGTGAAACAAGCTAACAAAGAATATAATAATGCGTATCTAGCAAGAATTTGTTTTTTCTTATTTAATTCAGAACCTTTAGCGTAAATTTAATTCGTACTTATTCATTTCTTATCATTTGTCGTTATCAATCGTTGATATCAATATAATTAAACAAAGTGTGACATTTGTTTTTTGTATTTTTTTACGAAAAAGCTACGTTTTAAAGTCGCGTTTCCTCTATGGGACCTCCGCCATCTTTAACGTGTTGTGTTTTTTATTATTCGGAGGTCGTGGGTTCGAATCCCGGCATGTATCGATAACCTTGTTTTCTAAGTTACGTACATTTGTGAAGTTTTAGTAGCAATACCACTCGCAAACGGTCAAGGAGAACATCGTGAGGAAACCTAAGTGTCTGAGGTGTTGACATAACCAGCGCTTGAAACTGCGAAGCCACGGTGCGCACGCATGGTAATTAACCACAAACTCTCTCTTTGAGAGAAGGCCTGTATCCTGCAGTGCGACGTATATAATACGACGTATATAGGCTACATAAAAAAATTATTACACATGCCCCGTTTGGATGGCAGCCTTCAGCTACGGAACCCCAAAAATTAATTTCATTCTATTTTTATTTTATACCTCCTAAGTGCTTAGAAAATGCTAAGTCAAAAGTTTGTAGGTAAATTACGAAGTTCCTTAAATAAGGTAGAGTTCCGACGAAAATTTGCTAATTTATTGAGCAAAATTATTTACTTTGACACTTTAATAAGACGGGCTAAACACGTGTCGTGGAAATCGAAGCTCTATGAATAGCGTTTTTCAGGAAATCACACCAACAAAGTTCCCCGAATTACCGAAACTTCGCTAATCGGATCGTCGTCGGCTGCGTGTGCCCGCACTGCCTTACATCAGCGAAGAAAGTGGTCCTCACACCGATACTGGCGACGAGACTCATTACATTTAGTGATGTCATGTCTATCGTGCTCGGAAGTTTCTCTTTGATTGAAACAAAAGCCCGGGCATTTTCTTGACATTTGTCAGTCTACAATCCCTTTGTGGCACGAAGCGTTGTGGGGCAAATAACATGTCCGAATACGATACGAATAATGTATCAACTTTGGACTCTGTTTGAATTTCATTGTCTACTTACCCCTACTCGCATTTATACCCCCGGATACTTCATGTATTGAAGTAAAAATTGTGGAATTTCAAATTAAATACCTACTTAAGTATCAGGCACTGTCATCAGATTATTTAAAAAGAAAGAATTCAAACCTAACGACACCTAGTGCTATAGTATTTTTTAATAATAAATGGGCCGTAAGGTATAACGAAAAGATACTTGTTCGAATGTACCATTTTTACAATAAAAGCTACGCGATGTAAATCATGCACAGCTGCTTCCAAGCCATTATGCGTGGTCCTTTTTAAGCAAATCTCCCGATCTTCAAGTGGCATTACGCTAAGTATAACGTTATGTCAAAAGTTTCGATCCCAAGTATCGTTTGAGTAGAACGGCTCAATGAGACATCGCCTATGGGCATCGCGCCGTCAAGATCGCGATCGCCACGAGCGTGCCCGCGCTCAATGCGCGACAACTAAAATGCTAATTAGGCGGCGCAAGGAAACGCGCACACCCTCGAAGACTAGCGCCGACCGGGGCCACGAGCAAAGCGGGCGGATACTGAGGCCTGTCAGTAAAGGTTTTAGTACTTATTAGACGCAAAATTGTACGCTCTTTAATTTGTAGGAAATTAACTCTTTGCTTTGACCCATCGTATAGAAGTTATGAGGGAAAAACTGGAAAAACGTGCCAACATTGCGGGATTTAGTAGTTGCCAAAAGTTACCATTTTTAATATAAACTCGGTTGTATCAAATAACAATTAATATTCTCTTCTGCAAGACAAAGATGGTCTCCATGTCTGCTGTCCGACCCCACAATAGTATGCCGTAGGACATAACACATTAGAAGTAAAATAAATAAGCCTAGCAGTTGCGACGTCAGTTAGTTCCCGGATTCTTTTGAAAATGAAAATGAAAAAAATAGGTAAAAAAACTTTTTAAGTTAAACGGTTTTATGTTAAACATACATTGCAATGTTTAAGATAAATGTACTAAAAACCAAAAAATAATAAAATAGATACAGTCGTGGGAATTATAAACATATGCATAGACTAGACTAAAATAAAACCGTGGGGCACGTCAATTGTCTACAATCGTTGATTAAAATGTTTGTTTTGTAATGTTACACTATAATTAGGCAGTTGTTCAACCGACAACGATGGACGTGTGATAAGTTGGGCTAGAATGTGGAAACAAGCTAGCAAGCTCGATTATAAGCGAGTTTTAGGGTTTCATAGTGGTGAGCGAGTAGTACTTTTATCATATGTTTTGTCGATTAAAGACAAACTACGAGCAGTGAAACGATTCCTCGCCAGCCAGCAGTGTGAATGTCCAACGATAAACTAGTTGAAACATCTCTTTTATTTACATGGAGTGTATAACTATTGGAATTTCCATGAGCAAGAAAATAGTAATTTCCTCACCGTCTGCGGGCCAACTGCCTAACGACGAATTAAACTATTCTTCTATCGCACATTAAGTCGATAATTTGTAGACAATTGACGTGCCCCACGGTTTTATTTTAGTCTAGTCTATGCATATGTTTATAATTCCCACGACTGTATCTATTTTATTATTTTTTGGTTTTTAGTACATTTATCTTAAACATTGCAATGTATGTTTAACATAAAACCGTTTAACTTAAAAAGTTTTTTTACCTATTTTTTTATTTTCTAGTTTTTAGTTTTTATTTCGCATTCTGTTTAATTCATTTAGTGCTTCATTATTGCAAGGTTTCTTGCCCGTTAGTTTATTGCAGTCCAACTCCTCTATACGTAGTCCCTGCAAAGATCTTACTCTACTAAGAGCCACGTAGGCTTGACCTTCTTCAAACAGTTTCGCACCTAAGTATACGACTGCGTGATCCACAGTGCTGCCCTGCATTTTATGTATTATAGAAGCCCATGATAGTATTAAAGGCAACATTCTTCTTTCAGCCGTCCCGTAATTGTACTTAGCTGGAGCTTCAATGAAGCTGCTTCATCATATTCTATAGAAAATCGGCATTCATACATTTGTAAACTTTGCCTGACGATATGAAAGTTTCGTATCTCTAAATATCCTGTTTCATCCAGTTTAGTAGGATCAAGCTGGGTACGAATCCAGCAATATAAGGAGTCACCCGCTAACATATTAGCATTCAGAATATTGACGTCCCATTGATTAGGGCTTAGGATTGCAGCTCGGACAATGTTCGCCAACGACATAGCACTACATTGTACACCAGCATATTGCGAAGTAAAGACGTTGTGGTCACCTTGATGCCATGAAGCTCGAATAATTCTTGCAACATTATTAATTGGAATGAATGCATTTCGAATTTCATTTTCATTCCTTTCGGACGCTTCATCTTCAGACAATTCGGGCACACTAAGTCGTACTAACTCCTGGTCACTAATTTGGGCATTGTCGTCAATACGTACATCTTTGTAAAGCGGGTTATTTCTGATTAACCATCTTAAAGCACTATAGACTTTTTCGCGACATATTGTGAATTCCCTGGTGATGTTCAAATTTTCTAAACGTTCGGTTACTACAATAATGCCTACCTGGCTTGCAGATCTTGGTAGCATACTAGGCAGTCTTTCACTGACTTCAAAGATATCTTGGGCAAATAAAACTGCCTGTCCGCGAAAACCGTAGGTACTGCCCATAGAGGCCACTAAATGTCACGATTTTAACAAAGGGAATAATTCTGCACAGCAAACGTTGTTCCGCCTGTGTCAATGTTTGAATAACGTCTGGTATAGAACCTGGATCCAGATTATTCCAGTAAGCTTTTGGTGGTGCTGTTGTTTTATTACTAGTAACATGTGTTTGACAGCGGGAACATAATAACAATGATATTTTTTTTCGAAGTTAACTCCACAGGTAAGTATGTTAATGCAGCAGCGTTGTACCGAACTGTACGAACTTGATTAGGATAACAACGTTTGGTACAAATATCACAAACATGTATACAAATTGTGTTAATAGCATTCTCGAATGCCTGCAGATTATTAGCTCTGTATTGCTGGGTACGCTCTCGTTGTTTATTTAACCTCGTATCGCGATGTTCAGGCGTTTCTGAACCCAACTGCTGTCTTTGTCTTTCACGGCTTTGTATTAATCTAACTTCATATTCTTCAGGCGTTTCTGACGCTATCATCTGTGTGTATCGCTCACGTTGCTTTGTTAACCTGGCTTCATATTCTTCAGGCGTTTCTGACGCCGTCATTTGTGTATATCGCTGACGTTGCTTTTTTAACCTGGCCTCATATTGCTCAGGTGTTTTTGACGCTAATTGTTCCCGTCGTTTCTGTAATCGACTATTTCTATCACCTTCACTTTCTTTAGCTCGTTTTGCTTTATACTTTTCTTTCGCTTTTTGAAGCCTTCGTTTACGTTGTGTTGCAGTTTCTGTTTTATTTGTGTTTGTATTTTTTATATTTTTTTTTACCATTTTGTTCCCACGAGTAATGGACATTTAAACGGTCGACCCCCCCCAGAGGTCCAATAAAGGGGCAAGGCTATGTACAACAAGATGCGCCTGAGTCTTGAGGGGAAAACGCTAACGACATATCATTTTTATCCACCCTAATGCCATACAGTTCTCGGCGCGTTTTAACCTTTCACCTTAACTTGGGTGGTGTACCGCTAACGACGTATCATTTTTAGCCACCCTAACGCCACACAGTCCTCAACACGATACAAAATCTTGACTTGGGTGGTGGATTCAGGCTGGATTAATCAGATACCTAAATTACTGATTCAATTTCTAAATTTAAATCTTATTATTATACGCCATTTAGTGGCTGCGCCCATCTTAAATATTGAGGTTGTATAGTGCACTGTATTCTTCTTGTCAAGCCCTTTTATTTGATACCCATATTGGTGGGATTGATAAAAAATTGTTATCAGCCATTTGGTAGCGGCGGCCATCTTAGATTTCAATAAATAGTATAGTAAATTGTATTCATATAGCATAATAAATTGTATTCTACTTGTTGAGACCTTTCATTTGATACCCATATTGATGGGATTAATAAAACATAAATTATCCGCCATTTTGTAGCGGCGGCCATCTTGAATTTATAATGATAATGAATAAACATAATTGTATTGTCACCAAAATCCAAAGTGTATACAAAATTTCAGATTAATCGGTTGACAGGAAGAGGGTGAAATTTGAATTACTAAATTTGACCCAAGAATAAAACAAACGGGGTGAGCTAAATAAAACCGTTTAAAAAATGTTTATTGAGCTGAATACAACTTAACAATGTTTATATATATATAAACTTAGAAAAGTCTTTTCGTCTAATATACCTCAATCGCTCAAGACAAAATTATACAACCAGTGTGTGTTACCAGTGATGACTTATGGCACTGAAACGTGGTCTCTCACTATGGGCCTCATAAGAAGGCTCAAGGTCACGCAACGAGCTATGGAAAGGGCTATGCTCGGAATTTCTCTACGAGATCGAATCAGAAATGATGAGATCCGTAGACGAACGAAAGTCGTCGACATAGCCCAGCGGAGTAGTAAGTTGAAGTGGCAGTGGGCGGGGCACATAGCACGCAGAACAGATGGCCGATGGGGCCGAAAAGTTCTCGAATGGAGACCACATATCGACAAACGCAGCGCAGGACGACCAGCCACAAGATGGACAGATGACCTCATCCAAGTGGCAGGAAGGCCACTTGTGGCTGAATGATGATGATGATGAATTGACCTAGAAATATTTTCTCGAATATTTTACTCAAAACGGGTAGAACCGAGACTGATCTGAAATTTGTGGGTTATTGCCTATCACCACTTTTAAATAAAGAAACGATACTATATAATTGTGAAACTAACAACTTTGACGTTCATTAAGTAAACATTCTGTTTTTACAGTGAATAAAAATATTTGAATTGAATTGAATTGAATTATTTCATTAGGTCAGGGATTGTGCCCTCACCTGAACATTTGTTAAAGATTCTGGCCAAATAAGGTGCTAGGACATCGATTACTGAGCTATTTTTACTGACATACCCCACAAGACATCAGTTTTTTAAGATTTAGCTTTTAAACGTTTTTATGTGTAAGCTAAAAATAGGATCCTAAACATGTCCCAAAATCTACATCTTGTAGGCTTTCTTTTAAAAACATTACCTTCTAAAAAACTATAATTTAATAAACATGCTCGGGTAACCGTTACACACACACACACACACACACACACACACACACATACACACACACACACACACACGCACACACGCACACACACACACACACACAAAACGCATTTTTATTACCTAGTTCTAACCTCATTTAAGTTTTTTCATTAAATATCAATATATTAACAAGGTACATTAATTGTGTAAATTAGTGTATTGAAGTCTGTTGACCTTGAAAATGTAAAATGTTTTTCGGAGGAGCACTGCTTATCCTAAACCACAGGTTTTAACCTTTTTTAGGGAGCAGGGTACCACTGCCTTAGTGATAAGGTCACTGTAAAATGTTCCTTGAATAAATTATCTTATCTTATCTTATCTTATCTTTATGAGCTTGACGGTATGAGCTTCAATATAATCAAACGAAAAATCGTGATCGCAGAAAATTGTGTAAAGCACACATTGTGCCAAAAGGGTATACGATTAATATCATTTAGATCACCATGACGTCAGGAATTAAGCCAGTTCAATGCATGAGTTCTGGGTTTTAGAATAATTATGTAAACTTTGTTAATTAAGGACTTTGAAACGACTAAGTTTGAAATTTTTTTTGTCCATTTTTTCTTCAAAATCTAGATCATTTTATAAGTCTATAGGTACATAGTCTAGCGATCTGGAGGTGTGCCGTCATGGGACCGCGCTTTTTTGCGATCTTAAGTAGCCTCTAAGCCTGAAAGTGTTTATGGCTTATTTTAGTTTGCATCATTATGCTCGCATGTCCGAAACCTGACATGGGTAAGCCTTTGACCTTCAGTAAGTCAGTGTCCACGGGTCTCGTGGCCTATATCGGAGCCTTAATGGAAAAATAATTGAATCCGCGGCGTTTGGTCTTCAACCGGTTATTTCTCTAAACACCGCCGTTACGTCATTATCGACTTCTCCATGTTTCCTGCTCTCGTAGACTGTCTGCTCACGGGAGAAAGGTGATTTTGCAGTGAAAGGCATTTGGCTGGGGATAAAGTGCCCTTTTTGGGAGTCAACGAATAAGAAGGCGTCGAGGTGATTACCGAGTACATTTAATTTGAGCGACACAAAGAGCGAAGTAATTTCACAGAGTGCATCTTTATGTACAAAATGGGAGGTCGATTCCACGATGTATTATGAAACAGAGCGGAATAGCGATGGAAGATAATATCGGCTGTCGGATGTCGCAGAAATATGAGGCAAGTTGCTTTGTCGCGCGAGCCGCGGTCGTTAGCGGGCAGGCGGGACAGGAAAAAACAGTGATTATTCATAGGCGACGCGGTTCACTTGCAGCACTCGCCACTTAAATAATAGAATAAAAGCTCCGAAATTCTCAGTTATGGACCAAATATGCGTAGATATTCATAATAATATTGTATTTTTTTGCTTGAATATAAATGATCGAATATTCCGATCTTATACAAAAACCTCACGACGTATCCGAAAATTTGGAGTTTCTACTCGTCAATTCGAACATTTTTTTACTACGGGAAAACTTCGATACCGTTGAAAATATCTGCTATTTTATACTTTTCAATGGATTTAATCATTATGGTTTTCTGTAACCCAAAATAGACACGCATAATGTATCGATCATAAACTTGACAACGAAAGTGAAGTTATAAACACTTTTATTACATTTTGTTTTTATTAAAGCTATATTAGACAAAAACCGAAGCTAGCTCGAACAGGATAGTTCTCCCCCCCCGCATCCGCGCTCCACCCCCGCCTCCGCCCGCGGCCTCCATCTTTCAGGCTCCGCGGCGCAGCCAGCGATATCCGCTCCGTAATGAAACTTATTTACCTAAAAGCACTAAAACTTTACTTCGCTCTAGCGACGTCAAAGATAAAACGTGAAACACAATTAGCCTACGGCCGATCTCCGGCTGGAGAGAGCTGGCACAGTGGGCGCACTTCGGCTCATCGAACAAGTAAAGGGCCTAGGGACGTTAGCAACTACTCCGAACATATAATAATATAAGTACGTTAGTTAGTTAGAACTGAGATTTCTGCAGTTAGCCTCATAGTTGGGCCGTTACAAATATTTTGTTTCTTAACTTTATCTCTCCATCCACAAATTAGGTACAATAGAAGTGATACAATACGAGTATGACACAATAGAAGTTATTTGTCGAAAGGCTGGGTCCTAAACTAGATCAGAGATCTGTATCTTAGGATAGGATGCCCAAAAACTAGGACGACAAAGTACGGAACATACTGTAGACACCAAGTCAAGGTACGTAGCAAGCGCTTAAGTATGTAAATATCACTAGGGTTTCCTCACGATATTTTCCTTCACGGTCAACGAGTGGTAGGCACGGTAAACTGACAAATGTGTGTAAATTAGAAACTAAAGTCATTGGTACATGTCGGGATTCGAACCCACGATCTACCGCTGCGCTACCACCGCTCCAATACTAATACTTCAATTACATGATATTGTTGTTCAGCACTTGCACGTGTCCGTCAAAAAGAGCTCGTCAGACTTCCTCCAATTACTGAGTTTCCATGTGTGGCAACTCTGCGCTTAAACGAGACATACTCTAAAACATAATTGGTAAAGATTTTTATTATTATACTCAAGAAAGTCAGTTAATTGATGCAGTGTCTATAATATAAACAAAGTGATGACACTCTCTAGCTGGAGCTTTCATGTGTTCCTGATCGGCGCTTAGGCTCTCGGTGATGTTAAAGGTTTATCCCAGCAAATAACTGACTCGAAATTAATGGTCTTTGAAAAATAATCCAATCAGCGACCCGTTTAATGGCTTCTGTCATTAAAGCAAATAGATTTTCGCAGCCTGACTACTCAACAAAAGGCAGAACGCCCACGTTGTAAAACGTCATAAATAAATAGATTTTGAGAAAGTTACCATTTAGAATCATAAACAAATTACATTATCCTTCCTAGTTTGGGACCAGGTCAAGTGATTGTTTTATGTGGAAGTTATTATTATTATTCGGTTGTTGTTATTATTATAAGGTCGGATAAACTTTAAACCGACATAAATTAGATTGACGCACGTTGGAGGTTAACTGGATCTCTCCAGCACTCGTGTTTGAGTGTTTCATGTTATTTTCTGTTTTTAGGGTTCCGTACCCAAAGGGTAAGGGACTCTATTACTAAGACTCTACTGTCCGTCTGTCTGTCTGTCACCAGGCTGTATCTGATGAACCATGATAGTTAATTAATTTTTTTTTTTTTATTTATTTATTTTTTTTATAGGGAAATCAACAGCGAAACTAAACAAAATATTACATACAAAGGTACTTAGAGTAAGGCCAGTTATAGATTTCCACGGAATTACTAGAGAATAGGAGATAAGTAAGTTAAAGGTTTCTTATTAGCACAAGGAACAAGTGTAAAATCTTAAAGACTAGAGAACAAACAATTTTGACTTCTAGATGCCTGACAAGGTACAGTTTTTAATTGCTTACTTACTCTAAATTTATATATAACATGAAGTTCGAAGTTTATACTATTTACGTACACATTCACAAAACAAAAAAATATATATATATATTATACGAAAGGTAGGTAATAAAAAAGTATATACCACCGCTAATCAAAGAAAGAGACCGGACAACCCACCCACCTCTCCCTCACACAATACTGAATTCTATATTGTATGAGCGAGAGCCAAACCGCCACCCAACCTCCCCTTCAACCAACTGCGGCATACAGCTCTCCATTTTCCCGCATCGTGTCAGCTGAAAGGTAGCTAATTATTTTTTATACAGAAATATAAAATATTTATGAGAGGGTATATGTGTGTACGGGTGTGTGTGTATGTGTGTGCGGTTGTGTTTTTGTTTGTGTTTGTGCGTGTGTGTGCTTGTGCGTGTGCGTGTGTGCGTGTGTGCGTGTGTGTGTGTGTTTTAGTGTGTGTGCTCTGGTCAGCCTTACGACCGTGGTCATGGCTTCGTTAAAATTGTCATAGATGATTTTGATGTATTTTATTTCTGATGTACTTTAGAAGAAGCCTGGCTACCCATAGCACAGGGAATCCTAGTTTGGAGCCAGTAACCACTCTTTTAACCCTTTTCTAAATAAAGTTTTTTTCATTTTCATGATGTATTTTGGTTCTCGCTTTAACAACAAATACTAAAAACAGAATAAAATACTAATTTAAGTGGGACTCCCATAAAACAAAAGTGATTTTTTATCCGTTTTTTGCTCGATAATAATAACGGCGACAGGTAGACGCTTGAAATATTCAAATGTTGTATAGATAATGATACGGAACCCTTCGTGCGCGAATCCGACTCGCACTTGGCCGGTTTTTTAGCTGACATGTTAAATCCTCCATTTTTTTCATCTCTTTGGTATATTTTCCAGCTAAGAGACATTTGCGTTCGCTTTCGCCTTGCAACGTCAGGAAAAGTTCTTGTCTATTTCACATCCTGACCATGAAGCTGCCAAAGCTAGTTTTCTTTGCAAAATCGCAACAGAGCACAGGCTCTCCACTCCATCTTTGTATGTGATTAAATGAATTTTGTCAGTAAGAGTATATCTCACGTGAGTAACTCAGGGTCTCAAACAACTTTTTTTAATCATCCTTTTTATTTAAACTTTTTTATTTGAACTTTCACAAACTTAATTGTGAACAAATGTGTCCGTAAACAAAAATGACAGGGCTTTGCAGTAGGAATTAGAGAAAAATCGCATTGTTACCACTGAGAAAATGGATGAGATAATTTTGCTACACGAAAATTGTTTTTATTTTGGTTTAGATTTTTGTACTGTTTTTGTAAACTTTTCATAATATAGGGGTACACCTTTACACGACATTTTTTTGTGAATGGTCTAATAGTGTAAATTAAAATATATATATATTTTTTATGCTAACTGTACCTGGAACTGTGTCAAAGTATTTTGGTAAGAATTACCGTTCAATCATTTTATTATGCTCCGCATTAATTTTTATTAATAATGTGCACAACCTTAAAATCTGTTCTTAACAAACCAGCATCGTGACTTAACATCAATCTTAGGAGTAAGAGCGTTTTATTAATTCTGACCATAAATTTTTTTTATCTAGTCAAAATCGCAAATCAAATCAATGAAATTTACTGGGTCGAAAAAAACTTAACAATGTATAAAGTAATTGTGGACCCCACACAAAATGCTGAACAACCTTATCTTAAAATAGAAATAAGTAGATGTAGAATATTGTTTTACGTATAATTCTTGTAAGAGTTTAGTTCAAAAAGGCACCATTCCAATGGGGTGTTCCAAGAGGAATACATTTAATTCCACTTCGACAAAGTAAGTAGATGAAAAACTTAACATTGAAAACGTTTCCAAGGTTTGCTTTCTAGAATAACAGCCTTTGCGCTGTGTTAAATGGACGAACATCACAACGCAATTACGCGCGTCGTTTGTCGCGATATCGGGAGCTCGTTAAACATCGGTAACTGCACGATACAACGGGTTCACTGCACATATACAGCATATATTGAACAAATTGACGAGAAAAATAAAACATTGTCGTCACAAAGGACCAGTCAGTGGACTAATACCGTGCACGTTGCATAAATTGCTATGTTAAATGTATCAATTCTATGGACCTCTGCTGCACCAGGCCTTCTAGCCTAGAAGGCCTTCTCCAGCTTCGTCAACATTAGCTTTAGAACATCGGTCCAACAAGCCGGCTTCGATATATCGGCAAAATACAAACCCCGGACCCTGGTCTTGGCCTACCCCTCCTTGATACAGGTGTGAGGTTATGTATGTATCTATGTTAAAAATACATTTCATCCATAAATTTCATTATTGAAGGTAGTATGAACAATAACAGATTATTTGATTTGTTTGTTTAATAATATATTTTCAATTATTTTTTATGCAGACGTGAGTTCCGAGATAAACGCGTGAGACATCATCATCAGCAGCCATTCGCATCCATGGGCTTCCTGCTGACCTGGCCACATCGTCGGTCCATCAGGCTGATGGTCTACCCGCTGACACGCCCGGTTTTTGGCCGCCACTCCATTACTGCCCTGGTTCACGTGCCGTCTTCCCGCCTCGCCAGGTGGCCCGCCCATCGCCACTTTAGACTCGAGATTTGGTCACCAATATCGTCGACTTTCGTCTCTATCCACTATTCTGAGGCGTAGCATGACTCGCTCGCATTCGTGAGACATGAATTTATGTATTTATTAGGTAAGCCAACGTCCTTCATATAAAATTATCTGCTAACGTAAAGATTGTGATGCCTGGGCACCGGAAGAGTAAATAGGAACCGTAGTTTGATTTTCACTACATTCAAATCGTTCTTCATAGCAACCAACGCCAAAATTAGGTACTGCTCATACAATTGGTTATTCGTCTTGACATAATTAGTTCAATTGAAACTTCCTAAGAGCAGAAATAATAAATTTCACATTCTTCACCGGTGCTTCAGGTGGTCTGAAGTTGCAAAAGCAGTCCCCGGCCCGGGGCTGTCCCCAGAGAAAATAATTAATACAGATAATAATTTAATCGTCACCGGCTCTACACCGCGGTGGCGTAGATATTTTAGGTGGCTTCATTAGAAAGCTCTTTTGCTTTGACAGGGAATTGTTCTAATTTTATCTAATTTTAAAAGCTCTAAAGCAGTGTCTTAAGTTTTCTTTACTTTATGCGTACTTAGAGAAAAGATAAAGATAAAGATAAAGATTATTTATTTGTCAAACATGAGATATAAGGTTGTTACATTGAAATACGTCCTGTACATGTTTCGCCCATCGGGACTTACAAAATATTTAGAGAGAGCACCATCGTTTGTCATTAAAATATATCTCTATCACAAAATACTTTCCATACGAGCTATATTTACGTCAATTATGTTGATATTGGTAAATTCAAATGCAGTCCGACAAAAAAAAAAAAAATAAAAAATGAAATATCAACTTGTCAAATATTAAAGTACATTTCAAAGTCAAGTTTGTGTGTAGAAGAGTCAGTACATAGTCATATAATAATAAATCAATCAGTTAGAAATTCTATTAGCTTATAGTAGCATTTTTCTAGTAGCATTTTTTTCAATTTAAATTTGAATTGTACCATGTCAAATTCTCGTATATCTCTTGGTATTTTATTATAAATCATAGGCCCCATACAATATAGACTTTTATGCATAAGTGCGGTATTGGCTCTACGTATACATACTCTATTTTCATCCCGTTGTAAGCGGGTTCTGACTAGCGAGATCGGTCGGAAAATGCCTGGGTTCGATTTTACAAAGAGTGCTACATCTAAAATATACATTGACGGAAGTGTTAACGCAGTGAAGGTAATATAACACACATAAACAGCTTATATACGTAAATACCACAGCAGGGCACATGCCCTTTCTCAGAGAGAGAGTATAAACATAAAAACATAAACATTTACATACAGGCACATACATTGCGTCTGGTCCCACACTAGGATACCCTGTGTCGTGGGCATAATCACCCGTACTCTCCCTGTGAGATTGGTATTTAAAGTTTTTGATGGAAATTCTGGAATCTTTATTATGTAGGAAGTAGATATAATGTATTAGGTTTAAGATAATTTGAGAAAAAATGGCCAGAGTGGGGTTTTTTCTTTCACTGCCATTTTTTTCCGCTACAACCGCTACACCGGCTAACGTTGTACGAGTACGCTCAACAAACCAAATGTAATTTCTTTACGTTTACGAATTGTTTTGTTGCTTTTGTATTTCTGATTTCACCGTGCGTGCCTAATGTGCGATTTGCGATTTCGAGCGCCGAGGTCTATAAATAGAAGTAAAAAAAGAGAAAAAATATTATGTTAACACCATTTAAATTGTAAGATAAGATAAGATAAGATAAGGATATGCTTTATTGTACCAGGAAAAACACAAACACGAATTTACAAAACTGCAGTACAATTGGCGGCCTTATTGCTTATAGCAATTTCTTCCAGGCAACCATTGTGTTTCATTTAAAAGAAACTTTCTCAAAATAACGTGCTTATAGTGATGATTCTAGTGCTCCACTTGAAATAATACGCCATCAAGCCAAAAGAATCATGGAAAATTAAGTAGAACACCATCATCACGCCCACTGCAGGACATAGGCCTCCCTCGTGGTTTTCCAAGATTCCCGGTGTTGTGCCGCCCGCATCCAGCGACTCCCCGCCACGCCTACTTAACGTTATTTAAAGACAATCAAGTCGTATTATTTTAAATTACACTTCGAAAACAAAAACCGATAGTTAATGATTTCTAATTTAATTGTTCCAAATATCAGGGTTAACACTTTATTACAATTTTTAAAAACATAAATTAATAATTATAAGTAAAAAAAAAAATTAAAAAAATAATAATAATAATACATCCACAATTGTTTCGTCCAAAGTAATAAATCAAGATGACGAATGAATTAACTGTCAAACAAACCGCCCCGAGACATACTCGAGCCAAAGGTTCCCATAACGCCGGCAGCGTTACCCCGCTGCACAGCGAGAGAGATCCTCTGCATCAAGTATGCCCCAGAGCGGTAGTCCATGCCGCGGTTCCTCAGGCGACGCCCTAACTCCTTTATAAAGGCTCTTCCCTGGACTCCCCATACCCCAGTAGTCTCAATAGCTAGAGGCACAAAGAAGTAATGGCAAAACAAACTCGTTCGATACCGAACTACAGTAAAGAAACCGGTTCTTTCTTTAAACGTGCGTTTGAGCTTTCACGCATTATGTAATTTTTTTGTTAGGAAATAGATGCACAAAATGGAAACCGCTCCATAACAAAAGACAAGGAACGGTCCCGTAAAAGACTTGACAAGTTTGTGTTCCCGGACGTTCCCGGGAGGAAGAAGTTAAACGGACCGCCTCGAGCGCGGCCTTTGAACGTTGCCGGTTAGTTCAATGCGTCGAGTCCTACTACAACTACTTACACTAAGGCTTGAATAAGGGCTAACTAGCATCGCCAATGAAAAAAAAATCACATCTTCGTTTGTATCCATTTTTCCAAATAAGTTAATGACACAGTTTTCTGTATTAGTGACAGCTATTTTTAGAACTTACAACTTTGAACCGAGGGCCAAGAACCTAGTCCACAATTTCATTTTCGCCAAAAACGGCCATTTTCGCCAAAAACGAAATTGTAGCCTTGATTCTTGAACCTAATTTCTAAGCTGTAGGTTCTAAAAATTCCTGATGATGATGATGATGATGATGACATTTTCGGCATTTTTTGCAAAAACGGATTGTGAAAGAAAATAATGATTTATTGTTCATTGGCGGCGCTAGTTAGCCGTTGTTAGCGCCTTAGTAACACGACGTGCCGATACGGCCGCATCCTAGAAGAGCTTAACCCCCGGTTTCTCGATCACTGATAGCCCAATAATCTAGCAGGTGTCGGTTGTTATTTTGTATGCACTTTGGCCAACTGAGAGCGGTTAACGGAAAATTAACAAAATAAAAAAATTAAAATCAAAAATAGGTTTATTGAACAGAAGACAAATTACATAAATGTAATATATTTATGAACCAACAGTAGGCATATCCTGTGTCGTTCGTGGGTACTAAATATTGATTTGCATAGGTGTCTTAGCTTTTAGTTACAATGAGATAATGAGTAAAGAACAATTGGAGATAAGAGCGGCAACCACGGTAAGATGTTTAAAATGCTTATGTAGGTAGGTATGTTCGTAAACTCACGCCTTTATCTAAGTAGTCAGAAATCAAGGTTTGCCAGTTGCCGTGAGACTGAAAATTCTTTTTCGCTTCATCAATGTTCACTAGTTGCTGCGTGCACTGTCAACGGTTAGCGATACGTTTTAGGGTTTTTTTTATATGGCCTATATACGGCCCGTTGTAGGGCACAGAACTTCTCTCACAAATTATATATCGTATGGGCTTAATTACCACCGGTGTCTACTGCGCTATGGTAATTCCGCTTCGGCTCACAATGTTGAATTCTTAAAATGTTGAATTCCTGTTTCAAGTGCTGAGGTATGTGAACACCTCAGACACCCAGGTTTTCTCACGATTTTTTCCTTCACGGTTAGTAATAATGCTACTACAGCTGCGCAAATGTACGTAACTTAGAAAACAAAGTCATTGGCACATGCCGGGATTCAAACCCACGACCTCCCGAATGTGAGGCCGGCGTTCTAACACTGCGATATTACCGCTCTTTATGAATTTTATTCATTATTTAAAACATAAAAAATTAATTAATACTGACTCGTCATCATCATCATCAGCCATTTGACAGGCCTACTTCGTGGTTTTCATAAATATGAAGGGTTTTGCCATAATCGCCACGCTTGGCGGGCGGGTTGGCGACATACTGACTCGCCTACTAAAGCATCCACAATATCTGTACATCTGTAAAACTGAGCAGTTGCGAGCAACAACTATTTCAGCTGTTCGGTATCATCCAGTCCCACTTCTTTATTATTCTAAAAGTAGGGTATGATAACAAAAGGAGGCTTGACTCTGACGAGATGAATAAGAACTCTTACATTTTCTTGTACTGTTACAAGTGAGGTTATTGTTGTAAACAAATTGTCTACCGTAGAACGGAAAGTGGTCTGCAATAAAAAAAACCAGTCAAGTACGAGTAGTACTCACGCATCGAAGGTGCCGTACAATTTGTTTTATTTAGCAAAAATTTTTTTTTTCCATGCCTTACCTTTTTGGGAGGGAGTTACAGTTTATTGGCGTTATTTATTGATTTTTTGTACTATAGAACACACATGCATACATAAACTCACGCCAATATCCGTGAGGCGTAGGCAGAGCTCAGGATTTGCGACTTGCCAACGTCCTGACCAATCTCTTTCGCTTCATAGACATTCGTTAGTCGTCGCATGCACGCACGCCGGTTATTTATTAACTACATGCTTTACACAACTAACAACTTTATTAAAGGAATTTTCAATGGAACTTGTAATCAGTTACGTTTTAGCAGTCGGTCGACTACTCGTTAACTAATAAATCCTACTTAACTGTGATAGTTTTCCCTTTAACTTCGTTGTATGTGCTACTATTCTGTATTTCACGTTTGGACAAACAGCCTTTCAGCCGGGAGAGGGGGGACGCTCTACTGTAACAAAAAATTGTGCTTTAAAGTTTCATATTTTGCACACAGATACCTAAAAAGAGAAGTGGCTTAACTACACCCACAGAATTTTTAAACGGTCAATCCGACGATACCCACACTATGTGATAGTTAAAAAAATCATTCCTTATTGTGTGCTCCAACAACTATGTAAGGGTTTCTTTTTGGGATTTTATTCTTCTGTATATCGGCGTGAAAAATATATATAATCCATGCCAAATGCCAAATTACAGCTTTCTTGATCTCCATTTCCTTCCGTGGGTGTAGTAGAAGGCGACTAAGGAAATAAATTACCAGGAGACGGGCAGCAGCGTCTTCCTGAGATTGCAACTGCATACTGCGATCGCCAATCCGCCTGCCAAGCGTAGCGATTGTGGCAAAACCCCTCATGGTTATGAAAACCACGAGGGAGGCCTGTGCCCTGCAGTGGGCGTCAAATGGCTGATGATGATGATGATGATCTAATAGTCCCTGAGCTGAAAGTACAAGGGTGCCCTGTTGTCTACGGAACCCCGATTTCTTTTTAAATTATTTATTGCGCCATATAATCTGCCATAATAACGCATATTCAGCGAAATATCAACTAGTTAACCATTCAAGTTAATTGAGATAATAACAATAACTAAGATAATAATTAACTTTACACGTTAAATAGATGGACAAATACACAGACGTCTTAAGCATGTTTTCGGGCCCTGCCACCACTTGGACACGAAACCCTAAAAGCTTACTAGGTGGGTCGTACAAAAGGCAATAGGCATAAACGCGGTCTGTAACGGCTGAAATGGTCGACCTTTTCACCCTTACAGTTTTCAGCAACATATTTCTAAAATCGATACAAGTATCGCCACCTATTGTGATCTCAAAGAAGTTTTCTTGCTTCTTTATTACTTCTTCGTTTACTATTGTGATCTCAAAGAAGTTTTCTTGCTTTTTTATTACTTCTTCGTTTTCTATTGTGATCTCAAAGAAGTTTTCTTGCTTCTTTATTACTTCTTCGTTTACTATTGTGATCTCAAAGAAGTTTTCTTGCTTCTTTATTACTTTTTCGTTTACTATTGTGATCTCAAAGAAGTTTTCTTGCTTCTTTATTACTTCTTCGTTTACTACTGTGATCTCAAAGAAGTTTTCTTGCTTCTTTATTGCTTCTTCGTTTACTATTGTGATCTCAAAGAAGTTTTCTTGCTTCTTTATTACTTCTTCGTTTACTATTGTGATCTCAAAGAAGTTTTCTTGCTTCTTTATTACTTCTTCGTTTACTATTGTGATCTCAAAGAAGTTTTCTTGTTTCTTTATTACTTCTTCGTTTACTATTGTGATCTCAAAGAAGTTTTCTTGCTTCTTTATTACTTCTTCGTTTACTATTGTGATCTCAAAGAAGTTTTCTTGCTTCTTTATTACTTCTTCGTTTACTATTGTGATCTCAAAGAAGTTTTCTTGCTTCTTTATTACTTCTTCGTTTACTATTGTGATCTTAAAGAAGTTTTCTTGCTTCTTTATTACTTCTTCGTTTACTATTGTGATCTCAAAGAAGTTTTCTTGCTTCTTTATTACTTCTTCGTTTACTAAAGGTTTTTTTAATGCGAAGCCTCCCGCATTAAAAAAAATCATGCTTACCCGGGAACAGTATGTTACCAGTAGGTTGAGTTAGGCTTGTGATCTCGCTACGCAGAGTGAGCGGAGCTCCCTATTCGTCACCAATTAATGCTTTTGATGAAACAAAAGTGTACTATACGGTACTTTAAAAAGACAATAAAATTGGTATTGTAAAATGGATTATTTGTTATCTGTAAAATGTTCACATGTTTGTTAAACATATACAAAATAATGCACTTTCAAAATGACTGCATTGATATACACAGTTACATCTAAATACAAAGGTTCATTTGATAATGAACCTTTGCATTTAGATGTCATTGTCAAAATATTAGTTTGTAAAAGTAAATATTGACCAATGTTGCTTGTGAAGAGATATTTTGATAATGAATTGTAGTTAAAACTTCATAAATGACCCATTGAGAGGAACACAAACTTATGCAGGTATAGAATAATATATCTTAAAGCTTCATTGATACAGTCGAAGATCGTTTAAGTCATGTCAACCGTGTAACTCGTACATACAAATCGACAAGCAAGATTCGCCGAAATCATATTTTTCCGTCCGAATTAAAAAGCATAACGCTACTTTGCTGTGGCAAAAGTATTGAATCCCTGTCATTAATGACGTGTGTAGGGAGCCTGTTCCATAGTCCGAAGGTCAATGGGTAATACATTTGCGAAAACTGTAGCAATGTGCTAGTGTTTTGTTTTTTTAGAACTACGACGGAAGTACAGGGATGGATGGGCGTTAAGTAAAGGTTCGAATATGATAGGGTGATACGTTGTGCCCCGATTCTGAAGGAGCGAGTTTCTTGGAAGGGAGCCCATTGCCATCACGCTAGGGAAACAAAAGTTTTTCCAGATTTTTTCCTGGAAGTCTAGAACCCCTCCCAATTCCATTTATTCACAGGAAAGAGATGTGCTGACTACCGCGATCAACACGAATTTTCCCTTTCATTTCATTATTTTGATAATGATGCATTATTTTACTGTGCGCCGAAACTGGCGGACATTGATGCTAATCGAGTCTCGATACTTGTCTTCTTGGAGAGTTTATGATTACTGACCAAAGCTAAATTGCATGTTTTCTTTATATAAACTGAGTATGTGTACGGTTAATTTAATCGCGGAATATTATTTATTTTCTTTGTCATTGTTACATTTTTTGTCTTTATCATTTCTTAACACAACGTATGTGTCTTTATTACTTAACTTGACGATTACGGCTATTTTATATATCCAATTAATTTTTAGAAAAATTACAACCCTTTAGGTTATGTTTATTTGTTTATATATTTTTATTTGCGTGGGGAGGTGGCGTCTCACATATAATATATTTGAGGGACCCCTCTTCCTTTTACAGGTCCCAATAAAGAGGTACATAAATCTCGCCCTGTACAGTACCAGGCCGGGCCAGTTCAAGTTTAAGCGAGTTTATTGTCGAACTGTCTGACTCCGGCTCCGCATTCAATTGCCCGTGAAATTGTCTCGAGAACTCTGAAACTCAATTAGTACCTACTACAGAAGTGTGGCTTCTTGAGTACGGCGACTGCCCACTTATCATGTCTGCTCCGAATACGTTGCCAGCCTAATTCAGTAACGGTGTGTGTGGCTGTCTCTTCTGTTAAAGCTACTTTAAAAGTTTAACAATTAACAAAACCGAAATGTATAGATTAGATTAGATTAGATTAATACTATTTATTGGACACCATACATTATAAAAATACTTGCATAGAATGCATCACACAAAATAGGGAGTTCTATGTGCGGTTGTTAACTTATGATGCTTCTGACAAAACACACATATAAACAGAAGACACAAAAGTAAAATACCTATATTTAATACTTAAAAGATTTAAAAATTAGATAGATAGGATAGAATATTCTTTATTGTATGAACACCAATAATTACATACGACAATTATACAATAATGTAGTACAATTGGCGGCGTTGTTAAATGAATGCTTTTCTTTACTTTGAACTGCATATTTCTTGCCCTTTTTCTCACACACAAGCACTCCTGCTCTTTACGCCTTTTTTCTTTACGGAAAAAGGATACTTCTCTTCCAGTCTTATTTATAAAAACACGATTCCCTAAATCACTCCTCAGATGTTTGCGGTAAAGGGAAAGACGTTAGCACAGATTAATCAAACTGTCTCTGAGGAGTGTTTTAGAGGAAGCGTTGAAATTTAATGTATTTATTTATTTAAAGATCTATGGTATCTCACATAAAGCCAATGATAGGTTTGCATTTCTAGCATGCAATTACGAAAAAAAGGTAACATTCTTAAACACTATGAAGAAGTTACTCGCTGCCTAAATAACTGAAATCCGTTGATAAATTAAGCAAAATGTAGTGTAAGTAAGGACACATAGGTATGGAATAGCAATGAATCGCTTTTTGTTAGCATTAAATTCAAATAATTACAAGTTACAAATAAAGTGGTCCTTCCGCGGAGGCAAGTCTCAAGCCAGCAAGGCCGGTCCAAGTCGCGCTCACTCCGCTAATGGACAATTTGCCCACTAATTGATTCATCGCGCCGACAGAGCCGGAGGAATACCTTATGGCTGTTGTTATAGGCATAAACGCCGATGTATTTTATATTCATCTCCTGTGAACGCAAGTCGCGGGTGATTACACAGACATGGGTTCACATCAAATACATCTTAATATGCACAGATAGTCTGTGAAGTAAAAAGCACAATCACTAAGCGCTGTTATAGGTTATCCTTTTCTTACTAATAATAATATAAACGCGAAAGTTTGTATGTATGGATGAATGTTTGTTACTCTTTCACGCAAAAACGGCTAAACGGATCCTGATGATATTTCGCACAGAGATAGATTATAGTCTGGATTAGCACATAGGCTATTTTTTATCCCGGAAAAATACACATCAAAATTACCACGCGAACGAAGTAGCGGGCAACAGCTAGTTTAAAATAATTGGACTTTGTTTTAGTGTCCGACTTGGCTATATTATGAGTGCCAAGGTTTTAAAAACACAGGTCTTATGAAACGAATAGTTATATTATTACTTATTAATACTTAACTGCGCACAAATTAATAAACCCACATATATTTCTTTCTAAAATGCGCCATTCCTTCACGGCTGGACAGGTCGGAGGCGTCTTTGGCACATCCGACCACTGCGGCGAAAACTCGTCGAGGCCATCGTGCCATGGTCCTCTCGGCCGACCGCCGACCACGTCTTTGATGACCGGCAAGCAGTGTCCACTTGGTGGCGAGTTTTGAACTATCCGCATGCATGCGGCTGGTGTGGCTAACTCAGTTCCACTTGTCGGTCAAAACCGTCAATGACTCGCGTTTTCAGAATGCAATATGGTATTTCGGACGCAATCGGTCCTCTGAACTCTTGATGTGATGTGCTCCGTCACTCTCTAGCAAATCTTGAGTTTGGGCTCCTATGGTATGGTTAGAAGCCAAGTCTGTGAGCCAAAGGTAAGGACGAGAAAGGCGAGATAGACAATGTCGACGATTATTCTTTCCCGCCACTTTTGTGTTACTATGCTAGTACTACTTCCAGGCGTTGTCGATAAGGTGATCGATTACTTTTCCTTGTCTGTTTTTGAAGCGTACTAGCTAGCCTGAGTAGGTGTATCTACTCATCGATGTAGTGTTTTTAATAACTTAGATAAGTCAATAACAGAAAGCCCTCAAAAGCGGAACTTCTTCGTTTACTTTATGGCTCTCATTAGGCTTCTCTGTGTGTGTGTGTGTGTATGTGTGTGTGTGTGTTTATGTAGGAGCGCACACACGCATCCGGCACCGGTGTTATTACAGTTATCTGCATATTGATGAGGCTCGCTAAGTGAACGTAATTTCAAGCTCCGAGTAATCGCTAAAGCGAGTCCTGTCTCAACCGCGTAGCGCCGTAGTACCGTAGCCTGCTACGGCGTAGCTCTGCGGGCCGCGATGGCGTAGCATCTTAGAAATGCGCAGAAAACTTATCTATCTATACATAAGCAGCCTATATACGTCCCACTATAGGGCACAGGCCTTCTCTCAGGGAGAGAGTATGGGCTTAATCACCACGCGTGCCCACCGCGGATTGGCGATTTCAAGCGCTGAGGTATGTGAATAGCTCAGAAACTCAGGTTTCCTCACGATGTTTTCCTTCACCGTTAGCGAGTGGTATTGCTATTATTGTGAAGTTTCACAAATGTACATAACTTAGAAAACCAAGTCATAGGTACATTGTGACGGACCAAGCTCCGTACAAGTGCTCACGATCGTTAATATCATGTTGAATTGTGTTCTGCACGAGAAGATTAAGGATGGAAGCTAAAAGAAACCGAGAAATGATAATCGTATACTTATATAGGGATTGTAAAACATTTAAAGAGCGTATTATAGAATCTGATAAAGCGCCGAAACGTATTTGGTTCCCCAACATAAAATAAAGTTAGGTATATTTTGTTTGTATCATTTGTAAACATTTAAACAGTTCTTGTGAAATATTGCGTTGTCTTTTCTAGATTAAATATTTACGATAATTGAGATTAATTACAACGGCATCTATTTTGCGAGATGGTACAACTAATGAATTATGGATTGAAGAAAGTTTTTCACCTAAAACCTGTTACAATACATGACAGTTCATCGCTTTGTTCGTAGGTGACGCTACCGGTCTATACGCGTGGGTCTGAATTCATTCTCTAATAAAACAAAAACAAAAAAAAGTGCATCCGAAAAGCTTTTGTTTTGTAGCATTTGTAAACATTTAAACAGTTCTTGTAAAATACTTATTGCGTTGTCTTTTGTAGATTAAATTATGCAACTGGTTTTAGGGATGGTTTACGATAATTGAGATTAATCACAATGACATCTCTCTTGCGAAATAGCATAACTAATAAATTTTGGATTGAAGAAAGTCTGTCACCTAAATCTAATACAGTACATGGCAGTTCATTATTTTGTTCATAGATGACGCTTTTTTAATTCATTCTCTAAAACAAAACAAAAAATTGCATCCGAAAAGCTCGGTCATTCAGGTACTAAATAAATAGGGAACTTAAATCATATAAAACTTTAACAAAACAACATAGACTCACGCCTGTGTCCCAGAGGGGTAGGCGAATGTCGGGGACTGCCACTTGTTGCGATCTTGACGGATCGCTGTCGCTTTCTCAACATTCATTGGTCGTTGCTTGCGCGCGCGCCGGTTTCGGGTGCTTTTGTCTTGCCCTTTGCTAATGCATCCCCTGTTTGGTCGAGGTGTGTCCGTCTGGGTCATCCCTTGCCGGCCCTTCCACCCACATTTGTTCGATGGATTTGTTTCCTCCTCTCCACATGTCCAAACGAACTCAACATTCCTTTCTCAATTTTAGTCACTGCATCCTCTTTTAGTCCACAACGTTTTCTAGTCACACGGTTATGTGTCCGGTCATTCAAAGTAACACCAGACATACTTCTCAAGGACCTCATTTCTACTTAAAAACGTAGTATTTAGTTTTTCATTGAACTCTGAACGTTTTCTTAGAAACATTATTTTACGAGATGACTCATATATATTGATAAACGCTTCATATATTGTAGGCGTTGCGTTCATACGTTGGGGAGTGACGTCATGGTCTGGGGTCGAGTTGTGTGCCGCGTTGTGGTGCCACGTGATTGTATTGACTTTTTGACTGTTTGTATCGTAGGGAGTGTATGGTCGCGGAAGAAAGAGATACCACGTTTGTTTGCCTTTGGACGTATCCTCTCATACTTTATTAAAGTTTTTCTTAGTGCAAGTCCCCATTATCGAATATCTTCGCATAAGCTCTAGAGTTAGCTCCATCTAGGAGTGAGTAGCGTATCAGTATTAGTTCTTTGTTAATACGATATTAACCGTTTGAGTGGGGGGGCGCCACTGTTATTTCCGTCCGGTTGACGCCAACCAAATAAATCATTATAACGCTTCAAATCCCAATTGTAGATAAAGTAGAGTATGTTTAGATGAATATAGACTGAATTAAAGAGATGTTGTTCTATATACGAGATACGAAACTTTGTTATTAACAGAAACTAGTTTTTCGAAAACACCACCGCGTCATTCAAATGTGCGTTGAATAAATTGATAAAAGGATTGTAGAAAAATAAATCAATCGGGAAATATCGAGATAAATAAATAGAAACTTAATTGACAATATAATTGCAGACATTAAATATTAATTTATAAAATAGCATAATATTAAAGTTCTGAAATTGATTGAGAAGATAGTGGCGCGATGTGGTACGAGTTTGACAAACAAAAATAGAATTACCAATGTTGAAGTCCTTAAATTAATAGCAATAAGGAATAAAATTCTTAGTTGGCGGGATTTCGTTATTGGTTTCGCGAGCGGGAGAAGTGGCATCATATTAGGAGGGGGCCGCGAGGTTATAAAAGCTGGGTTCGGGAACTATTCAGCGCTTTTTCCGGAACAGAAAATTGAACAGTAAATACGTCTGCTGCGCTCGTAGGCAAATTCGCCATTTTGTGAATTTACTATTAGGGAGTTTCGTTTGTATTTAAATTCGAAAGTAGGAGAGTGGTTTTGGATTTGTAACCTAACATCACCTGTGGGCATTGCGTCCCAGACTATCAGCTCTGGTGTGAAGTTTCAGGTTCTGAATTACTTTCTTAGCTAGGGAATGAGATTTGAAAGTGAAAGTGTAAGGTTAGAAGCGCCCTTTGATTCCTAAACCGTTTGTATATTTAGCTAGAAGTTTTCCGCGTAAAATAGGGTTTTCAGCCTTAGTAATTAGGGTAGCTCTCGCGAAATAAAAGTTTACTAATCCTTTTCCTCCACAGTACTACGTTTATGCGGAAATAAATTTGTGCAAAGGATAACTCACGGTGACAAAGGTATGCTATGGATAATCCGTGTGTCTAGCCTTTGTCAAATAACCAAGGCTCGGCGGGGGCACACGAGATGATCGATATCATTCTTGCGTCATAGCTTTCTGAGCCTTTGCAGACATTTAATTCCACTTATTACTTTAGCTTAATTCCACTAGCTAGTGGTAATTGAGTTTCAGTATACAAACGTGTGAATTTAGAGCGAATTCACTTGGGAGCCTTAAGAAGTTTAAATTAATGGACTAAGGAACCCAAAATCTAGCTCTGCTTACTATGCTACGGCTGAATCTGAGTCTGCTTGGGTTGAAAGGTTTAAAGAATCCCTTCACCGGAGGCATTCCCAATTTAATTTAATAATAAAAAAGTAATACTAACAATAATTTTGAATTGAGATAATTACATTAATTATCTTGTTTGAAGATTGGGATAAAATGCTTCTTGTGAATGCGGTGTTAGATCTTCTTCCGTTAGCATACGTGGTGTAGCAATTTTCCCCCTGCTTACCCTGAGTGACAGACGATTCTAGCCCTCTGGCACTTTGCACCCATAACATATTTATGTATTATATTCCGAATATTCTTACCTTGCGGGTGGTTACCGAACCCATAAAACCACCTGCGCATACACATCCTAGGCTACACACTCTGGCCGGCCAGAAAGTCTGAAAGCTAACTGAGTCAAGTTACCAAGTAATTTGAAACAGTCTGGTTTTCCGGAGTTAGGGAGGATAGAAGTAGGAAATAGCTGTGACTAGGGAGACACCTTAGGCACTCACGCATACACACGATTAAATGTAAATGGGGTTTGTTTTGCTGAAACAATAATAATTTTAATGGGTGGTTAAATATATTAGCTTACGGGGTTGGGAAAAATTAGGCAGGCTCCCCCTTTTCTTTCAGGGTATCCAGTTGTATGATGAGAGTAAGTATTTCCCCAAGTCCCCACCATAACAATGCGGTCATTAGATGCGTTTAAGGTTCATTTAATAAAACTAAAATAAGTGAAATTGGTGCTTCCACAATGTTTTGTAGTGTAGTGATATTGTAATCAATGGTCGCATTTGGTTTAGTTTTCAATAAGTCTGTTTCTAAATCCGTCTGTAAATGATAGCGTTAAGTAATTCTCTTATCACCTACTCATAAGGATGTAGATGTAACCCCGCAAAATTCCGCGCCGCGCTAATGTAAACCTGCAAAACTCTGTTTGACTAAAAGATTGTGTTCGTTATTTAATTGTGCGAGTCTTGAATTAGTAGCTACTAAACTTACTGCTTATCTATGTCTGGTCCTTACCTTAAAACTAGGCGTAAAGGTTGGTGCGTTTCATCCACACGGTGATCATTTCAAACTGAGGAATAGGTAAACGAAACGAAAATATTAGCTTCGTAGGTACCTATCTTTTGACCTTCGGACGGGTCATTCCACTATTGCAGAGGTAGGAACAATTTATGTAGGTGCGTAGATACTTTTCCTTCCGATCGTTGTTTCTTTAGTATTATAGCATTTTAGGCGCAATATAGGGTGAATAATATATAGGGTGGCCAAAACTCGGATTATTGTTAGGAATTGAAAGACGTTATGGGACGTTAGGGAGTAGTTAAGAGCCACTATAGGCTTTGTAGTAGTAATGCTATATTCATTTTAAGTATATTGGCTTAATACTCTGCTTAATCTCATAGTTGCGTGAGCGCGGCTGGATTGTTTCAGTGTTGGTAAGCTTCGATGAAGTCTTATTCCAACGTACTTTGTGCATTTGGTTATTACCTCTCTCACACTCTCGTCAGCCAATGCATTGTACTGCTGAACATCCCTTTGCCGTTTCTTGCGTTAATTGTGTGAAGCGTCTTGAGTCTTAAGATCTCTATACTTGCTTAAAGCTTTTATTATGTTTGACTTGTCCTTGAGTGGCATCTCATAGTTGCGTGAGCTCGGCTGGATTGTTTCAGTGTTGGTAAGCTTCGATGAAGTCTTATTCCAACGTACTTTGTGCATTTGGTTATTACCTCTCTCACACTCGTCTGCCAATGCATTGTACTGCTGAACATCCCTTTGCCGTTTCTTGCGTTAATTGTGTGAAGTGACTTGGGTTTTAATATGTCTATGCCTGCTCAAAGCTTCTATTGCTTTTACTATATTTATTTGTATGACTTATGTCTTTGGGTGACATTTCATGGTTGCGTGGGTTTGGCCGGACTGTTTCAGTGTTGGTAAGCTTCGATGAAGTCTTATTCCAACGTACTTTGTGCATTTGGTTTTTTACCTCTCTCACTCTCGTCTGCCAATGCATTGTACTGCTGAACGTCTCTTTGCCAATTCTTGCGTTAATCATGTATGTTTTCTTAAGGCATAGACTCGGAATAATGAATCATTGTATTCTTATTTCTAGTCAGTCATAGTTTTATTATTTATAAGTATATATTAACAGTATAACGTAGTGGTGGCCAATCCCCATCCACGGTAGATATAATTAGCACTATCGGCTAGTAGATAATTGAGTATTGCACTCTCTTCTTCTTATCCAATATTATCTACTTAGCTGGCTAATAATGTCTGCCTTAACCGGCCTTTGGTAGGGGACGTTATACTAAAACACTCACATGTGTAGTAGTATGACAAGTAGTTATTTCAAATATTTTGCTACTATAATCTTATTTTATTTACATGGAATTTATTTTATTTAACCTTTAATTTATTGTCTTTAAACTTAACTTCTTTATTTAAATTTTCCTCCTTTATCCCAATCTTGTCTCGCTTCTGCTTATTTAATGTTGCTTTATTGCTATTTTAGTTTCTTCGAATCTTTCTAAAATTTACCTTTTCTAATAAACATTTGATTTGAACTGAATGTTCTTAGTTCCATTTTTATTATTTTAACGGATCTCTTACATGCACTCATTACTCAATCTCATATCCTAAAAGTTCTTGGGTTATTAATACGTTCACAATGAAGGGTCCTCACTAGACTAGACGATCACAGTTGGCCATTAGAGTGTTTTGCATCATAGCAACTTTTCTCCTTTACTATCGGGGTCATACGAATAATACTATGGGGGTGCATACTTTTAATATTCCGGGGTTGGGGGTTACAATATGGTGTGCCGTGACCATGATATTTTAATACGAGTTTGAGTAGGTTGTTTGTATGTTTTATGATGCAGAATATTCTTATTTTTAATTATTATCGTTGGCTTTATGCCACAATTTGATGTTCGTGAAATGGAAAGGTTTGAGATTGACGATGAGGGTGTGAATGAGATCCGTTAATTTTGCTTTCGCATAGATTTATGGATGTATGCACGGGTAAAAATAAATATTTAATTCGTGTATGGATCTATTTATCTAATTGTTTACGTGTAATCACGTTATTTTTACTAACGTTCCATAACTTCTTGGTAATTTCTATTCAAATTACGTTACTTTACAATAAATCTTTAGTTGATTCAATGCTTTCGTGTCTGATTTTAATAATAGTCTGTAGAGGTTATACTTTTCGATCGTTTTTAAGTAGGTACGTTTAACAGTTTTTATTCAGGGGGTTGTATCAAATTATGTTTTACGTCAGAAGTTGCTTTCATAGGTAAACTAAGGTCAATAATAATTCCAGTTTAAGTAATTAAGAAAATAATTAGGGAATTATAAAAAAAAACGAATGTCATCAGGTTACATTAATTAGTCAAAGGTCTGCTTTATGGGGGGTTGTCAAAATATCGGTTTTCTTTTACGCGTTTTAAAATTCTTAAATATTTTAATACTTGTTTTGCTTATTAATTAATAGTTATTATTGTGAAAGATTTTTGTTATTTTATTTTGTTGATGTAATTCATTTTAATTATTTTTATGCTGGGGTTTGATATCCTTCTTACTTTCGGTTTAGCATTCCATTACGCGGAAACTTGTTTTTTATTTGGGGGGTTGTGGGGTTGTAAAAGAAAAAAAAGCAACATAATTAACAAAAGTTTTCTCGACGGGGGGTTGCTATTATTACAGTATTGCTAAGAATTTAGTATTGCGTAATTCGGTAGTTTCGTATAGTGGTGGTGCAAATAAATTCATGAATTATTAATTATTCCATTAGACTCGAGATTAATTTTAATTTGCTAATATGTCAAATAAATTTAGTATATTTTATTCACATCGATTCGTAAATTTCTTGATAGACATCATAAACTAATTTATTAATTAAAACAAAAAAAAAAAAAAAGAAAAAGGAAATTTTTTATTTTATTTTAGTAATCCGCGTACCTATAATAAATTATAAATAATAGAGAAAAAAACAACACATTTTGTTTTATTTTAACAATCTGCGTACAGTAAACGATAAAAGTAGATAATCGAATATTCTTAAACCAAACTTTGGATTTAAATGTACCTTACCGTAATTTACGTCTTACCCAAATACTATTTTTAATAAAATACGGATGCATGTTAATCTAATCGGGATTTAAACTTGATTATTTAATTTTCGTCGTTGACTGTACTTCTTAAACCAGGTAATTGAAACGGTTTTGAAAGGTAATCTGGTAATTGAAATTGAGGTATTGTGTACGGTAATCTAGGTAATTCGTGTGGTACTGTGTAAGGTAAAACAAATTTAATTTTAAAAATTTTACTTGCGTCTCATAACGTCTATCACTAGGTTTTATTGCGATCGCGGGCTCTGGTTCAAATTATTTTATTCCTCATATTGGATGGGGTTGTCAAATTTATAATAAAATTTGTAGTTTATTTTATATCGCGGTAATCAAAATCATATCTGCGAAGAGTTCATTCGCTAAATTCTCAGGCTTCATATATCAGTATGTAAGCAAGTAAGAGTAAGCTTGGAAATGATTCAATGAATGGAGAAGGAATTAGTTGGAGTATTTAGAAAGAGAATGAAAAGGGGCTTGAATGGAAGTTCTAGAGTTCGGTGAATCGGTTTTACGCAGATAACTTGTTTTATTTAGTTTCCGAATACAGCACACACCTCAAGCGGATACAAATACTTCTTTTGATTTTCATTTTAAATTAAGTTAAACTGTATTTGTATCCCGGACTCCACAAGAAGCTAAGAACTAGTTTCGGCAACTGAGCAGGCTCCAGAAGCGAAGATGTTGTCGATTGGGGATTTTCATTGATTAATATCGTTTGTTTGATAGCTTCCCGTAGTGATTTCGCAGCTGATTGTTATTTGAGGCTATTGTAAGGGTCGGTTCTACTACCGGTGCACGTTTGCTCTTGGGGAGGCCTCCCCTTTGGAGTTTAAGCGAGTGTATCTGGTACTTAGCAGTCGGTGCTTTCGGGCTGTTCTGCCTCACAACCAGGATCCCTTTATCAAGGTCTTAAATGATAGGCTGTGTTAAAAGCTGCTAAGCGATCCGAATTAAACGGTGTCGATTGAAATTTCACATAGGCAATTATCCGAAGAGTCTGGTTGAAAAACACAACTCACTCATTTCGTCATTTCTGGAAAATAGTGAAACAAGTAATTAGTAACTTATGTAGCATGACCACTCTCGTGATCACTTATGTTTTATTGAAAATTTGATAACGACAGGTCTTATCCAAATTTTGGGGGTTGATTGTGACGGACCAAGCTCCGTACAAGTGCTCACGATCGTTAATATCATGTTGAATTGTGTTCTGCACGAGAAGATTAAGGATGGAAGCTAAAAGAAACCGAGAAATGATAATCGTATACTTATATAGGGATTGTAAAACATTTAAAGAGCGTATTATAGAATCTGATAAAGCGCCGAAACGTATTTGGTTCCCCAACATAAAATAAAGTTAGGTATATTTTGTTTGTATCATTTGTAAACATTTAAACAGTTCTTGTGAAATATTGCGTTGTCTTTTCTAGATTAAATATTTACGATAATTGAGATTAATTACAACGGCATCTATTTTGCGAGATGGTACAACTAATGAATTATGGATTGAAGAAAGTTTTTCACCTAAAACCTGTTACAATACATGACAGTTCATCGCTTTGTTCGTAGGTGACGCTACCGGTCTATACGCGTGGGTCTGAATTCATTCTCTAATAAAACAAAAACAAAAAAAAGTGCATCCGAAAAGCTTTTGTTTTGTAGCATTTGTAAACATTTAAACAGTTCTTGTAAAATACTTATTGCGTTGTCTTTTGTAGATTAAATTATGCAACTGGTTTTAGGGATGGTTTACGATAATTGAGATTAATCACAATGACATCTCTCTTGCGAAATAGCATAACTAATAAATTTTGGATTGAAGAAAGTCTGTCACCTAAATCTAATACAGTACATGGCAGTTCATTATTTTGTTCATAGATGACGCTTTTTTAATTCATTCTCTAAAACAAAACAAAAAATTGCATCCGAAAAGCTCGGTCATTCAGGTACTAAATAAATAGGGAACTTAAATCATATAAAACTTTAACAAAACAACATAGACTCACGCCTGTGTCCCAGAGGGGTAGGCGAATGTCGGGGACTGCCACTTGTTGCGATCTTGACGGATCGCTGTCGCTTTCTCAACATTCATTGGTCGTTGCTTGCGCGCGCGCCGGTTTCGGGTGCTTTTGTCTTGCCCTTTGCTAATGCATCCCCTGTTTGGTCGAGGTGTGTCCGTCTGGGTCATCCCTTGCCGGCCCTTCCACCCACATTTGTTCGATGGATTTGTTTCCTCCTCTCCACATGTCCAAACGAACTCAACATTCCTTTCTCAATTTTAGTCACTGCATCCTCTTTTAGTCCACAACGTTTTCTAGTCACACGGTTATGTGTCCGGTCATTCAAAGTAACACCAGACATACTTCTCAAGGACCTCATTTCTACTTAAAAACGTAGTATTTAGTTTTTCATTGAACTCTGAACGTTTTCTTAGAAACATTATTTTACGAGATGACTCATATATATTGATAAACGCTTCATATATTGTAGGCGTTGCGTTCATACGTTGGGGAGTGACGTCATGGTCTGGGGTCGAGTTGTGTGCCGCGTTGTGGTGCCACGTGATTGTATTGACTTTTTGACTGTTTGTATCGTAGGGAGTGTATGGTCGCGGAAGAAAGAGATACCACGTTTGTTTGCCTTTGGACGTATCCTCTCATACTTTATTAAAGTTTTTCTTAGTGCAAGTCCCCATTATCGAATATCTTCGCATAAGCTCTAGAGTTAGCTCCATCTAGGAGTGAGTAGCGTATCAGTATTAGTTCTTTGTTAATACGATATTAACCGTTTGAGTGGGGGGGCGCCACTGTTATTTCCGTCCGGTTGACGCCAACCAAATAAATCATTATAACGCTTCAAATCCCAATTGTAGATAAAGTAGAGTATGTTTAGATGAATATAGACTGAATTAAAGAGATGTTGTTCTATATACGAGATACGAAACTTTGTTATTAACAGAAACTAGTTTTTCGAAAACACCACCGCGTCATTCAAATGTGCGTTGAATAAATTGATAAAAGGATTGTAGAAAAATAAATCAATCGGGAAATATCGAGATAAATAAATAGAAACTTAATTGACAATATAATTGCAGACATTAAATATTAATTTATAAAATAGCATAATATTAAAGTTCTGAAATTGATTGAGAAGATAGTGGCGCGATGTGGTACGAGTTTGACAAACAAAAATAGAATTACCAATGTTGAAGTCCTTAAATTAATAGCAATAAGGAATAAAATTCTTAGTTGGCGGGATTTCGTTATTGGTTTCGCGAGCGGGAGAAGTGGCATCATATTAGGAGGGGGCCGCGAGGTTATAAAAGCTGGGTTCGGGAACTATTCAGCGCTTTTTCCGGAACAGAAAATTGAACAGTAAATACGTCTGCTGCGCTCGTAGGCAAATTCGCCATTTTGTGAATTTACTATTAGGGAGTTTCGTTTGTATTTAAATTCGAAAGTAGGAGAGTGGTTTTGGATTTGTAACCTAACATCACCTGTGGGCATTGCGTCCCAGACTATCAGCTCTGGTGTGAAGTTTCAGGTTCTGAATTACTTTCTTAGCTAGGGAATGAGATTTGAAAGTGAAAGTGTAAGGTTAGAAGCGCCCTTTGATTCCTAAACCGTTTGTATATTTAGCTAGAAGTTTTCCGCGTAAAATAGGGTTTTCAGCCTTAGTAATTAGGGTAGCTCTCGCGAAATAAAAGTTTACTAATCCTTTTCCTCCACAGTACTACGTTTATGCGGAAATAAATTTGTGCAAAGGATAACTCACGGTGACAAAGGTATGCTATGGATAATCCGTGTGTCTAGCCTTTGTCAAATAACCAAGGCTCGGCGGGGGCACACGAGATGATCGATATCATTCTTGCGTCATAGCTTTCTGAGCCTTTGCAGACATTTAATTCCACTTATTACTTTAGCTTAATTCCACTAGCTAGTGGTAATTGAGTTTCAGTATACAAACGTGTGAATTTAGAGCGAATTCACTTGGGAGCCTTAAGAAGTTTAAATTAATGGACTAAGGAACCCAAAATCTAGCTCTGCTTACTATGCTACGGCTGAATCTGAGTCTGCTTGGGTTGAAAGGTTTAAAGAATCCCTTCACCGGAGGCATTCCCAATTTAATTTAATAATAAAAAAGTAATACTAACAATAATTTTGAATTGAGATAATTACATTAATTATCTTGTTTGAAGATTGGGATAAAATGCTTCTTGTGAATGCGGTGTTAGATCTTCTTCCGTTAGCATACGTGGTGTAGCAATTTTCCCCCTGCTTACCCTGAGTGACAGACGATTCTAGCCCTCTGGCACTTTGCACCCATAACATATTTATGTATTATATTCCGAATATTCTTACCTTGCGGGTGGTTACCGAACCCATAAAACCACCTGCGCATACACATCCTAGGCTACACACTCTGGCCGGCCAGAAAGTCTGAAAGCTAACTGAGTCAAGTTACCAAGTAATTTGAAACAGTCTGGTTTTCCGGAGTTAGGGAGGATAGAAGTAGGAAATAGCTGTGACTAGGGAGACACCTTAGGCACTCACGCATACACACGATTAAATGTAAATGGGGTTTGTTTTGCTGAAACAATAATAATTTTAATGGGTGGTTAAATATATTAGCTTACGGGGTTGGGAAAAATTAGGCAGGCTCCCCCTTTTCTTTCAGGGTATCCAGTTGTATGATGAGAGTAAGTATTTCCCCAAGTCCCCACCATAACAATGCGGTCATTAGATGCGTTTAAGGTTCATTTAATAAAACTAAAATAAGTGAAATTGGTGCTTCCACAATGTTTTGTAGTGTAGTGATATTGTAATCAATGGTCGCATTTGGTTTAGTTTTCAATAAGTCTGTTTCTAAATCCGTCTGTAAATGATAGCGTTAAGTAATTCTCTTATCACCTACTCATAAGGATGTAGATGTAACCCCGCAAAATTCCGCGCCGCGCTAATGTAAACCTGCAAAACTCTGTTTGACTAAAAGATTGTGTTCGTTATTTAATTGTGCGAGTCTTGAATTAGTAGCTACTAAACTTACTGCTTATCTATGTCTGGTCCTTACCTTAAAACTAGGCGTAAAGGTTGGTGCGTTTCATCCACACGGTGATCATTTCAAACTGAGGAATAGGTAAACGAAACGAAAATATTAGCTTCGTAGGTACCTATCTTTTGACCTTCGGACGGGTCATTCCACTATTGCAGAGGTAGGAACAATTTATGTAGGTGCGTAGATACTTTTCCTTCCGATCGTTGTTTCTTTAGTATTATAGCATTTTAGGCGCAATATAGGGTGAATAATATATAGGGTGGCCAAAACTCGGATTATTGTTAGGAATTGAAAGACGTTATGGGACGTTAGGGAGTAGTTAAGAGCCACTATAGGCTTTGTAGTAGTAATGCTATATTCATTTTAAGTATATTGGCTTAATACTCTGCTTAATCTCATAGTTGCGTGAGCGCGGCTGGATTGTTTCAGTGTTGGTAAGCTTCGATGAAGTCTTATTCCAACGTACTTTGTGCATTTGGTTATTACCTCTCTCACACTCTCGTCAGCCAATGCATTGTACTGCTGAACATCCCTTTGCCGTTTCTTGCGTTAATTGTGTGAAGCGTCTTGAGTCTTAAGATCTCTATACTTGCTTAAAGCTTTTATTATGTTTGACTTGTCCTTGAGTGGCATCTCATAGTTGCGTGAGCTCGGCTGGATTGTTTCAGTGTTGGTAAGCTTCGATGAAGTCTTATTCCAACGTACTTTGTGCATTTGGTTATTACCTCTCTCACACTCGTCTGCCAATGCATTGTACTGCTGAACATCCCTTTGCCGTTTCTTGCGTTAATTGTGTGAAGTGACTTGGGTTTTAATATGTCTATGCCTGCTCAAAGCTTCTATTGCTTTTACTATATTTATTTGTATGACTTATGTCTTTGGGTGACATTTCATGGTTGCGTGGGTTTGGCCGGACTGTTTCAGTGTTGGTAAGCTTCGATGAAGTCTTATTCCAACGTACTTTGTGCATTTGGTTTTTTACCTCTCTCACTCTCGTCTGCCAATGCATTGTACTGCTGAACGTCTCTTTGCCAATTCTTGCGTTAATCATGTATGTTTTCTTAAGGCATAGACTCGGAATAATGAATCATTGTATTCTTATTTCTAGTCAGTCATAGTTTTATTATTTATAAGTATATATTAACAGTATAACGTAGTGGTGGCCAATCCCCATCCACGGTAGATATAATTAGCACTATCGGCTAGTAGATAATTGAGTATTGCACTCTCTTCTTCTTATCCAATATTATCTACTTAGCTGGCTAATAATGTCTGCCTTAACCGGCCTTTGGTAGGGGACGTTATACTAAAACACTCACATGTGTAGTAGTATGACAAGTAGTTATTTCAAATATTTTGCTACTATAATCTTATTTTATTTACATGGAATTTATTTTATTTAACCTTTAATTTATTGTCTTTAAACTTAACTTCTTTATTTAAATTTTCCTCCTTTATCCCAATCTTGTCTCGCTTCTGCTTATTTAATGTTGCTTTATTGCTATTTTAGTTTCTTCGAATCTTTCTAAAATTTACCTTTTCTAATAAACATTTGATTTGAACTGAATGTTCTTAGTTCCATTTTTATTATTTTAACGGATCTCTTACATGCACTCATTACTCAATCTCATATCCTAAAAGTTCTTGGGTTATTAATACGTTCACAATGAAGGGTCCTCACTAGACTAGACGATCACAGTTGGCCATTAGAGTGTTTTGCATCATAGCAACTTTTCTCCTTTACTATCGGGGTCATACGAATAATACTATGGGGGTGCATACTTTTAATATTCCGGGGTTGGGGGTTACAACATGCCCGCACTAGGGATCGAACCTGGGTCTCTCGCTTCCGAGTCCGATGTTCTACGCACTAGGCTACCACCGCTGTTACCGGTGCCACCTCTATCTGTAATTTTTTTCTCTGTCTGACATATGTCTGTCTCACTCTTTTTGTTTGCGTTACTGACATACCCCACTTCAGTTTTTTTTAGAGTTTAGATTTAGCTTTTTTAATGTTCTTTGGGGTTCGGGCTTCAATGTAGTCGAAAGAAAAATCGTAATTGCGTCGGGGGACATTATCTTTTCAAAATACTTTCGGCGAGATCAGAAGAAGAGTGTGAAAGATCCGTCCCTACAATTAGAACATTTGTAAAAAACTGTTCAAAAGCCGCAGCAATGCCTTTATTTAAAGTTATTAATTTATTCAGTTATTAGTTTTAAGTAAAATTATAAGTGCATTATCTGAGACTCGTCATTGTAACAGTTTAGTCTATGTAACATATATTGATTTGAATTTGAGCAATTACTGAACAGTAAATAATACATTTGCGACGTCCACATAATTTAAGGTTTAAATACATAATGTAATTTAATAAATTAATAAAATTAATTGCTAATGTACATTTACATATCTTATTCAGTTAATAATTTCAATACCTATCTATTTTTTTACTTTACAATGACTTCTTTTGTTTTAATACTGCATGCTGCTTGAAAATTGCTGTGCCCTAAGTGGGTATCGTGTACGAGACAAACCCTAAATGTAACAACTAACAACTACATGGTCGCAATAAACTTATGAATGAATAAATTGTTTTCTAAGTTCATGTCGCAGTTCATTTCATAATAACTGTAAAAATTTAATGATTTAATTCACCCAGTGTATGTGTTTTACTTAAATAATCGCTTAAAGTAATGTTAACTACAAGCCTAATGAGCAGTCGGCCATGCGTGCAATTCCTGAAATGACCCATTACAGAAACAAGATGGGTTCTGAATCACACGTAAATTGACGCTGAACTGTTACTTTTAATTAACGTTATGACCGCCACTTTATCGCCGCTCAAAGCTGAGCACAGCTTCAGTCAATAATAGCCCGACCGTTGGTTATTACCGTCCGGGCCAAGCTTTACCTTCAGTTTAATAATAATAATAATAACTTCCACACAACAGAATCACTTCTCCTGATCCCAAACTTGGATACCCTGTGATATGCCAGGGTATCCAACCAGGCGAGGAGATCACAGTCATGTAAATACACCCAGACTGAGGGCATTTCTACAAATCATATTTGGTGGCCTCCAGTGGGAATCGAACCTACGACCTCCATTTTGGTAGTCAAGCGTATTAACCGAGAGACCAATGAGGCAGCAGACATGAAAGAATCTGCTGTGCTTGTAATTACTGTATATCAAACACAGTGTAGACTGTCACCTTTTCGATTCTTATTTAACTTGAAACTGCATGCATACACAATCCCCACCAAGCTTCTGCAGAGTTCGTAGTGGAGATTTCTGGACTAAATAGTTCCTACTGGTGAAGGTTTCTAGTGATAATTGGAACAACACCTTACAATACATAACAATATTCATAGATACGGGTAGGTATACAAGCAAGCGTGTGTACCTGTGGTGACATGTGCACGAGGTCTAGTTCTGAGCTAGCAAAGTTTGATTAGATTTATCACCAACACAAAAAACGTGATTTATAAAGTTATTTAGGAAATAGGAGAAGCGAAATATAAATAATTGTTTGTACGTAATATAATACGGGCTTAACTCGACTGGGAAGTTACGAAGGGTTATTGAATTGTGTTACAAATAGAAGTGAAAGAATTTGTCTATTTGGGGAGCCTGATTACCAGGGATGGCAAGTGTGAAGGTGATATAAGAATAAGAATAAGAATAAGAATAAGAATATTTTTATTTCCACAAATCGTACAGAGTTGATACAATTTATAATTACAACTAGTTTATGAATCATATACATTATATTAGCTTCTGTTGCTATGCTAGGCTGGACACCTGTATTATAGCAAGCAGTGCCAATTCCCCGATGAGATGGGTCAATATAGAAAGAAGAGTAAAAGCAGGAAATTGTGTAAACGGTGCATTGCACTCCTTTGTGTGTGGCCAAAACATCTCCAAAAGAGCTAGATTGTCTATCCATAATGGAGTGCTGGTCCCAACACTTATGTATGCTAGCGAGACTTGGGTATGGCAAAAGAAGCAAGAAAGTAAGATTAATTCAGTAGAAATGAGGTCCTTGAGAAGTATGTCTGGTGTTACTTTGAATGACAGGATACGCAATAGTGTGATTAGAGAACGTTGTGGACTGAAACGTTGTTTTGGACATGTGCAGAGGATGAAGGAAGAAAGATTGACAAAACAAATATATCGAGTGAATGTGAATAGAAGGGCCGGTAAGGGACGACCCAGACAGACATATTTCGACCAAATAGGGGATGTATTAGCAAAGGGCAAGATAAAAAGTACCCGAAACCGGCGTGCGTGCATGCAACGACTAATGAATGTTGAGGAAGCGAAAGTGATCTGTCAGGATCGTAGCAAGTGGCAGTCCCTGGTCTCTGCCTACCCCTCTGGGATACAGGCGTGAGTTTATGTTATATTATGTTGTTACAAATACAACATAGTGCGATAACGAAAACAGGCACGCTACTGAAATTAAACATTGTGATAATTATGTCTTTTTACTCAATTATATAGTAATTGTATCGTTGTAATTGCTATATATACGTAATATATTTCATAAGATTGTATTTTAAATTACATTATTAAGTGATCCAGTCTCAACTTAAAGTAAGTTTTAAATGCATGGTGAGACTTCCTTCAAGTAGATGACCAATCACCACGCTGTGTGTGTTTCTTTTTGTGGGAGTGGTTATTCTAAATAAATATAGAAATAATGGAGTGATTGCAAGAGCTTATTTGTGGAAATAGGAACATTAAATACTTTTTACACTCGCTCTGTTTGTAATTAATTAAACCAAAAGTAAATTGCTTTTATTTTCCACTTTATTAAGGTTGGCAACACATAAGCGTTAGGCCTTGTATCGAAACATTCATTTACTAATAAACTTCAAAAAGTATTCTTTTCTGCTTGAAATTGACTGCCTCGTTGGTCTAGCCGTGAAGGCGCTTAGATACCAAAACAGAGATCGTGGGTTCGGTTCCCACTGGGGGCCGCCGTACATTTGTGCAAATAGCCTCAGTCTGGGTGTGTTTTCATGTATATCACATCCTTGCCTGGTTACCATAGCACAGGGTATCCTAGTTTGGGACCAGGTGATTGTATTTTGTGGAAGTTATTATTAAATTAAATACAACACTTCTAAATTTGTATTTTACTGTAAAGTATATGCATGCACTAAAGAATGAGGTTGTCAGAATAAAAATTATTATATTGATTTCCCAGCAAAACAGTTTTATGGATAAATTAGTTGGTTTTGGTGTTGAATACGCGCAGCATTTGGGTCGGTATGCGTAGCGTTAAGCCGGTTATGACCAAGTACTAGATCCGAGCGCACTGGCAGTCGTCATAATCAACTAAAACTGTACGCACACGGTCCGAGCGCACTGACCGTCGTCATGATCAAATAAAACTGTACTCACACGGTCCGACACTAATCCCCACTTTTCGTACACTAACACGCTGTTAATCTACTGTTAACAGCTGTCAGTTGACCATAGTGCATACAAAAAAAAAACACTGACAGCTGTTAACAGTAGATTAACAGCTTGTTAGTGTACGAGAAACCGGGGGTAAGACCGTCAAAGCCCGGCTTAAGTTGAACGCCCTGTTTAGTACTACAATAATTGAAATAACCTTCATTTCTCACCAGCACTGGGTCTCTGGACCGATACTATTATTTATTTGTAGCTCGGCTGGTCCATGATTCACAGCCGGCTGTCAGGGGGAGGCGAGTGCGACCATCAAAGAAGGTCTGCTTCACTGGCAAATTTCATACTAGTTTTTACCTACACTGTTTCAGTTTAAGAGGGCACTTCCTGACAGTCCAAAAATTATAGATTAAAACAAAATTTTTCATGAAACAAAATGCTTCTTGGGTTGAGCACACGCACAAGCATCCATGTGCTAAACTATGTAGTGGTGCAGTGAAATATTAGAATAGATAACAAATAATGGGCCGCTGGGATTGAAAAGGCTTTCATCTTTCTGGATTCATTACGTGTAATAAATCTTTTGGTCCCCTCGTATATTCTTATCGTCTTAGCTAAATGTTTTAGACAGATAGAGAACACTTGATTGCACAACCAGGTGAAAGATATTACAAGCCGTTAGCAAAACCAAACGAGAATTATTTAGTTACGTCCGCGCTTATTGTATTTATTTACACAAAAACCGGCCAAGAGCGAGTCGGACGCGCGCACGAAGGGTTCCGTACCATTATCTATACAACATTAGACAAAGATCAAATTTGAGAACAGCACCATCTATAGAAAATAACAAGAAGCGTTTAACATTGACATCTAACGACATGACATCGGCGCTGTGAAGTTTACACAGATAGCGAGCGCTGTCTTTAGACAACGTTTGTTATATGCGAGCTCCCTCTTAAATATTTATGTTATTCTGTTTTTAGTATTTTTTTATCGGAAATACATCATCTGTGAAAATTTCAACTGCCTATCTATCACGGTTCATGAGATACAGCCTGGTGACAGATAGACAGACAGACGGAAAGTGAAGTCTTAGTAATAGGGTCCCGTTTGGCATCCTTCGGGTATAGAACCCTAAAAAAGACACATTTCTACGAAAAACAATAATTACTCGTAACTAAACTGCGTGGCAGTTTATTGGGGAAAGTGGAGCTTAATTAATAAAGTACTCATAAGATTATTATTATTACCTATATGCAAGATGCAGCCGAAACTGATGTGCGTATACATGCAGGGGATTGAGGTTTTATGAGGTAAAAGAGCTATAGACAGCATAGGGAATCCGAGTTTGGGAGCTAGTAGGTAACCTTTTTTTCCATAACCATTTTCCAATAAAGTTTCTTCATTTCATTTCGTTTCAGGTTGGTTTGAGGTCAGGATCGGACCAAGTAGCAAACTCTACTTACACACATCAAAAAAAGTTTGTGATCAATAGCATAAGCTCCTATAATTCTTTAAATTTAACTTTATCAAGAAAAAATCTATGTTGTATGCTTTCTTTAAATAGGATACCCTGTTTGAAATTAAAATATAAAACTATTTTTTATTATTTATTTAAAAAAAATTGAGCCATTAATCATAATGTAATTGTGATAGAAATTTCATAGAAAGAAAAATACTGTTTAATTAAACTTAAACAACAATAAGGTTAAATTCAATATAAAATAACTCCTCCCCTGGCTCGAACACATGCGGAGATCCTCCTGGGCATGCTGAGGATCAAGTTATCCAGCATTTCCTGGGGTAACCTATCCCATTCTTCAATAGCGGCTTCCCTGAGCTCTGGAACTGTCTGGGGACGTGGCTCACGGTTCCATACAGCTCGTTTAAGAGCATCCCACGCGTGCTCTATTGGGTTTAAGTCGGGCGAGCCGGCAGGCCAGTCTAAACGTGTGATATCGTATTCTCGAGGAGCAGCATTGACTCGTTGAGCTCGATGTGCGGGCGCATTATCATCGACCAGTACAAATTGGTGCCCATGGTTTACTCGGAATGGTCTGACGATATCATCAATAACAACTGCTTTGTACATGTCTGCTATCATGTAGCCCCGATACGGGATCAAAGGCGTTCTAGCTCCAATCATAATGCCACCCCAAAAGGACACCGATTTTCCGCCTTACTGAACTGTTCCAGTGGCAGTTCTTTGTCTTTCACGGTCGCCTGGTCTTCTCCAGACACGGACACGTCGGTTATCTGGATGAGTGCTGATTCGGGATTCGTCAACGAAGAGACAGTTTTGCCAAATGTTTTCTTCCTCACCTTCTTCATTTTGCCGAAGTCTAGCCCACTGCAATCTTCGTTGTTGACGTTGCCGGGAATTGAGCGGAGCTCGCCAAGACCTCCGTGCTCGTAATCCAGCGTGGTGCAAGCAAATGCGAACGGTCTGCGTGCTAACTTCAAGCCCAGAGGTGGCCCTGACTTCTGCTTTTATTTTAGTGGCGTTGATTGTTGGATCACGGGCTACCAGCAATCTAATGTAGCGCTTTTGGGCAGCTGTCAAAACAGTTGGGCGACCGCTGCGGGGTCGGTCAGCTAAATTCCCCATTCCGTGTTACCTCTGCAACGTAGCCACGACACAGGATTGGGATATAGCAAGTCTGCATGCTAGTACTCTCGTGGTGTATCCTTCTTCCCTCAAAGTTACTATTCTTGCTCGTAAAACCTCTGATAATCCTCTTGGCATTTTTTCAATCACAACTTTCCGCAAAAAATATCTTGAATCGGTTATAATTGACTAAATCAGATTTCTGTATGAGCGTAAGCTAGGACTGAAAGCCTTTTAATATGAAAAAACAACTGAACGGTGTCATTGTTTTGTGTTCTAATTCTTTATTTTTAAATAAAGAATGTAAAAAGAAGAAAAAATCATACTATAATCTACAGTAACAAAAAAGATTTCAGTTTTTCAAAGTGATCGCAAACTTTTTTTGATGTGTGTACCTTATTTTTGTAACAAGACAATTCGTGTGCAAAGGAATCTGCCGAAATCACCATAGTTGTAACATCATCTTTATCATCATCGGTTTACATCTTTTAAGATCGTATTTAGAAGGAAGGGTCCAAAAAGCAGACGTAAATCGTATTAAATCCTCGGGTTCACTTGTAAAAATAGGAGTCCCGCAGCGATCTATCTTAGGGCCGCTCCTTTTCCTAGTCTATATAAATGATTTACCGTTTATGGTACAAAAAATGTCTGAGATAGTGTTATTTGCTGATGACACGTCACTTATTTTTAAAATAAGGAGACAAGAAAATAATCTTGACGATGCAAATAATGCTCTCTCGCAAGTACTAGATTGGTTCACAGCAAATAATTTGCTGCTAAATTCTAAAAAGACAAAATTTATAAAGTTTTCCTTACCTAACGTACGAGTAGTTGAGAACAACATAGTAATTGGACATGAAAAACTAGAATTTGTAGATGATACTGTATTTCTGGGCATCATAATCGATGCAAAACTACAATGGGGTCCACATATTGTAAAATTAGCACACAGACTTAGCTCTGCAGCATGTGCAGTGAAAAGAATTAGGGAACTCACTGACGTTGCAACTGCTAGGCTTGTTTATTTTAGTTACTTCCATAGTATTATGTCCTATGGTATACTACTATGGGGCCGGGCAGCAGACATTGAGACTATCTTCATCTTGCAGAAGAGAGCCATCCGATTTATTTACAAGTTAGGTAGTAGGGATTCGCTAAGAGATTTCTTCAAAGAAACCAACATCTTAACAGTTGCATGTCAATACATTTATGAAAATATTATGTACGTTAGAAAAAATATCGAAGACTTCGAAAATGTTGGTGGCCACCATAATGTTAATACTAGAAATAAACATAAATTATCATTTCCACTATTTACAAAAGTTAACACATATGCAAAAGTTAACACATCCTATATGCACTATATGCAAAAGTTAACACATCCTTTATGGGGCACTGTATAAGGTTCTACAACAAAATTCCTCAAGATATATTAGAGTTACCTCCAATGCGATTTAAAAAATGTGTTAAGCACATTCTGTGCAAAAAGGCTTACTATAACATCAAGGATTATTTAGAAGACAAAGATGTTTGGCATTAAACAGTAGATTAATATTATTTAAAGGACGATTGTGACTAGTGTTCAACACATTCATGACTAATATTTTAAGTTGAAAACTATGTTAATTAAGTTAAAACGTGTTTTGAAAAGAATAAATGTGGAGTTTCTTTGTTAGCTTCTTTCTCCACATAATCCATTAATTGTGAAACTAACAACTTTGACGTTCATTAAGTAAACATTCTGTTTTTACAATGAATAAAAATATTTGAATTGAATTGAATCATCATCATCATTCAGCCACAAGAAGTCCACTGCTGGACATAGGCCTCCTCGATGGATTTCCAAAAAGACCGGTTGGAAGCGGCCTGCATCCAGCGCCTTCCTGCCACTTGGATGAGGTCATCTGTCCATCTTGTGGCTGGTCGTCCTACGCTGCGCTTGCCGATATGTGGTCTCCATTCGAGAACTTTTCGACCCCATCGGCCATCAGTTTTGCGTGCTATGTGCCCCGCCCACTGCCACTTCAACTTACTAATCCGCTGGGATATGTCGACGACTTTCGTTGTAACAGCTAGTTACAACTATGAGGAATTTATAACCTTCGGGCTTCGTTCCAAGTTTGATTCACACATGGAGCGATAGTTCTGTCTATGTCTGTCACACGGCTGAAGACCCATGGGAGAAAGGGAGCGAGAGGGGGTTTCACTTAATTAGCTGCGATGACAGCGCGGAGCGGACGCACGACGTGGCGTCGTGGCCCTGACAGGTGCCCAAGACTATCGACAAAGTGCTCCAACGTGACAAGGGATATTAAGCCTTGTTGGCAGAGGAAGAGAAGAGTGAATATCGATTGTGGTTCGGGCGTTTCTGTCGATGTGATGAAATTAGCCGGGAGCGTGTGCGATATTAATGCTCCGTGACGTTGCCTGCACTCCGGCTTTGGCGACCGTATCGACACGTACCTATATGTACTCGTATGTGCTGGATACTCCCCAAACTAAGCTCACTAGCGGCTCTGTACATGTCTCTACTTTGAGCATAATAGATACAGTCTTGTCTTGTGATGTGCAAGTCTACAATAATCGTGTCTGAATTCAAAGACAGAACACATGTTTTCTCTGAAAATCGGAATAAAAAATAATACACTCGTAAAAATGGCTTTATGCACTCAAACATGTTTATTTTGTATTTATTTATTGTAAAAACCATATAGTTTGTGAAGTGAGTTTGCATTTTTTTACAGAATAACATTTTTCGTCGTGAATCTGTAGCATTTGGGCACAATGTACATTATAATATATAACAATCTCGTGTCACAGTGTTTGTTATCGAACTCCTTCGAATCTGCCAAAAACTGTCCGAGATGTCGACAACCTACCATCCTTTAAACGCAAAATGTTTAACTGGCTTGTAACAAAAAACTATTATAAGGTAGTAGAGTTCCTAAATGACAATGCATTTTGAGGTCCGATCGTATATTTATAATACTGTTACGTTCTAGGGGTGTGTTCGTGATCGGAATAGCGCACTTTATACACCGATGAATAAGAGTAGGATTTATTTACACACTATTTCTTAACGTCACAACACTTTAAGAACAAACACTTAATCACACTGCACTGATCCGATAATACTTGTAGTAGGTACTTCTCTGTTCGCTTGTATTTCGTTTCGCTTCCGCTTCCAAAATAAAACTGACTCGTCGTCCCCGCTTATATACCGTTTGAGGTATTCTCGAAAACTCCATCAAGTCGTGGAAGGTTCTGCCGTCTCGCTCGATCGTGATGTCTCTGTCACACCTTTCCGGAATGTTCGGAATATAGCTATCCCTCTCTAACAGTGCTATCTCTTTCACTCCTACTGAAAATTTCGTCATATACTGAAATGTACCTCAAAGGCCCATAAGGGGTCCTGAAAATGCCTGAATACGGGTTTTCAGGTTATGGCGTCATCGGATAGAGGATGGCCTGAAACGGACTGAAAAAATGTTTCAGGCGCCTGAAAACCATGGTAAGTTGTGTGAAATTTTGATAAACTAGTATGTGACAGAGCACCCTCTGAAACGGCCTAAAACGGTATTTCAGCCTGCTGAAAACGCCTCCAAGGCACGGAAAAACTCGTTCAAAGTTTTACCTCCTATCCACCGTCGTAACAATACCTATTAGTTTTCGATGTATGATTTACATGTCATGTATAAAATAATGTGTAGCCGACCGTTTCTTGCCACGCCAAATCGGTAAAATTGCATTGAAACATATTGTATTATAATAACATCACTGTACACACATGTAATTTATGGCAGCAAATATATTGATTGATTGAAAGTTAAATAGAATTTAATTGTTCTCCTGGTAATGATTATCGCTGCCATGCACAGCGTGACAAGTTTCGTCAACCGCGGACAGCGTGAACGCATTTGTAAATTCATTATCCGCACAAATTCACCCCCCTCCCCGCACCAACCCCCTTGGACTCTCCCTGGCCGTGAGCGCAAGTAGGAAGTGTAACGGGTTCATTTCAGTTGTAAGAGAATGATTAAGCTTCTAAACGGGCTATTAGTTTTAGCCCAAACATTTAACACAGCATTATAATTTCTGTCAAGCCTGCGCTTTGCCAGAGCGTGCTTTGATGGTATGCTAGTTGCTTGAGCAACCTTTATGCATCCCTTGGCCGGACACAGGTCTCCTCTTAGAAGCAGAGAGAGAATCAATCACTCACCTCAAGCACTCAGGTTTACTGACGATGTTTTCCTGCGCCGCTAGCGAACGGTATTGCTAGAATTGTATGCTTTCTAAATTGCAAAACGCGGTTTGCTTACAATAGAGGCCGGTGCTCCAGCCGCTCGATGACATTTTAATTTATCGCTCCGATGTCTTTTATGAGAGACGACGCCAATCCAATACAAACCTCGTCCCGAGATAGCACAATATATTCTTTCAAATAGAAAGTCAGACTTCATCATGCTTATAGTGTCGTTGTTAAAATATTCATTGTGTTACTGAGAACTCTTTTCTTGTCTGAGATGAGATATAGCACGAGCTAGCTCTAGGTCGCGTGCTTGACCGAAGCGTAATTCAGCGGGTTTATTTTAATAGCTGTGCTCGAAACGGGTAGAGCAAAATAATAGAAAATAATATATACTGTTTCAATCTAGGTTTATGCTGAATTTCACTCAAATAATCTTAGAAGCGTGATTGTGATTAAGGGAATTAACTGGAGGAAATGCAGGTAAATCGATCCTTTGGGGAAGAAATGATGTAAAAGCCATTTAACAAATTTTACAGGAGAGCGAGCACAAAAAGAAATAATGAAAAATGCTTAAATATTGTTTCTTTTAAATGCCATATTAATGCAATGGTTACATGCATACTACAAATATAATGAGTTTTATAGATATTCAACTTTAAATTCAATATATTTGATAGTTTAGAAGTTATCATGGCTTATACTACAAAAAAAAACCTGCATCCAAGGGCTTTTACAGCAAACAATGTACTAATAGTACCAATAAGTTGGATTGCAACCAATAAAATAATTGCAGTATAAGCCATAGGAAAAGGTACTACAATGTACTACAGACTACAAAAATAAAGCAGAATTAATGTCTTTTAAGCCTATTAAAAAACCATGTTTTTGCGAATTTGAGAAACGAAATATACCGATTAAAAGAATTTGAAAAACTAAATAAAGCTGCATACACAGTTCATTTTCACCAAAACTGGCATTTACGAAATTTTATCCTCAAAGGGTCGACATATCACGGTAGATTTTTAAAACAATAGTAAAACTGTTGTATGATAATAGCAATCGTACTTCTACCAATATTTATTTTGCTGCAGATTCACTATAGATCACAGATGCGATCGAATGAGAGTCTCTAATTCATAACGAAGGTATTTTTGCAAATAACTGCCTGACAGACGCTCGCAAGCCATGATTTATCGCTCATATGTTATCCAGAATGTTTTCTGAAATCTAGTTAGCGGTATAATAAATAAACTACATGACGCATTTGATGTATTTTTTTCCAATGACTATTGACTGACCTTTCAGTTTAATATTAACGTTCCAACGTCTGTCAAATCGTCATAATGAACTGCTAAGAAATTACTGTAAATTGTAAATAATCATCATCATCGTCAACATCAGCCATTTGACGCCCACTGCAGGACGTAGGCCTCCTTCGTGGTTTTCATAACCATGAGGGGTTTTGCCATAATCGCCACGCTTGGCAGGCGGATTGGCGATCGCAGTATACGGTTGGAATCTCAGGAAGACGCTGCTGCTCGTCTCCCGGTAATTGATTTCCTTAGTCGCCTTCTACGACATCCACGGAAGGAAAGGGAGTGACGCTATTCTTAATCCGGCGCCACACGTAAATAATAATATAATTATAATAAGTCAGTACTACATTAAAGCTTATTATTTACACTAACTTATATTAAATTCCATGTGCACACCCACCCAGTGTCGCATAAAAGCCTGATTGCTTGTCAGCAAGTATAAAAGTGCAAAGTGGGTATGTAAAATAAGCAAATTGGTTTTTTTTTTTCTTCTTTTTATTTATTTATTTATATAATTTTTTATTTAACGTGTGCCTACCTGCTAACTCCTGCTCTAAATGTCAACCTAAGAGCTGGGGAGTGCTGAAAACCAGCGTTGGTTACTACCTGGTGGTAGCCGACATGTTAGCTGAGCCCTCTCCAATTACCAAAATGGTTAGACGTGGTCTAAAAAAATATATAAATCTCTGCTATTATTGCTTTTTTAAACTGTTTGTGTTTTGGTAATAAACGATTTCTATTCTATTCTATTCTATTCTAAAAAAATAAAATAAAAGAAAGTTATTTAATCACATCGAAGCTGCCACTTTGCGTCAAAATTACATTTACAGTCGTTAGCTCTGTGTAGATATAATTCACAGTTAAAACAGCTTGTCTGTTCATTCGTGGCCGAAATCTTTGAATAACCAAAACTTCCTAACAAAGTCCATCTCGCGAGTTGAATTGAATACTAACAACGAGAATTTTAGCGGAGTTGCGCTCAAAGGTGGTCCATTACCGAGCCTTCGCTGAAGGTTATACGTTCCGCGATACAACAGTGAGCCACAGAAGTCTCAACGTTATTTTTCGTACGAAGAATGTGCAAAACACAAAAATTGTTTTTGACATCTACAGATCACTACTCTAAAGTTCCTCATTAGTGTAAGTGCAGTAGTAGATAAATAAACCAATTTTTCTCTCTTCTATCTGAACGTGTAGTAGGCGCCCCCTGCTGCATGCGACATAGAGTTCATCATCCTAGCATAGTAGCGGAGGAAATAATAAAAAAGTTGAAACTAAAAACTATGTTTTAGCATTAACCTAGACCTATGTCAGCTTAACTCTTAGTTTAACCAAGTAGGCTAGGCTGACTAAGCTGTCAGAATGGAATGGATGCTGAAAAAGTCTACTCTATCTAAAACAAAGAGATAAGTGCGAGTCGGACTCGCCCACCAAGGATTCCGCACAAATTTGTAGGTGCTTACATATTAGGGGTTAAAGTATGAAATTGCCGTTTTATTGCAATAGGTTCTTTCAATTGACATAGAATCTTCATGGTTTGAGGTTTTCGAATGAAACTTTTTTCAAATGGTTTCTATGATGTTCTTTTTTTAAAAAATGTGAAACATTTGAATATCGACTTTTAATTGTTTTTGTTATTCAATTTAGACAAGAAAGATGGATACTGCGAAAATTCGAGTGATTATGAGGCACCCATTTTTCGTATTTTTTTATTTTATTGATTTGACGCAAGTGAGTTAATATTGTGGGTAAGGTAACGTTAAACCATGCCGCTAATTCCTGGGTAGTTTGACTAGGGTCGGCTTCCACTATCTCTCTTAATTCATCGTTATTCACCTGTGTGGGCGGTCTTCCTCGTGGCTCGTTCTTTAAGTCGAAATTTCCATCACGAAAACGTTTAAACCAAAATCGCACGGTGCGTTCATTAGTAGACCCCTCTCCAAACGCAGCATTGATATTGCGGGCTGTTTCTGCCGCGTTAGTTCCGCGTTGGAACTCGTATTCAAAAATCACTCGAATTTTCGCAGTATCCATCTTTCTTGTCTAAATTGAATAACAAAAACAATTGAAAGTCGATATTCAAATGTTTCACATTTTTAAAAAAAAAGAACATTATAGAAACCATTTGAAAAAAGTTTCATTCGAAAACCTCAAACCATGAAGATTCTATGTCAATTCAAAGAACCTATTGCAATAAAACGGCAATTTCATACTTTAACCCCTATTATTATAAATAGTTCAGGAGTCGAGTCTCGCAGTATTTCCGAGCATTTCCTGAACTTCAAAGACTAATTTTTTTATGATTTAATTACAAATGTTTAGTTTTCATATTTTTCCCTATATTTATAGTATACTTGCGGCGATATTACTTGCCAAATTTCATAGTTCTAGGTCAACGGAAAGTACTTTATAAATTTAGATTCCCTTGAGAGTGTCGAAATATACGTTTTTGTGGCATAAACGCCCGTAACTTTTTTTACGCTAATTTAAAAGTTTGATTTTTTCACAGCTCAAGGGTGTGTAAATTTTAGTATATGATTTTAATTTCAATTCGATACCTCCACGCGTTCCCGAAATAAAGGGTCCTGATAAACAGACAGGCGGACGGACGGACGGATGGGCAACAAAGTTAAGGGTTTCGTTTTTCCTTCTGATTTATGAAACCCTAAAAACAAAGTCCCAGGCACTGCAGCGCTTGAGTGGCCTCTACGCCTATAAAGATGCCGCTGGACGCTGTATAAATCACCTCATTACGTAGATGCAAAGGCCAACGTTTCTGTAATATCTTCGTTTTAAATAAGTAATCAAGTTCAGGCATAGTGTATATTTTCAACCAAAAATATACCAGAAGACCTGTGAAAGAGTTTAAGTACAGTATATGTACTTAAAATAAAATTTTTTACATTGCGGCAGAGCTGTGGAAGCGACTGTATTTCTGTACTTCGCCATCGGCTGATACCCTCCATTTACATTTTGTTCGAAATATTCACAAGGGCTTCTTTGAGCGATCATGGCGAGTCAGGCGGCCGAGCACCCGTGCCGCTGGGCAGCTGGCCAACCAGGCAGCCGGGTAGACGGGCAACCGGGCAGTCGGTCAGCCGGGTAACCGGGCAGCCAGGCAGCCGGCCGGGCAAACGCGTATTGTTCAGCTTTTTTAACTATATTTTGATTGTATAATTAAAACCCCGGACTACATGTTGTTCTACTGTAGAAGATTAACAAAAAAAATTATAGACTGAGAATAGAAAGCATGCTACAGAGAGAGTTAAAGAATTCCACTATTTTAATATATTCCTTAAGATTTGATATATACCTTCAATAATGTATCATAATTGATTAATAAGCAATTAAATAAACACATAATTTAATAGACTTTAGTGTAGAAAGAGCAGAGCCTTCTAGTACACCTAAATATTTACTTAAAAGGAGGCCTCTGCAATGTTCTGAACTGTTCTGAACGTGCATTTTTTGTTTGAATAAAGGAGTTTTAATTTTTTTTTATATAAATTCTTATAAATGTCAGGGATTTAACACTGGTTTAATACAGGTGTTCCTCACACGGGTTTACTCGTAACGGGCTGGTTATGTTGTTCTGATTTCTCTTTGATAGTTCTCTATTTTGTATGTTCCATTCTTCCAAATTTTTTAAATCTACTAACTTTCTACTAATGTATGACCGTAACATACTCGTACTTTGTAACTTAGGAGAATTAGTCCCCAAGACAGCTGGCAGGGACTCGAGCGGATCGTTCCACACGCCCTTTTAATTCACCATTTCAAGACCCTTTCAACCTTACCTGCCATTCAATGCCGACTAAAAGGTATTGGAATCCCTAATATTGTAAATCATAAACGTGATATACGGCTCGTTGCACGTTTGCTTCATATTGATTTATCACAATAATGTAGTGCTATCCGAGATTTGTGTAGGGCCAGTCGGATGTATCCAGGCACCTCGCAGGAACGTCCCGCGTCGCACTTCACTCCCGGTCCCGGTCGTGACGCATAGCAATAAGTAAGCGATACCAGCCGCTACAGGTCATCATGACACGTCTATTCAATTAAGATTTTTTAATCAACCTGGATAAGGATGGCCGAGGACAGAAGGAAGCGGCGTACCTTGGGGGGGGGAGGCCTACGTCCAGCAGTTCATGAGTAGGGGCTGAATTCAATTCAATTCAATTAATTTTATTTCAAATATAAAAATTCGTATAAAGTTGTTAGTGATCTTAGTACATATTTTTATTCCAGTAACTACAACGTACTGTCATTGCTTGCCACTTGAAGATCGCTGCAGCGGTTTATGTAGGCACAATCTACTTTATCGGCGAGCATAGCCAGGATAGTGTTGCGACTGATGAATGATGAATCAACAGTACTAGAAAAACAAAGCCTGCGAGGTGACGACAACTCGTCAACTAGCATTACGAGGTGACACAAGTAATGCTAGGAACATAAATTACATAATATCTGAAATAGGCACCCAACTAGCGCCGCGAAACTTTCAACAAAAAATTCTGTTTAATTCGTTTTCTGGATTGCTGTGAGCAATATCAAGATGTGCCCGGCTCGTGATTTCCGCAATAAAGCAGTCCATTGTATATAATGCTCCGTCTTTTGTTATATCTTGTATAATAAACAGTGCCTCTTCTACGCTAAGCGATGAAAGAAATTTCTTGTTGAAATAGTATTGTGTACAAAAGCCCAGCAGGCCCGGTCCGGCTCGGCTCGGCTCGGCTCGGGGCGCTGCGATTAAACTTAAACGTGCTGGATAATGCCTTCCCCGCGCCCCTTTTCCCGCATCGCCCCCGCCTGTTGACAGCAACAGTGCCAGAAGCTCCATAACCCAGCTCTAATAGAGTTAACAGCACTTCGACCAAAATATTCATGCGTTCTATTCCGGTATCGGTATGTTACGATGAACAACACAACAAAAATGTAAGACCCATTTTACAATCCAACAATGCTTGCATTGTAAACAAACAGTAAACAAACAAATCCAACCGACAATGAATTACATATTATAGGGTCCTATATATCAAAACTTGTGTAAAATTTACCTATGATCGGCTGTTGGCTGTAAAAATAAATAAAAAAATAAAAAGAACTTTATTCAAAAGTAACAAATTTGCTTACATACAGGACAGTTCTTACGATGATGTTGGGACCTGCATGGTATTCCTAAAAAATATATACAGCTTTCAGACTATTTTACCTAGTGATCAGGATACTTACACGGTAAATATGACATACATTGTATGTGATTGTTTTGAACATTTGAGCAATAACATATAATTACCGTTAAGCCAAGTCAGAGGCCTTAGGGTGGCTTGACAACTTCTGACAGTAGACGAGCCACTAGTCTACAAGCCTCCACCAATCCGGACTTGGCCCCCGTGGTGGAGTATGGCCTATACCTTCCTCAGGGAAGAGACCCGTGCCCCTCGGTGGGGACATAATGGGTTGATGATGATGATATAATTACCGGTTCGATTTCTTCACGTATTTTTCATGAATGGTTGATGCAGTCGGCATGGCAATGAACTCTATAAAACTTATAGGTGAGTACTGTAAGGGACAGGAATATACCACAGGAATGTAAGGCTTCGCAGCTTAAGCTGTCGAGTGTACGCTATGATAATCGTTTTGTCGCATGTATTGCTGATTGTCCGTATTCTTATCACGTTACAACTTACCCATTAAACTTGAAGAAGTGACGGAAGTTCTGTGTTATTCAATTTGGCGTCGTCTCCTTGAAAGCGTTGGCGAAGTTCTCCCGGATCGCAAACAATCCTGAACTTGAGGCACTTAACACAAGGCATCGGGAATCAAAGCCTCGACGGCTTCATTTGCAAACGCGATAATCCTGTTCCCCTTGCACCAGACCTTAATGAAGTTTCTTTCAAATGCGGGATCGATTCCTGCTATCTCCGTAGGCCGTGAATGCAGCCCACTTACTCTCTTGTCTTCCGTTGAGACGAAATATTATCCACGCATTCTGACGATTACAACCACGAATGCCGCATACAAACTTTGCGCAACCTGTGGTGTATAAAGACAACGACGTGACTTCTCCCGTACGGCACTGTCCTATGAATATAACCTTCAAAATATTACTGTGTTTTGTTGGTGGCAATGAACGTAGTTTTACTTTTCTTAGCGCCTTCTCACAGAGCTCTAATTTTTAGAGCATTGCGTAGGTATTTTCGAATGTGTTATTCTTAACTAAAATGTGTATATATACTAGCTGACTCAGCAAACGTAGTTTTGCCATAATAATTAGCCTATGACCTATTCTCCTAAATATACACCAACAAAATCATAAAAATTATATGTTAGATTTTTTGTGTTAATTTTATTAGTAATTCTGACAATGATGTCATCTAAACATATCGGGTATATTGCGACTACACATGTCGCATTCAGATTAAAACCATACTCATTTGTATAGGAATTTATTAGCACTAGGCCTTCTTAAGACAAGCGCCCTTAATACAATAAATACGGCTGAGCCTGGCCACAATATACATGCGGAGTTAGCCCGGCCGGCCGCGGGCCACACAGCGCGAGCTAATGTTATCGTTTGCAATCATTTACTCGCAGTAAGAACTTTTTCTTTAATTAAATTCGATTCTGTACCCCACTGCTGGGCAAAGGCTTCCCCTTTTGCTATCATCGTTTTATCTATTCCTTCACTTAGAGGCTGATGAACATTAGCATTTCCATATTCTGACTCTTGTAACAAAATTAACTGAGATTTCACTCTAAAGTTCGCGATGTGGTTCGAGATTTTAATATTTCTCAACACCTACCGTCGCCTGCTATATGGAGGGTGCAACCCTTACATGTCATAGGCGCTTGTGGTTTTATGGCCACTTTATTACGTATCTCTCTTTCTCTGAAAGAAGGCCCGTGCCCTGCCAAACGGTCACAAATAGCTTTTTATGCTTATGTCTCAAATAACGGATTTTAGTTTGCATCTTTAGCGTATTGAATGCAAACGATACAGGCTATGAATGGTTTTGGCCTAAAATGTTGCAACGCTTCTTTCTGCTCTTCCTGCGCAAGTTTGTCTTTAACAGTATTTCGAATATCATCCAAATACTACGATGTCCGGTGTAAACGTGCTGCTACGGCAGCATGGCAGCGGGCTGCGGGTCAGCGGCTGCTTGTGATGCGGGACGCGAGCGCGGCTATTTGTCCGCTTGTCGCCCGCCCGCCGCCCGCCGCGGCCCTCGTCTAGTTTTGATTACCGAGCTTTGTATTCTGTACCCACACCGCGTGTGAGTGGCGCAGTAAGTACTCTGACTGTTTATTACTGACTTACTCACCACCTAATGGATAATAACGGCGCTACGGATGAGGCGTGCCTGAATGATGGGAGGTGGCCAGGGATGTACAAATGTTTGCAAAAGATCTCGATGAGTTTATGTAAATTTCTAGCCATCGGCAACCTTTGACTCAAAGCAATACCCATGATCTTAATGTAGATTTACTTTTGGTAAGTCAAATAGAAACACAACAAAACTCAATGCCCAACTAAATTGTTGCAATTTTTGCTTGTACCCTAAACTGCAGAAATAATAAACTTGCAAGCAGAATCATTGCTCATTCTCTTTTTAAGCTACGATGCAGGTTAGTACAAATTGGTCTTCGTCGGCCCCTGCCCAGCGCTCACTAGTAACTGACCTGTAACCAGGTATCGTACCGTTCCATTTGTACGGCGACTGACCACTCAGGCCTGTTTATTGACAGTGTTTAGCTCCCCGCACGCGGCACACTCCGGCCCGGCTGAGCTACGGGGCCACGGCCGGCGGCCGCTACTACGTCTCATCTCCACTGTGCGGAACCGTGCTATTTAACCTGCTCTGAACTGTAATATCTTATGTATATATATATATATATATATATATATATATATATATATATACTATACACATTTTGACACTTCGGAAACGCCAAAACAGTGGACAGGCTCACGTATTGGCAATTTCAAGCGCTGAGGTATGCGAACACCTCATACACTCAGGTTTCCTCACCATGTTTTCCTTCACAGTTAGTGAGTGGTATTGCTCCATAACTTCACAAATTTATGTAACTTAGAAAACAAAGTCATCAGTAACGCCTGAAAGCAAAGTCATGCCGGGATTCGAACCCAGGACCTCCCGAATGAGAAGCCGGTGTTTTACCGCTCCGCTACCACCGCTGGTACACGCGCGTCACTTTTTTCTCGACATATTGATGGTATTGATCACCTCACTTGAAACATCATTGTCTTCACTTAAAGCATACTTATTTTTAACATGCGCAATCATGTCGGTTAGAGTTTGTAATTTTTGACACTTTGTTTCTAAGACTTTTGAAATGTTTTGATTGGTTGAAATGTTTGATATTTCTGCTTTGGGGCAGCGTTGTTTGACAGATACTGTTTAAATTGAGCGCGTTTAATAAAATATGTATATCTACATATTTTATTAAACGCGCTCAATTTAATAGAATTATATAAACTCTGATATCTCGAAAAACAAAAATCTGAGATAAAACTCATAGAACAAATGTTTTTGCCAAACCTTATAGTGTTTCAGACCTCAAGAACAGAAAAAATTATAAAACATTTTACAGAATCACGCAATTAATATGTCAAGAGTGCCACATTAGGTGGAAGCACCGTTCATAACGTTAGAAAATAATAAATCTTATAGGAAATTCCGGCTAAGCCCAAGTGCTAACCATCCAAGCGTGTAAGAACGTGTTCTATTCCTCTTTGACGCAGATAGATGGCCTTCAACAATGATAATGACGGTTTAAGGGGATCCAGTGGGCTAACTAGCATCACCGATGAAAAAAAAATCAAATAAAGATAAGATAAGATAAAAAGTATTTATTACCTCATCAGAAAAAAAACTTAAAACAAAGTAAGGCTTAACTAGTGATGACATAAAATAGGGCAAAAGGTAGTGGCTCAGCTGGTGCTGACCCGGATCAGTCCCGGGCAGCGTTGGTTTTCAGCCACTGCCTTCTCCCTGAGATGTTGTGTCATATCTTCTTTAACAAATCGTATTTGCAAAAATTGTCTGCACAATCTCTCAATCATGTTAACAGTGATTTTTAGGACCCACGACAAAGAACCTAGGATCACGAACCTTTGACTAGATAGCTTTTACGCCAAAAACGGCTGGTCTCGACGTTAATACTATCTAGTCCTAGGTTTTTTGCTTTAGGTTTACGGCCATGGGTCCTAAAAATCAGTATTAACATGATTGAGAGATTGTACAGACAGTTTTTGCAAATTTGATTTACAGACCAAATAAAAAGATATCAGAAAAAGATATGATTTTTCAGATTCAGAATCAGAAAAAGATATGATTGTTTATCCTCCTTGGCGCTAGTGTCACTCCCTGGAGCCCCTTAAGCAGACCGCCCTTTAGACAAAGATAAAATCTGCATAACCAATTTCAGTACCCCCAAGCAGACCTGAGAGAATCCAACCATTCATCGATGCATCTAAACGCAAAAAATATCTAGAATCGGTTATAATTGACTAAATCAGATTTCTGAATGAGCGTAAGCTAGGACTGAAAGCCTTTTAATATGAAAAAACAACTGAACGGTGTCATTGTTTTGTGTTCTAATTCTTTATTTTTAAATAAAGAATCTAAAAAGAAGAAAAAATCATAATATAATCTACAGTAACAAAAAAGATTTCAGTTTTTCAAAGTGATCGCAAACTTTTTTTGATGTGTGTACCTAAATGTGCAAGTGCAAATAAAAATTATCTTTCTGTCTATCTAGCTACACTTTGTATAATATCGAAAAATAGGGAATAAACACAGCCCCGCTGATTTATACCCATTTAGCGAGCATTCAACGGCGTGCGATAAAAAAGCCTTGGCGGTGTGTTCATTTTTTATTTATCAAAAGAAATAGAGCATATGGGGTAACCCTTCGTGTACATATACGGCTGATTTGTCTCCATTGAGCGGCATTCAATACGAGCCTATAGAAAAAAGAGGTATATTTTTCTACGACGACATTTTTTGCCATCTGTTGTAAAGTTGCTTCACTAAAGATTAAGAACCGGTTGGATGGTTAAATATCTTTCTTTAAGTTAAATCTGTAAATCTTCATTAAATGAAAAAAATATCTTGGAATTGCTTTTTTATGTGTTAAAAAATGTGTTAAGCACATTCTGTGCAAAAAGGCTTACTATAACATCAAGGATTATTTAGAAGACAAAGATGTTTGGCATTAAACAGTAGATTAATATTATTTAAAGGACGATTGTGACTAGTGTTCAACACATTCATGACTAATATTTTAAGTTGAAAACTCTGTTAATTAAGTTAAAACGTGTTTTGAAAAGAATAAATGTGGAGTTTCTTTGTTAGCTTCTTCTCCACATAATCCATTGATTGTGAAACTAACAACTTTGACGTTCATTAAGTAAACATTCTGTTTTTACAATGAATAAAAATATTTGAATTGAATATGGCGAAAACGTTCCAAATATTAAAATTTTGTCCGAATAACGACGATGGGGTTCCCAATTATTGGGATCGATAAGCCTTTTAAAACAGTACTTCTGAAGAGATAAATTGGTTGGTGCCACTGCTTGCATATTGGAGGAGATGGACTGTTTCAAATTAGGTTTTTGCAAATTTCGACTCATAAATATTCATTCGTGGGACCACCAGCCACGTTAATCATAATTGTGCTCTATCAGCGCGTCCCAAGAGTTTAATAAAACACATACAGCGACACCTTTTTCGCCCCCCTGTTGCGCGATACCATCAATATTGCGGATACAGGGGACGTTGATGTTCAATACACGCGGTCAACAGGTAACGTGTTATCTATCAGATGTAGAAACGACGTGACACATACTCTCCGACGTCCCATCGATGATCCCTTAGATAGACAATAATTATAGCAACCTCACTTATCCCAGCCCTCACTTATTTTGTCTGTAAGAAGTGACCCATACAATCTTGACCTAAATTCGTAGTCGTAGTTATTTATTTGTGGTTGTTATTATTACAGTTATTATTCGTACTTTAATTACTTACTGGATATTTTTCCCCCTTCTTTTAAGGCCCGAAAATTAAACCTTCGAGAAATAATCGTCTCTTTATAAGCCTTGATGGAGCCAAAAACTCGTCCTAATTACTTCCTATTGAAAAGTGAAGTCGACAAGTTTCGGCGGGATCAAGTATCGCTCGAGCCTTACGTGACGGACATCTTATTATTTTACCGGCGAGCTTAAAGTAACGAACTAGGGATAAAATTTTGTGCTCTCTAACAGTTAAATATCTTATATCTATGAGCATCGAAAGTCATTAAAACTACTAGGTACATGTACGTGTGATTCCCACTGGGGACCGTCGTACTTTGTACAAATGGCCCCAGTGGCGGTGGTTTTTCCATATTTGTGACGTTCTAGTTACCATATCACAGGGTATCTTAATTTAGCACCAGCATAAGTTATTGTGTTGCATGGACATCATTTACAAATTAAAGTGTGGCGGTAAAGAACGAAGGTAAGTAAAGAACGCAGAAACTCAATTGCTAATCGAACGCGCTTCCGCTAGCTAAACGCGTGAGTAATTTCACGAACAGTCAAAAGTCAACCAAGTAAAGTCCTCCGAAAGCCGCGTGACGTAGCAGGCGTGTGTACTATAAGCAGATACGTGTCGTCAGCTCTCTAACTGGCTGTAATTGAGTTGCACCTGCCGGCTGGCTAACTGGCCTACTGATGCTTTGCCTAGCGACTGCTACTTCCCTCCCGACTAACTTTATACGTCATCAGGTCGACAAACTCCTGACAAGTACTCAACTGCCAATTACTGTTAAAGGGTAGAAGGCCACGGGGTGTATATAGAATATAGTTTTGAATATGAGTACATGAGATGTTACATAAAAATACGTGTCGTTTATCATAGGCTTAACGTATTTTTTTATAATTGGTTCTAAGTAAGAAAACTAGACAATACTTTTACCTTTTTTAGGGCCAGAGGGTGAAACAAGTGAGACAATTTATAGTGATGAAAGAAAAGTGTTTGTTAAGACTAATGTGTGTGTTTTATGTTTTGGTCTTTTACCAAAAAAGAGAAAGATTCCCCTGAAAGGCGCGTCTCTTGTGACTGTTACGTAGAAATGGAACGATTTGAGTAAGCGTTTATTCAATTTGCATGCGCTAATCACGCGCGAGCTCGCGCCAAAAGTGTCGGGATTCTCGACATGGCACGGATAGGAACAGAAGATACATTCCATAAAATACAAAGTAAATACGTACGTAAATGGTAGTTTTTTATGTAGATTATGTCTCAGACACGCAGAAATGGTATTGCTACTAGAACTTCACAAATGTACGTAAGTTAGAAAACAAAGTCATCGGTACATGGTGGCCAGCATTTGAGCCCACGACCTCCCGAATTAGAGGGCGGCGTTCATCATAATTATTTTGATTGATCAAAAATTAATAAATTAATTATGTCTTTGAGGTATAGATATAATTTACTCGAGGCTGCTTCAAGTGCATCCTTGATGTTTTGTCAGTGTGTAAGTCTCGTTATGATTCCCGCGGCACTTTGTATGCTGATTCACGTGAGGGGACCTAATGCTTAAAGCGCCGGCTTCGTGTAATGTATGCGAAGAGAAATTAAAACTAATGTGAGCCCCGCATGCAGGGGGGGAGGCGGGTGTGCCTGGCTTTTCTTGAAGCTTTCTGTTCACTTTGCAGCTCTTGCATTATATGCGTGCAAATATGCTCCCTTCTGCTAACGGTTGCAAGAAATAGATCTTTTTATCATGACATTGTTTGTGTTGTGACCATATTTGACATATCGTGTGTGTTTCATATTTTTGTAACACAAAGTGGAATTGGGGCTACGATCGAGCCATTGCTTCACTATGATGCCATTATGCTTCAGAAAGGAGTATTCCGAGCAAAGGCGCCCAAAACACGTACAACACACTCTCGGCGTGTCTTTTCTTCCGCGGCTCCTTTTGTCTTTAATGCAGTTTTAAAGTGTTGTGTGTGATATAAAAACATATTCTTATCGTGGAGCCAAAACATGTCTCTAAATGGCTAGCCTCATTGAAGTACTAGGATACGGAATCTCTTCTGGTTTTTATTACATACATTTATTCATAATAAAAACAAGAAAAATAACAATTTTATTAGTTTGCTAAATTGCTACTGCTAGGACTATTACTAAGACCTCACTGTCCGTATGTCTGTCTGTCTGTCACCATTCTGTATCTCATAAACCGTGATAGCTAGGCAGTTAAAGTTTTCACAGATGATATATTTCTGTTGCCGCTATAACAACAAATACTAAAAACAGAATAAAATAAATATTTCCCATACAACAAACGTTGTCTAAAGACAGCGCTCGCCATCTAGCGGCCATCTATGTAACCTTCACAGCGCCGATGTCATGTCGTTAAATGTCAATGTTAAACATTTCTTGTTGGTTTCTACATAGACGGCACTGTTCTCAAATTCGATCTTTGTCTAATTTTGTATAGATAATGGTACGGAACCCTTCGTGCGCGAGTCCGACTCGCACTTGGCCAGTTTTTTTCCTAATTAAGGATATGCCTATCAGGAGAGGTAAAACCATACATATGGATCCCACGATACAGGTCCGCCTAGTGTAGGATCCACCGCTTTGTTAACTTTTGTAATATTTTTTTCTGCAAAATAAATCTTTTGTACTTTTTTTATAATGAGAAATGAAAATAAGTCGACGCCATCGTTAGCGGTATTATTAAAATTAACATGCTGTTGATCGTCTTCATCTGCTTAATAATAATTTTACATAACATTTACATACAGGCACATACATTGCTTCTGGCCCCACACTAGGATACCCTGTGTCGTGGGAACCAGAAACAACGACATCACAAACATGTAAACATCCAAGACCTGGGTTTTTTTTTTGTCCCCAGCCGGGTTTCGAACCCGGGACCTCTCGCATGGTATGCAGATGCACTACCGCTGCGCCACGAGGTCGTCATAATAATTAATGATATGGTCCGTCCGCATTTGTTTTGCATCTAAATACCCAGGTACCCTGCCAAGTTATCATTTGTCACAGTGCAGATTATCTACCTAGTTAAACTTTCACAAAGTTTTGAGGTAATAATTCGTGCAGACGAAAGTAAAAGTCAATTCCCGAGAACGACACGAGCGACTGTGGGTCTTTGCCTCATTACAATTAGCGCGCTAGTAATTACTTGCTGACTTGAGCTCTCGTTTACAAACACACATAATAAACGCTTTAATTACATGGAAACGCTTACTATGTGGTAAATTAGAGGATAGCGGCAAAGTTCTGAAGCCCTAATAGGAAAGTTAAATGTCAAAGCTCGGAGAAGCCAAAGACAAGATTAAGTTAAGCACCCGCCGTGACCGGGCCGGATGTATTGTGCAGCAGCGCTCTGCACAAAGCCATCTAGTTAATCCTTACGTTTGAAGGTTCTGTACCCGAATATGATGTCGGTCTCTCTGTGTGAGAGTGTTTCACCCTTAAGAGCTTTTTCTCTTGAACAGTAATAGTAGCCAGTTGAAATATTCAGTTGAAAGTCAAATTGCAAGTATTGACGTGTATGTAGTACCTCCCAGTTTTGGATGTCTGTGGATATTTTGTTACATCCTATATAGGTAACTGCAATCCTCGAAAAAATAGATATTGAGATTCACTGTACCAATAACTAAAAGCTCATACGCAAAAGTTTCGCGGTGAAGCTAACGGACGTATTAAGCTGAAATCCAGCAATTAGGTTCCTACGTACTCTTGTAACCACAATAAATATAACCTCATCTGAAGCCCCCAAGAGGTGTGTTGTTTATCCAGCGCGGGCGCCGCGCGCGGATACAACGGCGGACGATGACGCGGCGTGTTGCTGTGTAGCGCGCGGCTATTCGCGTCAAACCACAATTTCACGCGTTGACAGATTGATATTCGCTCGCAAAACACTCCGCTGTACAATATTTTAGGCAGAGGAACAATTCACACTCAAGTCAGTAGACTCGTCAAATACAGGTGAGTGAAATTAAGAAACCCATATGAAGCCTTTTCTTCTTCAATTTTAAACTAGTTTCGATGAGACATAAGCGTCGTTTGTCATTAATATAAGCACCAACGTATCTACGTTTCAATACAAGGCACAGGGTTTCTCTCAAATAAAGCGTTCCACTATTATAATAAAATGTAATAACTAATAAAAACTTATTTGTTAAGAAATTTTATTTATTCATCACAACGTGTGCCCACCGCGGATTGGCGAGATCAAGCTTTCAAGTATGTGAACATCTCATACACTTCCTCACAATGTTTTCTTTTCACAGCGCTGCCACTACTACTAGAAATTAATGAATTCGTTTCGTTATCATCATCATCATCCACCTGACGCCCACTGCAGGACATAGGCCTCCCTCATGGTTTTCTATCTACCGCCCACACCATCTGGTGACGGGCCTACCTACACTGCGTCATCCGGTCCGCCCAACGGCCCAACGGCCATCAGTTCTCCGAGTTGAATTCGTTAAATAAATGTCATACAAAAGTTCCCAGTGTGATTTCAACAAACAATCATTTGCGGGAGAATCCTACTTTCGTCCATTGCTGGATATAGCCAACCCAAGACATTTGATATTTTTCTATTCTCAGCCATTTTCATCTAGGCTCCACTGCAAAATCGAGTAAGCCAATCAGTTAACTTTCCGTGTGGCGCCGGATTATGAATAGCGTCACTCCATTTCCTGCCGTGGATGTCGTAGAAGGCGACTAAGGAAATAAATTACCAGGAGACGGGCAGCAGCGTCTTCCTGAGATTTCAACCGCATACTGCGATCGCCAACCCGCCTACCTAGCGTGGCGATTATGGCAAAACCCCTCGTGGTTATGAAAACCATGAGGGAGGCCTATGACCTGCAGCGGGTGTCAAATGGCTGATGATGATGAATCAGTTAATCATGGGGACTTTTGGGCTGGATGTGGCTCGGGGCGATTTATTTGGTTAGGTTGTATTATTTATTATTATTTGTTTTCAATAGTGTTTTGACATTGTATTATTTCTTTTTTATTTGACCATTTTGACTGACGAAACCTACGGGTGTATTTTGTATCGATTATTATTATTTCTTTGTTTGTATTTTAATGTTTATTGTCTTTTTATGTGTGTTTTTTATCAGTTAATTAGTAAGTTAATGGACAATATTTTTGTATATTAGGATAGGTTGACACTTGACCTCTGTCAGGCCTGGTGGTAGACGAGGACGGGGTCTAACATATTACGTGCTTACCTGTTACGTGCTACAAATAAAGAGGTATCGTTACAGTAAGTATCCCAGCTACAAATAAAGAGTTATCGTTACAGTAAGTATCCCAGCTACAAATACAGGAGGTATCGTTACAGTAAGTATCCCAGCTACAAATACAGGAGGTATCGTTACAGTAAGTATCCCAGCTACAAATAAAGAGGTATCGTTACAGTAAGTATCCCAGCTACAAATACAGGAGGTATCGTTACAGTAAGTATCCCAGCTACAAATAAAGGAGGTATCGTTACAGTAAGTATCCCAGCTACAAATAAAAAGGTATCGTTACAGTAAGTATCCCAGCTACAAATACAGGAGGTATCGTTACAGTAAGTATCCCAGCTACAAATAAAGAGGTATCGTTACAGTAAGTATCCCAGCTACAAATACAGGAGGTATCGTTACAGTAAGTATCCCAGCTACAAATACAGGAGGTATCGTTACAGTAAGTATCCCAGCTACAAATAAAGAGTTATCGTTACAGTAAGTATCCCAGCTACAAATAAAGAGTTATCGTTACAGTAAGTATCCCAGCTACAAATAAAGAGGCATCGTTACAGTAAGTATCCCAGCTACAAATACAGGAGGTATCGTTACAGTAAGTATCCCAGCTACAAATAAAGAGGTATCGTTACAGTAAGTATCCCAGCTACAAATACAGGAGGTATCGTTACAGTAAGTATCCCAGCTACAAATAAAGAGGTATCGTTACAGTAAGTATCCCAGCTACAAATACAGGAGGTATCGTTACAGTAAGTATCCCAGCTACAAATACAGGAGGTATCGTTACAGTAAGTATCCCAGCTACAAATACAGGAGGTATCGTTACAGTAAGTATCCCAGCTACAAATAAAGAGGTATCGTTACAGTAAGTATCCCAGCTACAAATAAAGAGTTATCGTTACAGTAAGTATCCCAGCTATAAATAAAGAGGTATCGTTACAGTAAGTATCCCAGCTACAAATAAAGAGGTATCGTTACAGTAAGTATCCCAGCTACAAATACAGGAGGTATCGTTACAGTAAGTATCCCAGCTACAAATAAAGGAGGTATCGTTACAGTAAGTATCCCAGCTACAAATACAGGAGGTATCGTTACAGTAAGTATCCCAGCTACAAATACAGGAGGTATCGTTACAGTAAGTATCCCAGCTACAAATAAAGAGGTATCGTTACAGTAAGTATCCCAGCTACAAATAAAGAGGTATCGTTACAGTAAGTATCCCAGCTACAAATAAAGAGTTATCGTTACAGTAAGTATCCCAGCTACAAATAAAGAGGTATCGTTACAGTAAGTATCCCAGCAACAACTAAAGAGGTATCGTTACAGTAAGTATCCCAGCTACAAATACAGGAGGTATCGTTACAGTAAGTATCCCAGCTACAAATAAAGAGGTATCGTTACAGTAAGTATCCCAGCTACAAATAAAGAGTTATCGTTACAGTAAGTATCCCAGCTACAAATAAAGAGGTATCGTTACAGTAAGTATCCCAGCTACAAATAAAGAGGTATCGTTACAGTAAGTATCCCAGCTACAAATAAAGAGTTATCGTTACAGTAAGTATCCCAGCTATAAATAAAGAGGTATCGTTACAGTAAGTATCCCAGCTACAAATAAAGAGGTATCGTTACAGTAAGTATCCCAGCTACAAATACAGGAGGTATCGTTACAGTAAGTATCCCAGCTACAAATAAAAAGGTATCGTTACAGTAAGTATCCCAGCTACAAATACAGGAGGTATCGTTACAGTAAGTATCCCAGCTACAAATACAGGAGGTATCGTTACAGTAAGTATCCCAGCTACAAATAAAGAGGTATCGTTACAGTAAGTATCCCAGCTACAAATAAAGAGGTATCGTTACAGTAAGTATCCCAGCTACAAATACAGGAGGTATCGTTACAGTAAGTATCCCAGCTACAAATACAGGAGGTATCGTTACAGTAAGTATCCCAGCTACAAATAAAGAGGTATCGTTACAGTAAGTATCCCAGCTACAAATACAGGAGGTATCGTTACAGTAAGTATCCCAGCTACAAATACAGGAGGTATCGTTACAGTAAGTATCCCAGCTACAAATAAAGAGGTATCGTTACAGTAAGTATCCCAGCTACAAATAAAGAGGTATCGTTACAGTAAGTATCCCAGCTACAAATACAGGAGGTATCGTTACAGTAAGTATCCCAGCTACAAATAAAGGAGGTATCGTTACAGTACGTATCAATGCGCAATGCGTCCTTAAAATCCGAAGGGCCGCCGGCTGAGCCGGAGCTGCACTTTGGTTGTATTGAAGTTTTCTCGCACTCTTGACTCTCGGCGAAGTGCAAGTCACGACGGTTTAATCGCGGTTGCCATGGCGACGCGGAGCGGTCGCGCGACAATGCGACTTGTCGCGGGGTCGCTAATCACTCGATGAGTTGCGCGAATCATTCATGGCTCCTTCCGCTTTCAGTTCCGGATGGGGTCTCTTGTGATGTTATTCTTTTGTATCTTAAATCCCTCCACATCAAAGCTAAGGAGACACGTTTATAATAGGAATAAATCCGGAATCAAAGAGGACACATACTAGTCGCTGAGCAGGTGTGTATCTATGTAGAACGTTGGTAACTCACACGTTATGTATAGATCATACATGAGAGTCGTATCTGCCCTAGTTGTTGATCGTTATCGCATTTGCTTATTTCTGTTAATGTAATTTCTGTGGACAACATCAAGAATATTCTATCTACCTAAAAGTTTCTATGTAAAAAGTATACAATTTTTTTTTTTTTTGCTTTTGGAACTAATTGAAACTAACATTGAAAGACATACGTAGTATCTTAACACATTTTTAGATTTATACACTTTTCAATAATTTGTCTAAAAATGTGTGAACTGTCATTTTTTCAGAATTAATTTATTGTTATTATTTTAATATTGGGGTTAAAGTATGAAATGGCCGATTTGTACTGAAAATCTAAATTGTTAATTTTTTAAATTTTTAACAAATTTATTTAATCAAAATAGTTGCCATTATTATCTATACATTGCTGCCATCTAATGAGAAGGTCATTAATGCCTTTGCGATAGAACTCCGACGATCTAGACTGCACAAACTGTGTGAAAGCATTTTGTACTGCCTCCTGGGAAGAAAACTTCTTGTCGCGTAGATAATTGTCCAAATCACGAAAAAAATGGTAGTCCGTTGGAGCAAGGTCTGGTGAATACGGAGGATGACGAATGGTTTCTAACTGCAGTTCCTGAAGGGTCAAAATGGTTTCTCGTGCTGTGTGAGGTCTCGCGTTGTCGTGGAGCAATAATGGTGAAGATCGATTCATGAGTCGGGGCTGTTTTACTGCTAGTTTTGTCAACATGGTTCGGAGTTCGGCACAATAGACATCTGCCGTTATTGCTTGACCAGATCGGAGAAAACTATAGTGAATAACACCATGCTGAGACCACCAAACAGTAACCATTACCTTTTTATGACACTGTTGTGGCATTTGACCTGGGGTCAGCCATTGCATTTTTCTTTTCCGGTTATCATAAAGAATCCACTTTTCATCACATGTTACAATTCGATCCAATATTCCTTCATTTCTGTACCGGTTCAACAAGGCAACACAAATTTCAACACGCGTTTCTTTCTGCAGATCAGTCAAATCATGAGGCACCCATTTTTCGTATTTTTTTATTTTATTGATTTGACGCAAGTGAGTCAATATTGTGGGTAAGGTAACGTGAAACCATGCCGCTAATTCCTGGGTAGTTTGACTAGGGTCGGCTTCCACTATCTCTCTTAATTCATCGTTATTCACCTGTGTGGGCGGTCTTCCTCGTGGCTCGTTCTTTAAGTCGAAATTTCCATCACGAAAGCGTTTAAACCAAAATCGCACGGTGCGTTCATTAGTAGACCCCTCTCCAAACGCAGCATTGATATTGCGGGCTGTTTCTGCCGCGTTAGTTCCGCGTCGGAACTCGTATTCAAAAATCACTCGAATTTTCGCAGTATCCATCTTTCTTGTCTAAATTGAATAACAAAAACAATTGAAAGTCGATATTCAAATGTTTCACATTTTTTAAAAAAAGAACATCATAGAAACCATTTGAAAAAAGTTTCATTCGAAAACCTCAAACCATGAAGATTCTATGTTACATAATTCAAAGAACCTATTGCAATAAAATTTCATACTTTAACCCCTATTATTACATTGCACTAATTACGTACATAAAAATACAAGGGCATACTTAATGTAAGAAGCATTCTTTTCCTGTAAAAAGAAAAGTTCCATTTCATTGTGTAGTTTCTTAGATAAAAAGCGTGCTATTATTTATTTGACACTACGTTGATTTTGAATCATAGTTATCTTTATGTAAACTCAAAAACTAGACTGGTCAAGCTCTACCACACAGAAAAGGGTCTTCAAGCCCCAAAACTAACACGTTTCGCTGCAGATAAAGTAAATATGATAAAATCGTTCGTCCTTTAAATTCCATTGGAAACAAAGTCGTCTCAAAGATAAATTATTTACATTCTACATTTCCTTACAGGAATTGAATTTTATTTAATACTAGATGACCCCGTGAACTTCGTATCACCGACGTCAACCTTCCCTGGACTTCCACAAATATATAAAAACAACAATTAGCCAAATCGGCCCAGCCGTTCTCGAGTTTTAGTGAGACTAACGAACAGCAATTCATTTTTATATATAAGATTATGTGGTTAGGGTAAAGAGTTTAATTTCTGTTATACTTTATTGTACACGAAAAACACAAAACAGGAAATATGACATACTATGCGTGTACAAAGGTGAACTTATCCCTGTAAGAGATTTTTTCTTGAGAAGTTGGAGACTTTTAATATAAATATTTCAAAATTATTGAATGTATTAAGTGATCAGCATTGATCCGATATTGGAAACTTGTCGCCGTGTTCGCCGTGTTCGGTAAGTTCCGATTAGTTCGCCAACTCTACGCTCGGACTTGCGAACAACTTGTTAAATTATAAAATCGGGCTTCACTCAACCCTCTACCCTCCATTAGTGGGATCCGTCGAACATTCATACGGTTGGTCGCAGTTCATCTCGTTTCTCTGTACTAAATCTCTATCGCGACAAACCTACAAGAGTTTTTCTGTAAAACGCAGGCTACATGAATATTTGTCTGCTGACATCGTGTTAGTAGTAGGTATACAAAACAATAATGTAGCAGAGGTATACCTCAGACCACAGAAGTGTATTTCAAGCTACAGAATTTAAATCCTCTTTATTGATTGTCAGAGTGTATTACAAGTTACCTTCGGGTCGAGTCTATAGTGTAGAGGGATGCAGCGAAGACACTTCATGTGTCTTCATGTGATCATCTTTTCTCAAAAAATATGAAGGCTGCTTTTAATTTGGCATCGCTCTCGCTCCCACATTATTTTTTTCATTATTTTCAAACTAGCTGACCCGACAAACGTTTTTTTTGTCATATTAATCAATTAGCCTACGACCTACTCCTAGACCTACCGAATGTAATAAAAATCGGTGAAGCCGTTTCGGAGGAGTTCGATAACCAACACTGTGATTATAATATAATAAGATAGTGTGTATTCGAGATATTTATGTTGTATTTGGTATATTGAGAATTATACTATAACTATAAATTTTATTATATTATTATTGTCTATGTAATTTTTTGTAATAACTCTTTCCTTCCACTATCCACATAATTGGGTTATCTGGGGTTAATTGGGTTAGCTGAAAGAAAATGTCCTGCATACGCCTCCCTTTAACCATGAGGGGTTTTTGCCATAATCGCCACGCTTGGCAGGCGGGTATGCGGTTGGAATCTCAGGAAGACGTTGAGATTAGACATTTTCGTTCTTATGTCAATACGGACAAGGTCTTCTCCTTGGAACATGAGTGATGGCGCTTTTATTTTAAGCTTGCGTTATGTTGGTTATATTGAATTAAACATTCGTTTTGACGTTTTTAATCTAAAGAATAAATTCAATAGTTCACTCAGTTCGCTTATCACATTTAAATATGTGCAGCACTAATTTTACTTACATTGCAGTAGCAGTTTATTTTTATAATTCTTGTTAGTAAATCAACTAAGAGACTAACAAAAAGAGACACTATTTTTCACACCGTGTAACCCGGCGGAAACATTTAGGGACATCGCAATATGGCGATTCCCACGGAAGTGCGTACAGTACACTGACTGGTTCTTACCTGGTTAAATGTTTCCGTCATAGTGGTAAAACCTCTGTTCAATGATCTCACAGCTTATGGTGATTTTCTTAGCCTTACATGGACCTAAGCGTGATGTTATGTAGCATAACGGAATTTAAGCTATAATTCTGGTGAGTTTTACTTCATTCCGTTTAGTGATTTTTGCGTAATTCGCGCACAAAGAAACAGAGTACTTAATGCCTAGTAGCACTGCAGTCGCAGTAGTCTACCAGTCAACCTTTGGTTAATGTTAGTTTCGACAGTGTAATAATTCTTTTACAAGTATTAAATATGTTCGAATGACCATACGAGAGAAATGCCAGAAGGAAGAACATCCTTAAGCTGAATACGGGTGTCATTAACATTTGCTTTATACATTGAGATAAACAAATTAGTCGCCAATCCGACCGAGAGGGCACGCACACAAAAAGAAGACGTTTACCACCACGTATAGGTAGCTATATAAAAATACGTCCACAACTCCATTTACCTATTCCATAATGTTATAACTTTTATGATGCAAAACTCTTCTGAGGATAATGGTATTATTCTATAAATTTGTGAGTAAGAATGCTCACGTACTACTGAAGCACGTCGCCGTAATCCTGCGCGCGCGGCGGTGGTGGTGGCGGCGGCGGCGGCGGCTGCTAACGAGGCTCGCGCGGACAAATTCAATTCGCGGTGCACAGCGGAGGAACACAGATGGCTCGCCTTCCGTTCTGGCGGTACAACAACTAGGCCAGTAACTTCGTTCCGGTAATAGTTTGACAGACTATCTTGTCCCAAATTGTCTAGAGATATTTTTCGGTGACCTTGTAGTAGATTAAGAAAAAAAGAAAAAGGCCTCGACACGAAGCTAACTTGTATTCATTATGAAATGGTCATGATTTTTTTTTATGTTCGTGATTTTCAACCTTAGATTCGAAACTATGCATCTCCATTCAAAGTTGTAAGAAGTGCAAGAAAACGTTGTTGTCCGAAACAAGTCAAAAACCATCATAGAGTGTGGCTGGCGCCGAGTCACTAATTATACTATGGATGTATGGCATTCAATCTATACTATTTTTCGTGCTGGTATTGTATTCGTGTAATCAAGAGAAGTTATTTCTGAAAATAAATTCACATTTCTTTAAATCTAGTAAAAATTATGTTTAGAATTAGAATATCGTCTATAAATTTTGCTAACAACTTTGATGTATCTAGATCGACCTAACATAATTTAATATTGCAATACGGATATTATATGCTGGGGTTTGCAACTTGTATTGTTCAGCATTCCAATAAGTAATCTTCTGTCTCTTTATTTGTTTGTAGTAACATATCTCTGTGCAGCCTGCCCGCTCCCGGAGCTCAGACGCTGCATTTTAAAACTACATTCATATCCCAAAGCCTTTGTTCTGCTTATAAGCAGTCTTCGTGCAGCCTCGCTCCTGGTTCAGGTCGCTAACGACCACGCGCCGGAACCTCGCTTCTAAATTAACATAAAATAAGGATAAGGTGCTTAAGGCAAATATAACAAATGGCGTCCCGTTGCGGATAACGGGGCCGACTTGAAGGTGGATCGGCGGAGACGCGGGCGCCGGGGCGCCCTCCACCCGCTGCCAGATATGTAGATACACATTTACATATATTCTAAACATTTACAGATATTTACAATTTAACCTAAAATAATAATAAAAATTGTTAGTAGATGATGTCAAAAACGAATGTTGCTCAGATTAATTGTGTGTCAGCAAGATTGATACTATGCTGATTTACAGCACATTTTTCTCCCATATAGTGATTAGTTGAAGAGTAAAATTATAGTATTTGACAGGGTGGAACAAAATCTCCAATCCACACAAAAATGGAAGGTTTTTTGATATGTATTAAATGAAACAGCCGTCACGCTTCGAGACTGGTTTATTACTGGCGCGGCCCATCAACGTGCCGACACCACACTCCTCCCACGTTAATCCAAAGTCCTGACAAACAATAATAAAGAATAATATAAAAACAAGCTTATTCTTGCTATCCTAAAACTAATCCTTATAACTAACCTTCTTAAGTCTACACGAGCGCAGTGGTCTACGCGAGCCCGGCAGCGGCTGGCCATTTTCACCACTGGGGCCTGGCTGTTGATCAGTACTCTGCGAGCCAGTTGGCTCTAAATCTATTTCTCTCTCTGGCTCGCTGCCTGGCTCCTCTTGAGCTTCCACCCACTCGTCCTCCTCCATATTGTGCCTCACACAACCCTCGGCTGGAGTATCCTTATGAGGAGAAGAGTGCGCGGCTGGTGGTGGAAATTGTTCCACTGGTGGAACGTCCACTGAAATGTCTCTGTCATCAACAGTCTGTCCAGCAACGTTTACATCGTAGTAGCGCATCAGCTGATCTATGTGACGTTTACAAGTGATATCATAATCTGTTGCGTAAACTTCGTACATTCGGTTACCAATAGATTTTGTAATTTTACCCACAGTCCACACTTCCTTCCTATGTACATACCAGCGTAACCATACATTGTCACCTTGATTAAAATGTCTGTTACACTTTGGAGCGTCAGTTTTTATTAATTCACATTTTTTTTCTAATATAAGATCTAACCTACACCTGAGATTGCGCCCAAAAAACATTTTAGCAGGCGATTCGCCTGTGGAACAGTGAGGGCTATTTCGGTACTCGAATAAAAAACCATGTAATTGTTCTTTAACAGCATCAAAAGAATTTGTTGTTTCAAGTAAGCGCTTTATCATATTCTTACAGGTTTTTACACTGTTTTCGGCCTGCCCGTTGCTGGACGGATGATAAATTGGTGACGTTACATAGCGAATTCCATTCGTAGAACAAAACATTACAAATTCTTGTGAATGTATTTTTACATCGTTATCTGAAACAATGACTTTAGGTATTCCGTACCTAGAAAATAGTTCCTTTAATTTTCTTATGAGTGCCCTAGTAGAAGTGCCCCCGTCCATTAACAGACACTCCGGCCATTTACTATAGGCGTCTATAACTACTAGAAAAGTTTTGTTCGCAATAGTAAAATAGTCTATATGCAGCCGGCTCCAGGGCTCAGTTTCGGCTGGCCAGGGCGCCGGCGCCGCACGCGGCGGGGCGCTACGCACACTCGCGCAATTCGCACACGACCCCACCCATTGTTCTATGTCTTTGTCAATACCCGGCCACCAAAACCGGCTTCGGGCAACACCTTTGCTTTTAACTATGCCTAGGTGACCCGCGTGCAATTCCTTCAACATTGTTTCTCGATAAACTGTTGGAATTACGACCCTATGGCCCCGGAATAAGCAACCGTTATCTAATTCCAACTCTGTTTTGCATTGGAAATACGGTTCGACATTTTTACAATTAATTTTGCGTGGCCACCCTAGATTCATGTACTTAATAACAGTACTTAAAGTACAATCTTCCGAGGTAGCCTTAACTATGTCTTTAAAGTTTATCGGTGCAACATTTGAGTCAAGATACTTTAAGTGTGACGTATCATATTCGTCGGTTTCCGAACATTCAGTTTCGATCGGCGAGCGAGAAAAATAATCAGCTACAACGTTATTATTGCTACTTATATACTGCACGCTGTAGTTGTAAGCGGATAATATTATTGCATAACGTTGTAGCCGAGACGCTGCCATAATCGAAATACCCGCTTTCTTGCCAAATATTGAAAGTAACGGCCGATGGTCCGTTTTCAAAATGAATGGAATTTGACGTCCAAAAAGATATTGGTGAAAATGCTTGACACCGTAAACTATAGCTGTCGCTTCCTTCTGGATTTGACTATAGTTTTTTTCGCTTGTGTTCAGTGACCTAGACGCAAACGCTAGTGGTCGCTCTCGACCATCGGTTCCTATCTGTGCAAGAACGGCACCCAATCCATTCGGACTGGCATCCACTGATAAGACCAGCTGTGCCTCAGGATTGAAATGGGCCAGCACGCGGCCAGAAGATAATTCCTTCTTTATCTCTGTGAACGCACGTTCATGACTTTCAGCCCATTCCCACACAGCTCCCACTCGTAAAAGTTCGTGTAGCGGATGTAGCTTCCCGGAAGCATTAGGTAAAAATTTTCTATAATAATTTATCACTCCAAGAAATCTTTTCAAACTCAATACGCTATCAGGACGAGGTGCGTGGATTATAGCTTCTACTTTTTTTTGACAAGTTTTCAACCCTTCTTTACTAATTACATAACCTAAATAGGTTACTGAGTCTTGGAAAAACTTGCACTTTTCCTTATGAAGCTTTAATCCAGCGTCCCTCAACCTAGATAATACTTCTTTTAGTCTAGCCACGTGCGTCTCCCTTGTCGGTCCTGTGACGCAAACGTCATCCAGCCAACAACTGACGCCCTCTATACCGGACAAAAGCGTCTCCATAGATCGCTGAAAAATCGCTGGTGCGTTTGCCAGTCCGTACACAAGCCGGGTGTACTTGTAAAGACCTTTTGGTGTAGTAATTGTTGTCAGTTCCTGACTACTCTCTGAGAGCACGAATTGGTTGTAGGCGTTACTCAGATCAATTTTACTATATTTCTCCCCCCCGCCCAGATTAGAAAATACCTCCTCAATGCGCGGCATTGGATATTTTTCAATTTCTAAGTCTCTGTTTAATGTGAGGGAAAAATCGCCCGCTATCTTTACTTTCCCGTCTTCCTTGAGCACCGGTACAATTGGTGTCGCATATTTGGAAAACTTAACAGGCACTAACACACCTAAATCAACCAGTCGCTTGATTTCTTCCTCTACCCTATCTTTTAATGCGAACGGAATCGACCGCGACTTAAAAAATTTCGGCGTCGCATTTTCTTTGAGTTTAAATTCTACTTCAAATTTATTGAATTTTCCTAATTCATCGCTGAATAGGCCGGAATACTCTGTCAATAACTGAAGCACCTCACCTGGGCAATCATCGCTCTTACACAATAAGTTATTATTATTTGACGAGAAAAATAATCCGAATTTCGCCATAAAATCTCGCCCTAACAACGGCGGCCCTCCATTAGACAAAACATAAATGTTTAAATCGTGTGATTGCTTACGATAAGTAATTTTAGATGTAAAATAACCCAAGGGCGATATTTTATGGCCATTATATAAACACATTCTTAAATCAGTCTCGCATAATTTTAAGTTGCTAAAATAAGTTTTGTACATTTTTTCTGAAATGACCGTGGTTCCTGATCCGGAATCTAACTCCATGTCGAGCTTAATTCCCATAATAGTAACCTTCATTACAATAGGTGAATAATCTACGTACCTCAAATTAAATAAGTCGCACTCGTGACATTCTTCACATTCGTTTCTATTTGAAACCTGCATTTCTGGACACATATTATGCAAACGTGCATTAGTTTGTTTTTTTGCGCTGCACACCTTTTTAAGATGTCCTTTCACTCCACAAACCTGGCAACGATAAGATTTGTATCGGCACTTTTCGGAGTCGTGATACCGCAACCCGCAAACAGAGCATCGCGCCACCTCACTTTGGGCGGGCGGGCGCGCGCCCCCGGCAGCGGCGGCCGCCCCTGCGCGCGCGCTTCCCACTCGAAACACGGCCTCCTCCTTCACCTTCACAAGCGGCGTCGCCCCCGCACCTTCTCGTGCTTGCCGTGCACTCGCCGCCTGCCTAGCTACCTCCAGTGCCTTGGCAAAAGTCAGATTGGCCGCGTCCTGTTCGAAAAGGCGGTCCCGCTCCGGGCCAGGGCTGAGCCCCAGCACAAAACGATCCCGCAACTGCTCGTCTAAAGACCCTTCAAACACGCAATGGACAGCGAGTCCTCTCACTCGCACCGCCCACTCGTCGACAGTTTCGCCCACTGATCTCCTTGCCTCGTAAAACTTCTGCCTATCTGCCAATAAGCATCGTTTAGGTGTGAAATGTTTGTCCAGTGCTGCAACCAGCTCGTCGAACTTCGCGTCATCTATCTTTTTCGGATGAAGCAAGTCCCGCGTAAGACGGTAGGTATCATCGGAAAAATGCGTTATCAATAACGCATTGCTGGCGTCCGCTTCAATCTTGTTTAGTTTTATAAATTGTTGAAGTCTGCCTTTGAATATTGGCCACTCTTGCACATTATGGTCGAAAAGTGACAAACTCCCGATGTAATTCGCCATAATAGACGTTTTAATTTTAATGCACGCGCGTAACGTCGGTAGGCTCGTCGCTAGTGATATGTATTAAATGAAACAGCCGTCACGCTTCGAGACTGGTTTATTACTGGCGCGGCCCATCAACGTGCCGACACCACATTTTTCCTTGTCAAATTTACAAAAAACTATTACTATTGTTTAATTATTTATTAGCAGTTTCATACATTTTAATGCTTACACACATACTAACACGAAGTAAGATTTAATTACTCAAAAGTCACAACTAAGCTGGAAGCCAGTCTGGGTCAGTGGGAAATAAGGGTATGGCAGTTTGCTCTACCTCAATACATCTGTGATGGGCAAATCTCTTCTCTAATATAGCGACCCTCGTTTGCCATCAATACGCTAAGTAGAAGACAAAAACTCTCATTAACATTATCGATGGCACACTTCTTATAATTATAATTAGAATGGACGAAGACAGAAGGAAGTGGCAAGCCTTGGGAGAGGCCTGTGTCCAGCAGCGGACGAGCACGGGCTGATTAATTGAATCCTCAAAATGATCCAAAATATTAAGGTTCAACACGAGTTTGCTGTCTTAAGTATAATGTTGATCCGCTCGCTTGTGCTCTGCGGTCTTAGGCCACAAAATGACCGTCGGGACGTTCACGTAATTCGCACTCTTTAGAATCATAACGAGGATCTTATAATTCATCGCCGCGCCGGTTCAATGGACTGGCCGGTAATGGAGCTGTCCTACTCAATCACCCGCTAGTATTTGAACGGGTCTCGAGGTTCTTTACTCTAGAGACCATGGCTTTGTGACAAAGCTTACTTGAACAAATTTATCTCTATCAGAAGATTATACGAAAATAAACCCAAACTTTATAAAAGTAAGCATATAAAAGATCATATTATTATTATATTCCTATATAAGACGAGTAGCATTGGTTCGCAAAGTGAACAGAGATTGAATTTATAATAAAGATTTCTCAATTGAGTATTTCACTAGGGCAATACTTAATTGTCTACCTCATCTACCTCATCCTATTATTCACAATACGATACTTAAGCATTTACTTCGCGGGATTCCTTAATTCACAAACTGAAAGTTAGCTTAAATTCACCTCTTTACCCCTTAGAAAATTTTGAGTTTGATAAAGATTGACCAAAGCATCTTAGTATCGTAGATATGTTAAAATTATTGAATTAGCAGTCCCATGGCTGTGTCGTAATAGATGCGTATATATGCGTGGTGACATTATCGCGCACCAGCGCTTTCAGTGCAATGGCGTGTTGGCGACAACATCCCGCGCTGTTTACTCTCGCTGCTGCTGTTTACATAGCGAGCGACACGGTGTGAAATTACTTAACATTAATTAATCAAGAGTAAACACTTTGGAAATGCGCTTTCTAAGAAGTGAGCGTTTGAAAAACGCAGACGTTTTGTCAACGTTGACTGGAAGAAACAAAAGAAATGAGAGTTTACTCAACGCATAGTTGTAGTTGCAATGGCTGATATTTGAAATTATTTTGTTAACTTTGAACATTTGCAATACAGTACGAGTATCATTCAATGACATAACCCGTGTAAGGTGAATATTGAATGAGGTTATACCGTCAGAATGCAATTGGTTAGAAGACTATAATAATTTCAATAAAACAGCCATTGACGTGCTGATTTCAGTCTATCTCACGTACTCAATGTTATAATTTATGATTGCGTGTTTATGCACGTATTCATGATTAATAATAGTTTATGAACATCTACTTTGTAAAACTGTGGTTTCATAGACTTAACTATAAACTGCATCTCCATCCTTGTAAAAATTCTTCAATATTAAATGCAGAGTAAATGGAATACGTTATACATGTCTATAGTTTTAATCTAACCGAAGCCATTATTTGGTTTATGGTTCAAAACGTCAGCTGTGAAGGTAAGGACTGACACCACTGTTGTTTGATATTTGTAACTATACAAACTATGGGCTCACTACGCCACTCATAGCACGTTTCACCGAATTAAATTTCATTTTTGACAACTCATCGACAGTTTGTTTGTTCGGTATTTCAATTTATTCAATATTTGATTTTACGAATCTCGTTTGTTCGGCGCTACGTCTCACCTAAGCAGTAAGCGGCTTATAGATATAAATACGATCTTTGTTTTGCGATTTATTTGCAAACCATGTAGATTTTTATAAAATTTTAATAACATTTTAAGCAAATAAAATTATATTTCGATGAAATGTGAAGTCAGTCAAAAGAACTTCAAACCTAAACAAGGCATCGATCTTTCTGATTTTAGGTGAAATGACCTACCGGTGGAATTTCATTTGATGCAATGACTTCTAGTACGGATTTCTTAAATAAGTTTATTTATGATCGCGTGTTTATGCAAGTGTTCATGAAGAATTTCTGTATCATCCATCTGCTTTGTAAAACTGTGGTTTCATGGACTTAACTATAAACTGCATCTCCATCCATAAGAAACCAGTTTCTTATACAATTATTACGTTCTTTCTCTTACCAGAGTAAACAGAATACGTCATACATTTCTATAGTTTAAATCTAATCTAATCCATTACTTGGTTCATGGTTCAAAATGTCAACTGTTAAAGTAATGACTGACACCACTGCTGTTTGGTTGTTGTTTGATGTCGATAACTATACATAAGAAAAAACATGCTACGAGTATCTCTCGCGCTCTGATCGTGTCTGTGCCGTTGTAAACGTGTCTTCTGATAAAATAAAATATTTTACTGTTGTACATTGGAACGCTATTTTGAACGCTCCATCTAGACCTTATAGTTTTGAAAATAGCCCGTACTGTATATTATAAGCCTCGACAATTTCAAGCATTTCCTTTCAGCGACCACGTCGTTTCTCTGAACCGGTTGTGGCAGGAAGTTTTTTGCTAGAGGCCGTGGGACACGGCAGGGCTACGGGGCGCGAGGCGTGGGGCGCGGGGCGCGGGGGTAAGCGAATAAAAGGCAATAAGTTATAGCAAGCAAATGGAGCGTCCCGCCTCACACCCGCGAGATATTTATTACACCGGCGCTAGTGACCCGTCCTCGCCCCCGCACCGCCTACCCACTAAAGCCACAAGGGGACCAATTGAAGGCCTTTGAAGGTTCAACATATACTGGTCACGTTGGGTAAACGGTTTCATAAACAAAAAGCTCAGAAATCCTAGGCGAGAGGCGACTCGCTCGGATGATTTTATAAATGAATGTATTTTTATTGGATGCCTGTATCATCGCGCAAGACGTTTGGAAGACACCCAACGTTGTCTTTCCAAATTTAAGCAAAACAAAACAAGATTCAAGTGCTTGGGTTGAGATTTTGGAGTTTGAAATTTGTTTGTTTTAGTTCAGCTGATCCTGAATAATTTGTTAAAACGGCGCGCCTTCACGAAGACAGATGCTTTAGATTTGTTTATCATAATAAAACTTTGTAAAATGACAAATAACACCGTTGTGAGGGCAGAGAGAAGAGCGTGCGCGACTCTCGCTCTGCCTCACAGCAGAGATGATGGACGGTAATGGAAAGATGATTCAGTTTGTAAAAGCTTATTTCTACATGTTTCTACCACATTTATTGATGGTAAAGTGTTACTGGTGAGTGGCTCGAGCGACTAACTTTACAATGTTCTCGCCGCGTGAGCTGAGCATTGCTCAGAGCTATGTGAGCGATACGGCGACCTACTAACAGATGTACGTTGCTAGCTCGTACAACCGTAAATATCCATTAAGTTCCGATGTGCAGAGCAAAATTCACATTCCAGTAGACTACATTATATTACAGAAACTTACGCCATCATCCCGGGGGGGTAGGCAGAGATCAGGGCTTGCAACTTGCCACGATCCTAACTGATCTCTTTTCCTTCATCAACATTTAATAGCCGCATACCGGATTTGGGTACTTTTTATCTTGCCCTTTGCTAGTACATCCCCTATTTGGTCGAAGTGGGTCCACCTGGGACGTCCCATACTACTCCTTCCGCCTACGTTTGCTCGATAGACTACATATGACCGTGAATAAGGATAAACTCTAAGATGGCACATATTAAAGCCCCAAAATGTTCTACTCTGCAAAGTCTATCTCCAACAGCCACCGGCTTATTCTTAAAAATTGGAATTACTGAAATAAGTCAGTAAGAGCTTGTTATTCCACTCGTCTACCGCGACACAGATCTGTGCCCACTGTGTCTGTTTTTCTGCTTTGGAGTGGCGCTACTTTATTGCATAGATAATGCTTAAAGCCACATGTGTTAAACAGAATGGGAATTTTCTATGCTCGGTTATAATTTATTGAAGGTCACGATATTGCTAGTGCGTATAAAGTGAGAGTTAAATCTAATATATAAAAATCTCATGTCACAAAAACCCAAGACTGCATAAAATTCAAGCTTAAAACGGCAGTTGTTTGGCGGAAATGCCATCTCGTCCCAGGTCCGAGATTTTGTGCTTTTTTAGGACCAACGAAAACCATTAGCAAAGACCATTAACATGATCGAGACATTAGTCTGATACTTTTTACAAAAATGATGTATAAAATAGATATGTTTTTCTCTACTGGTGGCGCTAGTGTTGCTGCATGGAGCTCCTGGAGGGCTCGGTGCGGATAATTGAGGATTCGAGCAATGTATGCCATTGTGTTGTGGTGCAGTGTTGGCTCAGTGACGTCGCATCAGCGAGCGCCCGCACGTCGCCCCGCCGCGCCGCGCCGTGCCGCGCCGCCGGCCGCGTGATTGCGCGCGCCGTGTAAGCCCGCCCGGTCACGCCGCTATTGTCATTTGTAACTCACTTGAGCTATGTGCGTGCAGTACATGCATCTGTCTGGCAGTCAGTGAAGCAGCTACTGCTGAGGTTTGGCTTTACCTTAGGTGTCGAGCTGGGGTATTCTCAACATTCGTATGAATTATGTAACGTGAACAGTACCAGTAAATTTACACTGGGACGATGCGATCGGCAACATTTCAATAAATATATTTTTTATTTCTTTATATGAAATGAAAAATATTCGGTCGGAATGTTAACTTAATAAATAAAAAAGGTCAAGTAAGACAACACAAACAGAAAACCCGATTGCTTAAATTCTTAAGGAAGACTTAGGCGAGCCTGTTGAATTCTTAACCTCATTAGGCGGGACCCCTCATTAAATTTGTGTATATTTAGTCGTTTAAACTTACTTATGTAAGCACGTAAGTGCTGTAAATCACCGCAGTCAAAAGCAACTCTGGCAGCACATGTTGAGCACAGACCTTTTGCAACCGGAGGGCACATAACCGACGCTCTCCCCATCAATAACAATCGCCGTGACCAAATCCAGTCAGAAAGAATCATCATCATCATCATCAGAGTTAAAATAGACACAATTTTTTTTATAATTTTGACATATAAACCTAAGTGTGGATAACGTTTAATATGACAGTCTTGCAATACATTAGTTTTCTGAGAGCTTGCAATAAGCGTCTTGACATTGACAAATATGTGACGCCTGTCGAAGCAATTTGTTGATGAAGCAAGCCTCCGGGAATAATAATGTAACATGTAAAATGTAAACCTAAGTACCTCCTCCAGCGAGCGCCACTTGTTTACATTCCCTGCGTGACGGCAGAGTACTGTCGGCGGCGAAAGTTTACCGATAATATTAGCTGAGTATTTACGATTTGTAAGCCCTTACATCTACGAGGTATACGAAACTGACACCTAACCTAAAAACTATGCCTACGGGATACCAAAAAAAACCGCCTTACTTACCCATAATGCAGAAAAATCAAATATAGTGTTTGGGTTGTACCAATGTCAATAACGTTAGCTTGCAATGGACGTGTAACTTTTAGCATTTTTATAGCACGGAGCATGAGTATAATCCTTTATTGCGCTTGTTTAAGATTGCAATGTTATTAAAACATTGCCCTTCATTTTCTAAAAGAAAGCTCAAATACATTTCTCGTATATAAAAATTGTATACGATATTGCGTAAATGCATTTCTGCGAATATATGCAAAAATGTGCGACGTTATGGAGAAATTTGCATCAGACACACCTACATCGCTACATCGCGTACTGACTTTTAAAAGCTTTGCTTATGTTTATTTAAGTTGGACATTTAACATTTTGGCTCTCTAATTAATTCTATTACTTGACGATGCCCATGATGATACATTTTATTAATTTGTATATTATTGAAAAAATCCAAATTTTAGTTGACTTTATCAATGAAGGTAAGGAAAACTAGCTTCACTGAGTATCTATGACGTATCTCATTGCCTTACGTAATCGACTATAGCTCGGTTCGTTGACCCCGCGAACTTTGCCTTGACGCTGAAAGCCTCCCGCCATGGTGACGGCACTCCGAGCGCCAAACATACTCGAAATCCTACTCTTTGGAAGTCAAGAACAATCCTTGAACATTCCTTTACTTAAATCGAAGGAGAACTTCTCAACATTCAAACCCACTAGCGATTGCGTTATGACCTTACTAGCTGTCCCGGCGAACTTCGTACTGCCACGATTCTATTTTTAAAATACAACATTCGCTCGCACAACGCCATCTATTTTAAACTTAAAACAAATATTATTCCACAGGAACGCATTATCGGGATATCAGTACGCTATGTCTTTATTTAGGTCTTTGTCTATCTGTACGCCAAGTTTCATGTAAATCTGTTCAGCAGTTATTGCGTGATTGAGTAACAAACATCCAAACATCTTCACAAACTCTCACATTTATAAAATAATATAATATAATTGTTTATATTATATTATATTATATTATATTATATTATATTATATTATATTATATTATATTATATTATATTATATTATATTATATTATATTATATTATATTATATTATATTATATTATATTATATTATATTATATTATATTATATTATATTATATTATATTATATTATATTATATTATATTATATTATATTATATTATATTATATTATATTATATTATATTATATTAACTAGGATGCCGGTATAAACAAAGCATCCGGTCAACAACATTCACAATAACAGAACCATGAGTAGCTCATTGCAGGAACAGGCCATCTCTCAGAGAGTGAGAGTGTGTATCGACCAGATAACTAGAAATACAAAAACTTTACTCAGGCAAAACATATATCCTCAACTTTAAAACTACAATAGAACAGAGGATTACTGCAGATTACTGTAATATAATAAAAGTAAAACAATACCTTGTATTGTGCACTTTGCACTTATTGTTGCATTTAAATGCAACAACCATTCCCATATCACGAAGGCACGACTTGCAGTTCGCTCTCAGACTGCCAGCGTAGCACTCGTAGCAGTCATAGAGACTTGTAAGGGATTCCCGTAGCAATCGTAGCGGGTCGCGTAGCATGCTCGTGAGCACGTCGTAGCCGATTTAACGACATCATCACTGCACCTATAATATTATATAATATAGACGATGCATGAATTCGTAAACTTTTTTAACATTATCTTCTAAAGTATTTTGCTAAAGGTTTTTTTATGTACCCTATATACGTCCCACTGCAGGGCACAGGCTTTCTCTCAGAGAGAGAGTGTGAACACCTCAGACGCTTCGTCTTCTTATGATGTTTTGCGTCACCGTTAGAGAGTGGTATTACTACCAAAACTTCACAAATGTATGTAACTTAGAAAACAAAGTCATTGGTGCATGCCGGGATCCGAACCCATGACTTCCCGAATGAGAAACCGGTGTTCTACCGCTTCGCTACCACCGCCTCGTTACCACCGCACCGGTAAAGGTTTACATTGACGTTATTGTACACGTAGATTTAAATCCAATTTCTTACACCCAATCATCAGCAAGATTAAAACAGATACTCAACGATTTACTCGATTTTATTTTGACTCAAAACGTAAAATAATGAGCTACACTGATCACGGCGCAAACTTGTTGAAATTACAAACTCAATATCAAACGTAGTTCAGGGAGCGAAAACTTCTTAAATATTAATTAATATCCGAGATGTTTACAGCTTTGCTCAGACGAAATATACAGAAATGATTAGACTCAGGTATATTGTATAAATTTTAATTTGTCTACATTGGTTTCCTCCAAAGCACTATGCTTCTTTTTGTCCTCGTCCATGCTTATCGAGCCGGTAATTCGGTATTTCATACGATCAACAATAAATTATTTCATACGATCAACAATAAATTATTTCATGTGCTCAATTAAAACAAGAATTACAAAATATCTCGAAAAATTTATCTCTTTTAGTCAATTACTAGTTACTATAATTTTGAAATAGATTACATAAAAAGAGTGCTCTGAAATGTGACGTCATAACCCAGTATTTTCATAAAAAAATCCGTTTTAAAAGTAACTCATTTGATATTTTGTCAAATACCCAATTTAGCAAGTTCGTGGTCTCCACTGGAGAACCTTTGCACCCCATCCCGGTCCAGCTAAGCACACTCCCTCTTTAGCGTGCTTATCTTATAGACTACGTCAGTCATTGTAAATGTGTAATACCTGTTTTTAATTTCTATATTGGACTAGTTCCAAAGTCCGAGTGACTTACGTAAAGTGGACGCGCGACGCTGCGGGGCATAAATAATGTGTGCAGTAATTGCGATCGACGCTGCAGGCACGCAACCAACTCCGTCTCAAGCCGAAATGTACTTTATTGCACAGCTTTAAAATTGATATTTGTGAATCAGGGCTACCGTCAACCGCGCAAACAATGCAATATCCGCCGTCAAACAAGTTAGTTTCGTTTTATTGAAGCGCTAAATGAGTCGGACCGGCCGCCGCCTGCACCGCCAGCCACACAACTTGGACGTATACAGGGTGCGACACACAAAAATGGGGGGTTCTGCTTGTCTCCTTCGGTCCTTTAGCTCCTGGTGGAGCATATGGCTTCATCCAGATTCCCAATTCTGACGGATGTTCGCGGCAGCTACGATCACTTTTACTGTCGGGAAACTTTGAAATCGCGAAAAAATTGTCGGCTGTTTCACATATTATGGAATGGATGATTTTTTTTACCGACTTCAAAAAAGTAGGAGGTTATCTATTCGTTGCTTACATTCCTTTTTATGTTTTTTTAACCGATTTAAAAAAAGGAGGTGGTTATTAATTCGAAGCCAATAAATATAAATTTTGTTTAGATTTTGAGATTCCAACCGCATACTGCGATCGCCAACCCGCCTGCCTTCAATGAACAGCAGAAAATAAGGCCTAATGGGGTCGATCCCTTTAGTAATGTGAGTACGTTCCCTAAGATAGCATAAAAGTAGTACCAGGGTAATTTGGTGATAGCCTGTTAAAGATTTTCGGAGATGTAAATTGAGAACTTCAAATTTTAAAGCAAAAAATCAAGTAGGTGGTAATAAGGGATTTGTTTATTTCCCTCTCGCTCACTCATTAAAAATTTAAAACTAAAATTTTAAATAAAATTTACAACAAACTTTAAAACACTACAGCACTGTACTTCTAGAATACCTACACGTATACATACTTCCAATTTAAAGGTTTTCTTTTAAATAAATAGTGTTTTGAAGTCGGTTTGTGTATCAAAATTAAACAAGTTATTTGTATCTAGAGAAATCATCAAGCATCTGGCATGCAAGCACTCCTAATTTTTATTTTTTATTTTCTTATAGGTATCCATCACAAATGTCTGAGACCAGCTGAGACTAAGTCCTGTAGTGTGACCTATACAAGGTGAAACAAAATTCCCATATCTATCCAAACCCTTTTTCCATCACTCGTCTACACAAACAAATTGACTTATAGCAACAAACCTCAAATCAATAAATTTCACCTAGAAAATAGAGCTGCTGATTTGCACTATCGATGTTCAAGTTATTTTAAGTTATCATTTATCAAAATTTCAGGAGTTTAGCAAAGAAACTGTCTTCTAAAAAGGGATTCAATTAGTACTCTTTTAGTAGCGGTGGTAGCGCAGCGGTAGAACACTGGCTTCCGATTCGGGAGGTCGTGGGTTTGAATCCGGGCATGCACCAATGACTTTTTTTTCTAAGTACGTTTGGGAAAAAATTGTGATGTTCACACACCTCAGTGCTTGAAATTGCCAATCCGAGGTGGTGATTAAACCCATACTCTCTCTCTCTCTCTCTCTCTCTCTCTTTCTCTCTAAGAGAAGACCTGTTCCCTGCAGTGGGACGTATATAGGCTACATAAAAAATAAGTATTTTTTAATTTGCTAGTACTGTGTAAAAGAAACTGGAGTACAGATTTGCATTTATTTTTGATGACTTTTTTGTTTGCTATATAAATGAATCGTGTTCGTACCTCGTTAACTCGTTGTCGGCGCTCGTCCTCGCAGCTGTAGCCGGCGGCGTCATTACTGCTCGCAATTACTCGCGCCGGCGTGTGTGCGGCACTGCACACACGTCAGCACATTCATTTTAATTCAATTCGCTTTAGCACCGATTATTTCAGTCAAACGGCCTACTCAATTGTTACAAGTAATTGCAAAAATCGCTATTTGCAATGATCATTCATTTAAGTACCATTACTGGTATTAAAATAATATGCAATGTGTAACTGAAACTTTTGCTAAAACGATAAAAAAAATTATTGTACATTCGTCTGCAGTAATTTAGAATATGCATCTGCAATTTGGAATCTGCAATAACATGCTGTTTACACTAATCGTATTGAAGGAATACAGAAGAAATTTTTGAAGTACTTAAATTACTTTTAATAATAAGGCCGCTAATTGTACTGTACTGTACTGTACTATATTATTGTTTTATTCTCATATGTAATTCCTGGTGTACATACAATTAATAATATTCTATCTACCGAATTAAATCACCTATTCGTGATTACGAGCAAACCTGTCGCAAAATGCACTTTTTTCACTTAGTAAGTGTCGGGAGGTAGCTGATATTATATTATAACTACAGATACGTGACATAGTGGACTGGCCAGATTTACTTTTTTGATGAAAGTTTTTAACACCGACTCGTATATTCAGATCCAACCCAACTTTTCATTTACCGGTGGTCAGAACTAATTATAGTCAGAATTTCTTTCTGTGACGAACTCGCAATCTATTTAACATTTTGGCGAGGGAAGTCGATGTTGACTTATTCTATGATGGAATAACTGCGGTGAGATGTCTCCTATCAAAATTGTTTTTCAATCCTGAAAATTAATTGATTGTAAAATAATCGCTTTGGTGATACCTATTGTGTGTAGAGTAATGTTCTCTATATAGTTATATGTGGAAACACTTAATGACTGTCTGTTTTTTATCTCGGCTTTGTAATATTATATTGATTGATTGATTGTCAAGTGTGGAAGTTATTATTATTATATCGGTTTAGTCACTAGTTTTCCTAAATAATAAATAAATAAAGGAGAAACGCTTTATTAAAGTAACGCAAATATTTAAGTGTTTGCGTTACTTTAATAAAGCGTTGTTAAACTATTTAGTAAAATAAGTATGACAAGCAAAGCTGTAATGATTACATCATCTTGTGAGGCGCGAGACAAATGCTACAATTCGGTGCGATCACTCAAAACGTATTAGGCAAATACACGTGTATTAATGATGCTCGTCAACTAAGTAAGAGCCATTCATCTTGACGCGCGACAGCGGCGCGACACTCGCGCTCTGAATCATATTGATGGCTTTGTCGCGTGACGCGCTGTGTGCGGATTAAATACATGAGCGCATTACAAAGTCGTTTGTGGAGGATTGTAGCGACACACAATATATAACGGGAAACGATAAATAAGACGAGCCGTGAGTGATTTATTGCTGTGCAGCCGCATGACGTCACTACATCGCGCTGTCACCCCTTGACGCGACTTCTGCTCTACGTAGATGTCGGAAAAAGGTCGACTTTATTAAATCCGATTTACAGGTGCAATCAGATACCGATGAGGCGCTGCGTGTTGTTTTTAGCCGTTAAATAATTCCGCGCGTTCCTCCAAACTCAAGCGGCGAGGGGAGAAGCATCGACGCGCCGCCGACGTGGACGCGGTTACACTCGATACGGTCGAGTTGCGTCAGGTATCATCCTTATATTAACATAAAATATCTAGATTTTGAAATGGACACCTAGTTTAACTTGTAACGTTCATTAAGTCGCAGTTTCTGTGCTACTTTGAATAAAAAAATTTGATTTTGATTTTGATTTTTGATTTTATCAAAAACCGGTCAGGTGCGTTTCGGGCCACGCGCAAAATATGCGGACTTAGAAGGAGAGGATTTTTTTTATTGATATTAGGCATTTGTTGTTATTATCATTACATGAAACGGATCCCTAAATCAAACAATGCTTTACCTACATTCACAATATTATAAACAGAAAAAATATCATCCTTCACTTAGGTGTAGGGGACCTTGTAACGTGGCGCCCCCGGCGCCGGCTACCAGCTACCTCACTACAGCACTGTGGGTACGTGTTAAAGATCCCTGAGAGGTTGGGAAGTTAAACTCTGGGGTTAATTTCGACAGACTCTCTTGCTCCGGTTTATATACGCTCGGGCGCCTTCTCCTACTTCCCTTGACTCTGTCCCCGATTGGCTGAAGAAGTGGCGTTTGTCGGTCAATGTCGGGAAGACACAGGCCATGCTGACAGGCCGCCGCCACCCGCCACCGCCACTCCGACTGCACGGATGGATCATCGAGTGGCAGAACCAGGTGAAGTACCTGGGGGTCACCATCGAACGTGGACTCACGATACCTGCGCACGTCAGCGCAGTCGTCAACCAGGTGAAGGTGGCACGCGCGAAGCTGCGTCCAATCTTCGCCTCCTCTCCCTACGCACCATCGTCGGCGCACCTTGCTACGTGAGTAACGCGACGATCGTGAGGGACTTCAAATGGGAGGAGCTGGACGCCTTCGTGGCTCGGCTGGCGACCGACATGTTCGCGCGTGCGGACCGGTCGCAGCTGCAGCACCTGCGCGGGCTGGCGCCACTGCACGCGCGACCGCCGCGCCAAGCCCGTCCCCCGAAGCCTGGACGAGTCTACGGCCAACTCGGATTAAATAAGACCACCAGTGATCCCCAGTGAAGACCACCGTCTGGTAGGCCACCCATAGACCTGTCCGTAGCTGCGGACAGCGGCAGATCCCTCGGGAAGAAACCCACGCCCTGACCCCGACCCTCCACTTTCCCAAGGGAAGTGTGACAGACAGACAGATGGACGGATATGGAGAAACTATAGGGTCATTTGCTAACTATGGAACCCTGATTTTTTATGGCTTTAGAGATAATTACTAATGGGTAACTGTGAAGTAAATCATCGAATAGAAACCTGCAACTTCTTGCGGTTTCCGCGTTTTCTACTTGGTGTTATCTGTATCCAAGCCAACTAAGTTGAGAGGATACTAAAGGTGCTGGTCAAGCCTACTTCATCTAAAAATTTAAGTAATTTTGACATGTCGTAATCTGACGTTACGAGTATAATATTTGCAATGTCGGAATGTAACAATTTTTGCATGCCTAGAAAGGTGAAATGCGTAGAACCAAATACGTATCCGTCTACCATATTATTATGTAACGACATTTCATGCAAATAACTCATTTCTTTTCATTTTAGGTACGACATGCGCCTGGTGTCACTTTCGCTACCTAAAGTAATTTTTATTTGTCATATTTATTTATGCGGGGTCACAAACCGTCTAACATTACTTTGTTGGCTCCCTACAATTGTTAAAGTTAAGAATATATTTACTAGTAACTATCAGGAAATGGATTTCTTAAAAAAATTTTGTAACGAATCCGTACTACCTAGCTTATGAATGAATTTCATCGCTCCCTTCTGAAACACAAAGACAATCTCAATGTCTGCTGCCCGACCCCGCGCTAGTATGCCAATCATGAATTATAAAATTGTTGACTTCAGTAAAATAGTATGGAGGTAAAGACATACGTACAGAGAGCTAGTAAAACTGAATGTGTGTTTAAGACGGAACTTCACAACAATGTTCGGGCAATGTTGTAGAAGTTGATATTCGGGCAATGTTGTAGAAGTTGATATTCGGGCAATGTTGTAGAAGTTGATATTCGTACAATGTTGTAGAAGTTGATATTCGGGCAATGTTGTAGAAGTTGATATTCGGGCAATGTTGTAGAAGTTGATATTCGGGCAATGTTGTAGAAGTTGATATTCGGGCAATGTTGTAGAAGTTGATATTCGGGCAATGTTGTAGAAGTTGATATTCGGGCAATGTTGTAGAAGTTGATATTCGGGCAATGTTGTAGAAGTTGATATTCGGGCAATGTTGTAGAAGTTGATATTCGGGCAATGTTGTAGAAGTTGATATTCGGGCAATGTTGTAGAAGTTGATATTCGGGCAATGTTGTAGAAGTTGATATTCGGGCAATGTTGTAGAAGTTGATATTCGGGCAATGTTGTAGAAGTTGATATTCGGGCAATATTGTAGAAGTTGATATTCGGGCAATGTTGTAGAAGTTGATATTCGGGCAATGTTGTAGAAGTTGATATTCGGGCAATGTTGTAGAAGTTGATATTCGGGCAATGTTGTAGAAGTTGATATTCGGGCAAGGTTGTAGAAGTTGATATTCGGGCAATGTTGTAGAAGTTGATATTCGGGCAATGTTGTAGAAGTTGATATTCGGGCAATGTTATAGAAGTTGATATTCGGGCAATGTTGTAGAAGTTGATATTCGGGCGGCTCCGGCTGCGGCCGAGCGGTCGGAGCGCCGCCGCGGACGCTCCAAACGAATGGACTGTGGAACTTTTATCCACTGATTGCTCCTCAATACTCAATCCTGTTATACACTTTACTTATAGTAAAATAGTAGGTAAAACTGTTAATAATTCAATATTGACAAGACTTAAATTTCGACGAAACGAAACTGCTTCTTTAAACGTCAACCGCAGGGTTGTTCTGGAACTACGTTATGTAGACGTAACGTTTCATACGACGTACAGTTTTTACGTTCGTCAAATATCTAACGCATCAGCTAGTTTTGCGTGGGAGAAAGGATTCACTTGTTGTCCTCGACGCTCGTTTGGATATTTCAGCTTATGTTCGTTTATTTTATTTGGCTGAGTGACTCGTTGAGCGCGATTCATAATTTTTTTTACTGTTCTCTGTTTCCATTGAATAACCTATTGACTTTTCAACGCCTTATCAGTTTGGCAAAAACCGGCAGTTTTGTAAAGATTTTTCTTTTTTAATTCGATCACCAATATTTACCAAATATTGACCAATTGCAATCAAGAGGACTATTAATGTACAGTATATAAAGTGATCGATTGGATCAATCAGATCGAGAGCAATAATTAAAACCTCCATCAGCTCTCGACTGCGGCGCACCGCTGACATCCATCGGGTGGACTGGCTGGTCGCCGCAACCAGTGCTCATATTGCAACCAAATATTTTCTGCGGGAAACAAAATAATGACTGTGTTCTAGGTAAAATTCATACCAACAACTGCTCCAAACAGGCGACAAAATTGTGTCGTCGACAGCATATTAACCTTTACACGCGTGCCTTCTGTTTAGTTGCTTCATGGATCATTGCAAAAATAGTGTAGAGTGTGATCAGCCAGTAACCGAACTAATATTGAAGTGAACCCTGCTCAAAAAAACAAAACTGAACTGAAAGCGATCAAATTGAATGAACTTACTTCGGTTTTGGAAGAAGTGCAGATGCTTGTGAAATAATAATAATAATAAATGCCACACAATACAATCACTTATATAATACGTCAATATGTTGCAAACTGGGTCAAATAGTAGATTGTACAACAAGTGCATAAAACGCACCATTTTACTCGAGACGTTTATCCATCCGAGCGAGCTTGCGAGCGAGGATAGATATAAAGTCGAGTGTAAAATGGGTTTTATGGACGAGTTGTACACTCTACTTTTCACTTCGATTGCGAGGAAATGAAACAGCAACATGTAAATATAGTAAATGCTAATTTAATTAAAATTTAAAGTTACATTAGAGCAATGAGAAATATTTAAAGCTGTTGGTATCTTTGCCTTGGTCTTAGAATACGAACGAAACGAAATAAAATAAAGAGGTTGTTGTATGAAGTTAAAGATGTTCGTGTGGCTGTTGCAGCGATTGCCTTGGTCTTCGACGAAGATTTTACTTTATGCTCTAGAGCATAAAAAGCGACTTTATGTCGCCTACGCACGACATAAAGACGAACTTTTAGAGCATGAGAAGTGAAATAGTAGATTGTACAACAAGTGCATAAAATGCACCATTTTACTCGAGACGTTTATCCATCCGAGCGAGCTTGCGAGCGAGGATAGATATAAAGTCGAGTGTAAAATGGGTTTTATGGACGAGTTGTACACTCTACTTTTCACTTCGATTGCGAGGAAATGAAACGGCAACATGTAAATATAGTAAATGCTAATTTAATTAAAATTGAAAGTTACATTAGAGCAATGAGAAAATAATTATGGTTCCCGCCAATTAACTTTTTTTTCTTTTTTTTTTCTGTAGGGACGTGACACCTGACTTAAGGTCGTTACATACTGCTCAGTTATAAAAACATTTTCTTTTTATAACTATGATAAGTTGTTGTTATGGCTTAAATACTATACTGATCTACTAAATTGAAAAATAAACAAATATAAAAAATAATAAATGAGACGAAATACAAATTATAAGTTTATTTCATGAAGTTTTATTGTGTACTTTGGCTGTTGGTATCTTTGCCTTGGTCTTAGAATACGAACGAAACGAAATAAAATAAAGAGGTTGTTGTATGAAGTTAAAGATGTTCGTGTGGCTGTTGCAGCGATTGCCTTGGTCTTCGACGAAGATTTTACTTTATGCTCTAGAGCATAAAAAGCGACTTTATGTCGCCTACGCACGACATAAAGACGAACTTTTAGAGCATGAGAAGTGAAAAGTTTATTTTATCTCTAGAAGTCCAGCTTCCAGTCTATAAATGTTCGCGCTAGACCTAGATTCAGTTACTGCATTATAATACAATGAATTTTGCATGAGCGCGTCGATTTTCACAGTTTTTTTACTAAACTGAACAACATTGCAACACAGTACAACACAGTTTGCACTAAGAAGAAGAACAAAGAAGAAATACATTTATTCATCGCCACATAGACATACACAAGACATACAATAGAAAAAAAATAATAATAAAATTACAAACACGGCAGAACCCAAAAACAAGTGCGGCCCCAGGCTCAGTAAGGCTGCACCTTTTTTGCCCACAGCACTGATTTCCTAACTTGTCTAATTCGTCGGACGTAATGACTAATTTGCTGCACAATTACATTTTTATATAACATGTATTCCAGGCATCGATGGAATTAAACGAAACATGTCACATGACCCGACCGTAAATCTATCGCTGTACGACCAGGGCCTCGATTCTGTAAACGTTGCTAAGACAGCTTCCAGTCCTCGCCACATGTTGTACTGTGGCTCGGTCTACGAATGACCACTCTATGGAGAGGCTAAGTAGATTCGATCAGACACAAATTCTAAAGAGCGCCACTCTGGGCATGATGTAACCGTATTGCTCGCAATAAACTGCATGCGGACATATTGCTCAGTATAACATGGCTTAGAGTTTAATAATAACCGGCCAAGTCCGGACGCGTACAAACTTGTAGGTATGCAATGAGTTCGTCAATCAATTCGAGGAAATTTATTATTTTTGTACATATTTTTTCATATTCCTGGCTTTCTGATGTAGACAGTCTGCAATGAAAATTAATATCAAATTCTGTAAAATGACCCGGCAATAGTCTACATTCCAATTGTAATACCCGCGCAAATTAAATAGGCATCTCTCGCGAAGAAGATCGAATCGAGCGAGGTACCGAGTTAAGTTGCACGTTACTAGACTACGAATAGTGTCAATGAGACAACCAGCGCCGTACCAAAAATTTTTGTGTATAAATACATAGTGTACAATAAAGAATATTCTTCTCGTATCTTATCTTGTTCAATAAATACATAGTTGTTTAATAGAGTAAATATTTTCCAATATCAAATGATATTAATTGGAACTTTATATCTTCACGTGTTCCTGAAAAAAAAAGCGTCGTGACAGACAGACAGATGGACAACAAAATGATAATATAAGGGTTCCTTTATTTCTTTAAAAACAAACTCAAAGTATTGCTAGAGAATGGCCTGCCAGATTACCTCTGCACCACGCTGACACGTGTCTTGTCCCGCGCCCCCCGCTCCCCCGCGGCCCTCGGGTCCCCACACGTCCTTGCTTTAATATTTCAGCGCCCAATTAATATCGAAAAGAGCACAAATACCATTAAAACGTCAATTGGGCCGCCGAAGCGGAGCGCCGAGCCCGCAGCCGGCCGGCCCACTGCGGACAGAAGGCTCGCTCGGTCAATAGAAGCTCTCATGTGGACCTTGGACTCGACATGTCATGTGGTACAGGATGACTTGAACCAAAACACGTGTACTCAACTGCTTTAATGGCAGTTTAGATAGTTTATTCAGTTTTGCAAAACTACTTACTTCTCGCTCGCATATTCTAATATCTGTGATATACTAAGTCAGTTTACTTAGTTTTTGATAAAGAAAAATGGTTTCAAAAGTTCAGAACTTGTAACGTCGCACTGCGGGCACAAGCATTCTCTCAGTGAGAGAGAATGGGCTTTATCATCACGCGAGCCCACCGCGGACTGGTGATTTCAAGCGTTAAGATATGAGAACACCTTAGACGACCAGGTTTCCTTCAGATTTAGCAAGAGATATTACTACTGCAAATTCACAAATGTTCCAAAACCAAGTCATATGTAGGTTGTCTGGAAGAAATTGCTGTTAGCAATAAGGCCACCCATTGTACTTTTTTATTGTAACTTTCATATTTTATGTCTCGCTTCTGGTGTGCAGTAAAGAATATTCTTATCTTATCTTATCTTATGTATGCAGAATCTCGACCTAACAAATGTGAAGCCAGCATACTACTGATGCGCTACTTCCACTAATAATTTACATAAACAAGTCTAAAATGTCCTTAATTCTATTTTCTATTGTTCCTGCATTGTCCAGATTGGTGATCATTAAAAATCTTAGAATGTACGAGCAAAAGAGATAAGAACAAGAAAATTGTATCCTGCCCAGTTGCCAGATGCCAGAGAGAGGACAAGCTTTAAGTTGGCCTTTTGCAGCTTCTTGATCTCTTTCTTGATCACACAACTGAACAGTAACTTGGCAGCTCACACAGATGTAAAGGGCCGAAGTCTACGCTCTGCAACACGTATTTGAGTCAAACCCCGTTATCTACGGATATCTAAGAAAGTACTACAAATCTGTCGGACTCCAGTACATTATGCGCAAATAAAAAGCACTCGGCTTATGTACTCGCTAGTCGGTTATTGAAATGTCGCATGTTTGATCTGACATATTTGTTTGCCGAGTGCGCGCGCGAGCCGCGGGTCGGGCGCGGCGGCCGGCGGCCGCACGCAAGCAGACAGGCCTCCTGTATCTTGTACCCACACTTGTTAGTATCAATGTCGTATATATTGTTACGTTCTAGGGGTGGGTTCATGATCGGAAAACGCACTTTATACACCGATGAATAAGAGTAGGATTTATTTCCGCACTATTTCTTAACTTCACAACACTTTTCTCTAAACAAACACTTTTAATCACACTGCACTGATCCGATAATACTCGTAGCAGGTACTTCTTTCTTCGCTTGTACTTCGTTTCGCTTCCGCTTCCAAAGTAAAACTGACTCGCGGCACGCGTCGTTCCCGCTTATATACCGTTTGAGATGTTCTCGAAAACTCCATCAAGTCATGGAAGGTTCTGCCGTCTCTCTCGATCGTGATGTCTCTGTCACACCTTTCCGGAATGTTCGAACTATAGCTATCCCTCTCTAACATTGCTATCTTTTTCACTCCTACTGAAAATTTCGTCATATACTGAAATGTACTTCAAGGGCCCATAACGGGTCCTGAAAATGCCTGAAAACGGGTTTTCAGGTTATCGCGCCATCGGATAGAGGGTGGCCTGAAACGGACTGAAAACATGTTTCAGGCGCCTGAAAACCATGGTAACTTGGGTGAAATTTTGATAAACTAGTATGTGACGGAGCACCCTCTGAAACGGCTTGAAACGGTATTTCAGCCTGCTGAAAACGCCTCCAAGGCACGGAAAAACGCGTTTAAAGTTTTACCTGCTATCCACCGTCGTAACAATATGTAGAACACACACAACTTTGTCATATAGATGAAAAATTGCTAACGTGCTATTTGCATGTGTCCTAATCGTTATCTCCACTTTCGAAGGTAAAGTAAATACGCAGAGCCAGCTGACCACTATCGGTACGGCTATCACTTTGTACTGGCACTGCGCCTAGCTTGTAGCAGTTTCTGGCTCTAACACTTCAATTTCTGCTGCTGATTTAATAATAAAAAAAAACGTTAGACTTAATTTTTGCACTAAATTCTAAAGGTTTTTCGAATAGAGTGTAGGTGCATAAAAACGTTATTTTACGAGATATCTTAAATATTTATAAACGCCACGGATTCTAAGGCGTTACGTGCAAGGTGTGACGTCATTGTTTGAGCTCGTTATGTAAGCCGTGTTTTTGTACCACATGACTAGAATAACTTTTCGTCGAGTTATATCATGGAAATTATTAGAAGTAGAGAGGCTCCGGCCTAGAATGAGCCACCCCATTACTTCCCGTGGGTGTCGTAAGAGGCGACTAAAAAACGGAAACCAGGGAACGGGCAGCAGCGTTGACCTGTGATACCAGACCACCAAACACTGCGATCTACAATCCGCCTGCCAAGCGTAGAGATTACGGCAAAACCTCCCATACAGGGAGAGACCCATGTCCTGCAGTGGACTGCTATGGCTTGATGATGATGATGATGATGAGAAAAAAATAACCACGTTTATTTATCTTTTAACATGACAAAACATTGTTTTATGCAAGTTCTCCATTGCATATGGGTCATACCATGAAAAAATAAATGTGAAAAAATGGGGCCAAGTTCTGCAGAAATGTGTAGCGTTCTTCATCATAAGCAGCCTATATACGTCCCACTGTAGGGAAGAGGCCTTCTCTCAGAGAGAAAGTATGGGCTTAATCACCACGCGAACCCCCCGCGCATTGGTGATTTAAAGCGCTGAGGTATGTGAATAGCTCAGTCACTCAGGTTTCCTCGCGATATTTTCCTTCACAATTAGCGACTGGCATTGCTACTATAACTTCACAAATATACATAACTTAGAAAACAAAGTCCTAGGTACAAGCCCGCACTGGGAATCGAACCTGGATCTCTCGCTTCTGAGTCCAATGTTCTACCCGCTAGACCCGTCTGGCACCCTTCAGGTACGAAACACTAAAAAGAGCTGCTTTGGTACTTTCATTTTAACTCAGTGGGGTCGAAATCATTTCTTCCTAGTCCGTGGTGTTGAATGGAAAACGCTGGATAGTTCAGGCGTCTCGCCATACCGTCCTAGCTCGGACCCGCACCCGAGCGACGCTTTGAAATCAGATCCGTCTCATTGCTGCCGCGCTGCCTTGCAGCCCGGCCAAAGAGCTTCGAGCGCACTCGCGCCTCCAAGCTCCGCCTCGCGGTACTCGATACTTGGCCTCTAGAGCGCGGGACACAAAGGGACAGACGTGCTCACGCCGCGCGCCGGACCGGCCCTTGCACACAGACGGAAGATACGTGGAGTCTCACGTGCGGATAAATGACACTAGAGACCGTGGCGACTGAGACGCTTGATTGCATACACAACAATCAATAAATTAAATTGTTTGTGATTTTCCTGGTACAATAAAGAATATTCTTATCTTATCTTATTAATTCATTGAATATCTGTATTGCTTCTCATATGTAATTCCTGATGTACATACAATTAATAATATTCTATTTATCTGTCTATCTACCTCCCAATAAAAAAATGTTGCTGTTGATATCACTGTAGATTTTCTTATAACACGTAAAATTAAAAAACATAAAAGTTGGTTATATAAAATGGACTCAGTTTGATTTTTTTTCCATGTTTTTTTCCGTCCTTGTCATATGTATTGAGACCAAAAATATAGGTGCTGTGTAGTTGCCGTGAACATAATAGTGGTGCATTAGTGAAGCATCTTACGGGGGCAATTTTTAATTTAGTTTTTGACTTCTACGTCGTATCTTTTGAGGTACTGCACTTTTCTTACACTGTACCTCACATTTCCACAAGCACTTCTGATACCTGGATAGAAATTGTGCTTCAACAAACTTAGCACTCGTTAACTGTTTTGCGAACCAGCAATTTACTCAACGTAAAACAAACATTTTGACAAAGTTATATCGTTATGCGAATAAATCCGCTCGTATAAGTATATAGCATAAAAATGACGTCAAAATTTTGCGACAAAAACTTGTGCAGAATGTAATTTGAAGTTCCGTAATGTTCCGTTCAGGTACCTATAAATATATTTATGAAAGAGAAAGTTGCTGAGAGCGGATGTGCCGGAGGGAATTGGGCAGGTTGTGGCTGAGCCCACGAGGTGGCAGAAGCGGCGGGCGGTGGGGTACAGTAGTACAACAGTGTGCCTAGCGTGCTCGCTTTGAGAAAGATGGGAATGGACAAAGACTCGCACCGATGGAATAGTTCTTGTCCGAAGAGAAAAGCCTTTTTCAAGGTTTGTTTGCTGAGCGAACAGGACACCCGCTTACAATGGCCGTCCAGAGCGGTTTTTCCTACGTCCTACAACCTTCCATCTCTATACAGCACACAAGTCTATGCCGCCCGAGAGTAGGCATCCTACTCTCGGGCGTAGAGCATCCAACCTCTCCGGTCCTCTGCTAGTTTTCGACCCATCGGGCACAAACTTTTGAGTTTCTCAAATAACTTATAACGTAGTTTTCCGCCTTAAGTTTCCGCCTTGAGCGATAGACGTCTTCTATGAATGCGCCGGACGAAACTCGCCCGCCAGCGGCGAGATCAATTCTTTTACTTTTTGTGAACCTTCCTGTTACCACTCCAAACACAGCTCTTATGGCGCTCAAAATGTTTGCTATATGCAACAATGAAACAAAGGCAAACGGAATCACTAGATTTTGCAGTTGTCGGTGTTACAGATAAATAATAATATTGTGTATGTACGAGTGCTTAAATTTGATAATTCCCAAACCGCATGGATTAATGCAACATCTATTTATTACACCAAAATAGTAAATTGGACTAATGCAGGTAATGATAACATCGTACGTGTGGCGAAACCCAGGATCAGACTACGTAGAACCAGTGAAAAACAGGAACGTGATACAACGGTGATTTTATTTTCCGAAATCACACTCTTTTTACAAAATACGTAAAGACATCCGTAATCAGTGCGTGCTCCAACAAAATAGGCCCGTCAAACAGTTTGGCAGCAGTTTTATATCAATTGAGTGACAGCTCATTCTCAGTGTTGCCAGTATTAATAAATTAATTGAATCGTTCGCTTCGAATCGAATAACAAAAATTGATTTAATTAAAATAAATAAACCTAACATACGCAAGCGGAAAATAGTTTGCTCTGTTAGTTGATTACTCCACCTCACAATGCACGGCGATGCAATATGGATTTCCAAGTAATTGCGCTTGCTTCAATTTGTATATTTGAGCGATTTTAGTGGATTCTCAATAAAAAAGCATCATCAGATTTTAAAACCCTATTTAGAGGATAAAAATTCCACTCATGCCGGGACCCGCAACCTCTGGCTGACCGCGCCAGCCTCTAAATAGGGTTTTAAAATTATCCTCGGCACGGATTAGTGCAAGAAAAAGAATATTATCACCATCAGATTGTTCCGAACATCAAAGTGCGACTCCGTTTTAAAAATAATGATCTCATATGTACAGTGCCGACAAAGAATGGTACGTCAATCATGGTATGTTAGTGCGATACCACAAAGTATCACTTTAGCGGCACACGATACTTCCACTGATTAAAGCTGCGGCACAAAGTACTTGCGACCAAATGTTACAGCGACAATTATAGTTTCAACTGCACAAAATCATTTTGTAAGGTGTATAGTCCACACCAACAGACTGAATACCTATCAAGATGTTTTAGCATACAACAGAAATCGGTACTGAACTGAACGCACGCACTAAAGGTTCTTTTTTCATACTGGAAGTGCCATGCAGTGCAGAACCGGGATGGTTTCTATACTGAGACCGGTATTTGTGCCGCTTCCATTGCCACTGGAATCAGAACCTGATTCCATTCCCGATTTCAGTTTGGAAACAGCATTGGTACGTAGGTTTAGTCGGTACCGATTCCGTATCTTACTGGAACTGGGTCATGTGCAGGATCCAGTGTTCCAATATGAAATTAAAGCCGCTGCCATTTAGTTCTAATTTTATTCTATACTGGAATCTCTTAATAGTAAACCAATCAGTCCGTATCCTGCGCACACCACTGCTGAAACTGATTTTGAATTTTGATTTAATAAATTCTGTATTTAGCTATATTGTACTTGTACTACTGCAGAGACATGATACACACAGATGTTTCAATCTGTTATGCGAGGATGTTTCAATCTGTTGATTAGGTTACACTACCATTTTGAACACTTAGATTAATTTTAATTGGGCTAAAGATGACTAGAGATACTCCTCGCACTTATAATACAACAAAGAATATCCGTCGGTAATAGATAGGTGAACATTTGACAAACAACAAGAAATTAACTACGTGTGTAACATAGCAACTGGAAAATATTTACACATAAGATCGATAGAACCGTGGGGTACTCTGGAAAGAATCAGCCTGGTTTCTAAAGCAGGCGTGTTGACCTACATACTTATCATATCATAATTTCTGTGTACTACAGCCGTTTAGTCGAAAAAAGTATTAAGATTATGACAGGTAGGCACATTCCTATTTTAGGTACCTACCTAGGTTTCAAAAGAAGTTTTGAGGAATCCGTATGCTTTAGTAAGTCACAATAACACTAATAACAAACACAATATGACAAATTAGTAATAAACGAATCACAATCAAAAGCAGACAATTAAACTGCACAAACTGCACATTGATCTGATAGTTAGTCGCTTGCAACTCTCTCTGGAACTGCTTCTTGGTACTTTACAAAATGGAAACTAAAGCTAAACTCCTCTAAGAATTAAGCCATCATGTTTACTAGGAAACGAGCCCTTACACAAAACAATTAAAACAAATGAGTTTTCTATACCCTGGAGTATGTCAGTAAAATACCTTGGTGTGGTGTTAGATGGTAAACTCAACTGGCTTAAAAACAACCGCTGAAACTACGTGCAGTCGAAATAAACATCACCGTAACATTCGGTAGATGCTACGTAACATCACACAAACGCGCTATCGCAGCGTTGTTTCTTGCAACCAAATACTGCATCTCCTACAGAGGAGCTTACCGCGAACTGTGTATTACAGGATATTACAGGCACAGCTGATGTGATTCTGCTGAAGAGTTGACTGTGAACATTGTAAACTAACAGGAATCACACGATCTCAATTCGTCCTCGTAGCTGCAACAAAGTGTTTGAACACAGTGTCCCGGCCCGCGGCAAGTGGACTCTCCGCTCAGACTATTCGATTGCACCGCACGTTCGCATCGCATCGCCACTGCTAACCATTGCAAACTGACCACTACCACACCCTGATAGGGACAATGCCGGTGCATCGTGAAATTGGTTTAGTTTGTGATGCAAGCAGCGTGGACACGTGTGACCGTGTTACACACCTCCCGTTTCATTGTTGTTGCTCGTTTGTATTCTACAAAATCATACTAATATTTGCGCGGGGGCTAGCTGTATTGTTCAACCGGAGGCATTGTTTTGGTGATTTGGTGATTTTGTTTATGCCTCGCTGTATAATTTCTAACTGTGCTTTTTAAATAAGTTTAAAAAATATTAGTCCGTAATTGGCCTACGTTTGGTCTACATTAATTACCTATCTTTTGTAACTTTGTGCTGTGGACTTTGTAAAATTAATAAAAAAAAAAAATATATAGAGTTCGAAACCGTGATAATAATCGAAGTATTATATTGAACATATGCACAGGTGAATCCTTTGAAACAAATTGAAATACTTAATAACATGTAGCAAGTTTTCCATCACTTTCATCTATCTCATCTCGTCAAGTGTGTGTCCGGAGCCGAGGCAATCCCGCGAATCTTTTGCATTCAATTGAAGACGCCCCGAGCCATCCCATCTTCCTGTTGTCTAATATAAACGTGTCCCGTGTCCAGAATACACAATGCGCGCACATTTGAGATGGATTTTCCTTCTTTGTCAATATAATATATCGTCGCACGAGTACAGCGCTCGGCGGCGGCGGCGGCGGCGGCGCGCGGAAGGTGCGCTTGTCTTGTGAGTTGCGTCCACTGTGCAAGATCAGTTTTTGGGACCATCTGTAATCAAAGTGAACTCGTTGGCTATGATATTTTCAGTGACCTGCATAATCGGAGCGGCAGACCAAGACAGAGACAGCGGGATGATTTGAGGACCCCTTGCCGTGATCACCGTAACTGCAACCTTCTCGAAACGTCATTAATTATGTTCATTTTATGCTATAAGACCCGTTAAATGTATGTAACTACGTCTTGCTAAGATGGTGCAAGTTGGCTTTTGGATAAAGAATTTTGGAAAGCCAGAGAGGCTCTGTGGAATGGCATAACACAATACAGGCTTACTAAAAAAACGAGGACTTGGTAGATATAGATAGATAAATATCACTTTATTGCACACCGGTAATTTACAGAGATATAAGGTACTTAATATCTAGTTCTTAATTGTATACAATAGGTGGTCTTATCGCAAATTTTTTTTTTTCTTTTCATACTTAGCCTGGCGCAGACGACAGACTATCCGTGGCGCACTTTTTAGCCTGTGAAAATAGAACCTATGCAATTGTTTACAGTAACGGATACAAAATCCGTGTAATTCTGGAAGACCGCGCCGCACCACACCGCACCGCGCCACACCGCGCCGCGCCACACCACGCCGCGCCACACCGCGCCGCGCCACACCACGCCGCGCCACACTGCGCCGCGCCACACAAAATTTCCGCGAAAAAAAATGAACCGTCTGCTTCAACGCGCGCTCACGCAGTCTGCACTCGTTTACGTCGTGTACATCCATACAGTTCTGCCCATACAATGATCGAAGATGTGCGTCGTGTGCTTCGAATCTATGAGAAATCCGCGACGGACTTTATGTGCGCCGCTGACTCGATCGCACAAAAAGTCTGTCGTCTGCGCTGCACTAAACTTTTAGCGGAGAAGTACTTTTGTATCCAATGTTTGCCTAAGTTGCCTTCTACGACTGTTTATTGGCGCTCGTACCGTCAGCCGAGACTTATGTGGGGACTGTTATTACTGCTTATTCACTATACTGAGTAATGTGATGGATATTAATATGATTATTGTGATGGTTCACGTCTGCTTCCGCGCAGCTTTGCCTGTTGAATTGGGAACTCGCTCACGTACCGCCGCGGCGTACCGTACAGGTACCATAGCTGAGAACAGAAAGCCTATTTCAAATGTATGCGCAATGAATAACATACATTATTGTCATTTAACCGGTAGCGCAGTGAAATAACGCCGGTCTCATATTCGGGAGGTCGTGAGTTCTAGTCCTGGCATGTATCAATGTCTGTGTTTTCTAAGTTTCGTACATATGTCGTGTCACAGAACACAGGAATAAGGTAGAAATCGCATGTGGGCGGGGCGCGCGTGCCACGAACTTGTACAAATGATCATATTTTACAAAAACATACCCAGTCGGCTGCGTAGTCTTACCGAGCATGTTACTGAAGAAAAACTGTTAAAAAAAGGGTAAAAATGCCATCGTGCGCAATTATCACCTGCAGAGCTCGAAGCAGAGACGTTAGTCAGACTAATGGAGGAATTTCTTTTCATCGGTACGTAAATTAAACCTTTATTTTGAATGATTTGATCGAAAATATTGAAAAGAGTATGTTTTCCAGCAATAGTGAAAAATATCGCGAGATGAAGTATACATTGCCGGTGTTGTACGCAAATAATTGCTGCGCCAACGTATAATGTACGCGAAGAGCAATGCAAAGCATGTGTGTTTGCGTGAACGATCGACTTCACAATATTCCGTGGTACTACTCCCCAAAAAGAGTAGCGAAGGGAATAACTTATCGATAGTGTTGGGTCAGTTTGTCGTGGTGTCGATATTGTTCAACTTTGTTATTACGGAATATTTCATTGCTCTTAGAAACCGGCTAAGTGCGAGTCAATATCGCGCACCGAGGGTTCAGTACAGACTTGTAGGTATGTAAATGGTTCGTCCATTGCAGGAATCTAGTTTCCAAGATATTTTTTTTTGTGTACTAATTTACGGATTTCGGATTCTTTCCCTTTAATTTTTTATTATAAATACATTTATTTACAACTACAGTCACACACACAAAGCGAAATAACACAACATGAAATAAACATAACAAAAAAAACGAAAAAAAAATAGGCAGACGTTAAAATGTAAATTTGTTTGCATATTCTGAAACCGAAATCGGGGCGAAATTTTGTTTTATGACTTTTGCGGTTTATGAGTTTGAGGCGAGTTCCCCATTTAACCACTGCTGACACCCTTGCCACAAGTATTTACGATAAAATTGCCATAAAGTAAATAATGAAACCTAATCTGATAGAATTAAGCGCTAAAGAAGAGTAGAGACACACCAGTACATGCAACAATCAATAATTACACACAAAATATCAAAATTTTAAAATTACATTCATTTGCAAAAAGCTTCGCCAAAGTTAATACCTAATATCGATATCTTTTAACTTTTTGTCAATCCCTATTGCTTTGCTTGTACGTACATACGTACATCGGGGCAATATATTGCATGTACTGGTGTGACTCTACTCTTCTTTAGCGCTTAATTCTATCAGATTAGGTTATATATATATATATATAGGCTTCATAAAAAAAATCAATTAACTGGCCATAAATTACAGTTAACACTTAGAAAACTCTTTATTTCACATTAAGCATATTTTTACAAAAGCGACCTTAATACTAATGAGTATTTTCTTTCAGCTAACCTTGGTTTAACAATTGACTACGTCTGGACTAAGGTTAATTCCAGCATCTACACTTCAGTCATACGTGTTTACAAAATAATACTTCTGTAGTACGAGTAATTCCCACGCATTGTTCTCGTCTCCCACATTCTTCGATACAACACGTACGGAAGTATCCTCAACTCTTTAATCAGTGTTCCAACTTTAGCAGATAAAACTGAACCGAAGGAGCGGGGCGCGGGGCGCGGGGGGCGGGGGGCTTGCCGGCCGGCATCGGCACGATGCTTTAGTGGAGTTCTAAGTATTTCCTTATAGTGCGCCAAACTTTTACAATACTCGATCGACTATCGGTAGGTATTGCGCAAAGAAATTCCACTCGCTAACTATAAAATAAAAGAGTGCAATCACGAACTTGGTCAGGCCGCCTACAGATGGTGCTTAAGGGGCTCCAGGGAATCACACTAGCGCCACCGAGGAGGAAAAAAATCGTATCTTTTTTACAGATCGATTTTACAAAAAGTGTCTGTACAATTTCCCAATCATGTTAATATGGATTTTTAGGAACCATGGCCGTGAACCTACAGCAACAAACCTACACACATCAAAAAAAGTTTGCGATCACTTTGAAAAACTGAAATCTTTTTTGTTACTGTATATTATGATTTTTTCTTCTTTTTAGATTCTTTATTTAAAAATAAAGAATTAGAACACAAAACAATGACACCGTTCAGTTGTTTTTTCATATTAAAAGGCTTTCAGTCCTAGCTTACGCTCATTCAGAAATCTGATTTAGTCAATTATAACCGATTCAAGATATTTTTTGCGGAAAGTTGTGATTGAAAAAATGCCAAGAGGATTATCAGAGGTTTTACGAGCAATAATAGTAACTTTGAGGGAAGAAGGATACACCACGAGAGTACTAGCACGCAGACTTGCTATACCCCAATCCGGTGTCGTGGCTACGTTGCAGAGGTACCACGGAATGGGGAATTTAGTTGACCGACCCCGCAGCGGTCGCCCAACTGTTTTGACAGCTGCCCAAAAGCGCTATATTAGATTGCTGGCAGCCCGTGATCCAACAATCAACGCCACTAAAATAAAAGCAGAAGTCAGGGCCGCCTCTGGGCTTGAAGTTAGCACGCAGACCGTTCGCAATTGCTTGCACCACGCTGGATTACGAGCACGGAGGTCTTGGCGAGCTCCGCTCAATTCCCGGCAACGTCAACAACGAAGATTGCAGTGGGCTAGACTTCGGCAAAATGAAGAAGGTGAGGAAGAAATTTTTGAAGAGTTTGGCAAAACTGTCTCTTCGTTGACGAATCCCGAATCAGCACTCATCCAGATAACCGACGTGTCCGTGTCTGGAGAAGACCAGGCGACCGTGAAAGACAAAGAACTGCCACTGGAACAGTTCAGCAAGGCGGAAAATCGGTGTCCTTTTGGAGTGGCATTATGATTGGAGCTAGAACGCCTTTGATCCCGTATCGGGGCTACATGACAGTAGACATGTACAAAGCAGTTGTTATTGATGATATCGTCAGACCATTCCGAGTAAACCATGGGCACCAATTTGTACTGGTCGATGATAATGCGCCCGCACATCGAGCTCAACGAGTCAATGCTGCTCTTCAAGAATACGATATCACACGTTTAGACAGGCCTGCCGGCTCGCCCGACTTAAACCCAATAGAGCACGCGTGGGATGCTCTTAAACGAGCTGTATGGAACCGTGAGCCACGTCCCCAGACAGTTCCAGAGCTCAGGGAAGCCGCTATTGAATAATGGGATAGGTTACCCCAGGAAATGCTGGATAACTTGATCCTCAGCATGCCCAGGAGGATCTCCGCATGTGTTCGAGCCAGGGGAGGAGTTATTTTATATTGAATTTAACCTTTTAATAATAAATTGTTGTTTAAGTTTAATTAAACAGTATTTTTCTTTCTATGAAATTTCTATCACAATTACATTATGATTAATGGCTCAATTTTTTTTAAATAAATAATAAAAATAGTTTTATATTTTAATTTCAAACAGGGTATTCCTATTTAAAGAAAGCATACAACATAGATTTTTTCTTGATAAAGTTAAATTTAAAGAATTATAGGAGCTTGATCACAAACTTTTTTTGATGTGTGTACGACTCGATATAGACAGCATTCACGCCAACAACGGCCGTTTTTGGCATAAATGCTATCTAGCCCCACGTTCGTGATCCTAGGTTCTTTGTCGTCGCTCCTAAAAATCACTGTTAACGTGATTGAGAGGGTTTTACAGACACTTTGCAAATAAGAAGTTTTTTTTTCACTGGTGGAGCTAGTTAGCCCACTAGATCCCCTTAGGTAGGTTATGTACGAGTATAATGCCCTGTGTACTAGTTTAAACCGTGCGTCAAATAAAAGCTCAATTTTTGCGTTTTGCCCCCAAGAAAATGTAATGAAAACAAGCAAAAACGAAAGAAGAATGAAATATTTCAATATATACAATGAAACCTCCTATCGATGTAAACCTCTATGATGATATAGACATGTATGCACTGCTAAGCTCCATTATTAGACACGCACGACTCTGTAGACAAGAAAATATCCGCATGATTATTTTTCTTGTTATATCATCATCAATATCTTTTGTAGATATCTTCCTGTTTACTCAGATCCATCTCGGTCAATTTCACTATACGTCGACCACGTTAAGAGCTTGATTTGGTATGCGACACTTGTTACGTAGTTTTACGCTTAACGCCGCCAAAAAGCGTGCAAGAGCTCACCTGCCGCGCCCCGCGGGACTGTTCCGGCGAAATTGAGGCCTTTGTGCCTCTACCGCGGCGCGGCACGGGGCGGCGGAGGGAGGGGCGCGGGCGCGGGGCGGGGGCAGTGGACAAACTCACAAACTGCGCCTCCCTTGAGGTCACAAGCGGGAAGTGAACAGGTGAGGCCCACAACAAAAACTTGTGTGACATATTATCAGTCAACCGGATGTGCTCGGACATCCTGTTAAGGCAATCGAGAGGGCCCGTGAGATCGACTGTTCGTAAAACTGTGACGGCTAACGAAAGTGATGGTTTATCGGCGACAAACACCTTTTTTCCATAAAAATAAAGGAAGAAAACTACTTTTTTTCAATGGGACAAAATATGTATAAGACTAGTACGTACGAAAATGGAACTTATTGAATTCATCCTCCTTTCCTCCTTCTAGTATTTTGAGTTCAGCACATAGATAAGCGACCACAAACATATCAAATATTTCGTGTCGCATATTTTCACAAAGTGTGGATTTTAATACATTATTACGTGAGTCCGCCTATTGTTAGAACACCTCCGTAGTGATTGATTTATTCATAGTTTGTTTCAACCCCGGTCGCGCAACAGAATTTCATTGCAATTTTGTTTTTGTGCTCAAATATTTGTATGTAGTGTATGTAGATGAAATTGATTATATTTCGTATCGCAGTCATACATGAAACGACAGAAGCTCGAGCTAAAATACGGTAAAATGTTTGCATATCAACACAGGAGTCATAGGTTCCACACTGGCACAGGGCTATTTATTTGTACGAGTATAAATTGCCTCAATCAAAATCAAAAATTTACCTTATAAATAATAGCGATTACACCCCGTCTATTATGTAAGTCCACATCTACCCAGTACGATCACTTATTTTAATCCCAAACTATGAGAAGACACGTGTATGGGCATGTATGTATGAGCATCGCGACTCAGTAACAATACTGTTGGCTAGATATGATTGTTTTACGTCTAAACACTTTTTGCCCAACTGCGGCGAAGCCCATAAGAAGGATAATGTGTTTTGCTCGTATGTAAGTATATCCGATTCTATGTTCTTTCATAACTCCTTAGCCAATCATCAGATATTGACAAATAAAATCTCAATTTAATCTCGTATTTGCGCAGGTCTCGTGGATTATATAAAAATCAGCATAAACCCTACAAAACACAAAAAATTTAAAGAATTTCCTATCTTTACAAGAACTTCAATATTTTTTGCTAGGTGGTGGTTTTTAAATTTTTTTATGTTTAATTTTGCTACTCATCACTAGAAGGCACTGTATTACTAAAATAATAATCACTAAAAAGACAAAAATAAGAGACAGAAATACAAAATAAGCAATAAGTCGACTGCTGAGCATTATCTTACTCATTGGGAGGTACCTAGGTTGGTCACACCTGCTTAATACCTAGTTAATGCTCAGTAATCGGTGTCAGTCCACTGCTGGACATAGGCCTCTTCCAAGACGCGCCACTGAGCCCAGGTTGTTAGTTATTCTATTTAGTCTTTCAGTCAGTTTAATCTTTCAAGTAATCTCCTCATCATCACACCGAGCGCAGATATGTAATATAAGCTGTCCGTATGTTATAGCATAGTTACGTCCGTGTAGCGGTATGTCTACAGCGACGCTATCTCCGGGCGCGGCGCGTGCGCGTGTCGGCGACAACCGCACACGCCGCACACGAATACATTCCGGACTGACCGCTCACTGCCGTCAGTCAATCTCTCTTTCTGTATTTTAGCTTAAGTTTGTGTTTGCTCTCTCTAAGCACTCCCAAATATAAGAACTGAAAGAATTTAAGGTGCTGTATGTTTAGTTAGATGTTTGAATTTTTGACACACGATCACGTTTACATTATAGTACAGATGCGAATAAACTATGACCTGGATTAAAACGTTGTAATAATTTCATTCTACTGCCATGTAAACGGATTCGCGTGCACAGCTAGTGTACACATAAATCTTAAAAGATCGCTCCCAGATAGTGGGGCGCATTCTACGCATTCTTGTTCTACACTTGAAGTACTACTACACGTATTACTACGCGAGTTGAGTATTACCCGCTTTTCGCGCGAGCGAGATGTAGTACGTAGCCGTGAGCTGACGGCCGCGTCGCCGGCACTGCGGGCGCGGCGGCGGCGGCGGCGGCGGCTGGCGGGGCGCCAGGCCGAGCGCGGATAAATCGCAGACTTTTTCGCGATTCCGTTACTTATCGCTCAGTACGCCTTCCGGAGGAACAATGCTAGAATAATGCTGGTGATTTGTGACTACGGCCGGAACCGCAGCTGCTTTTCTCTACATCTAAGTACCGACCTAAGCATATTTTTTACAATATTTACCAAAAACGTGAATACATAAGCTGATATAAGCGTTCCCGTACTGTCGACCAGACGTTTACCAGATCGCCAATTCGTTGAACTAGGCACATGGGTTCGCCGATTATTTAGTTTCAACATGACTAAAATTGTGCAAAAACGTGGAATGTCTAAGACAATGTGGCTTATTTACGCAATAATAATGCTTGTGTGTGATGTTAAATACCTACATTAAGCGTATTTCATTAAAGCATTGTCATCAGAATCTTGTAATGACACTTGATTTTAACAATTTTGATTAAAACCGTGAAATTATGAAAGCGGTTTTACGAATATCACTTTTTATTTTGCACTAAATAAATTATTTATACAGAGTGTTTCAAAAAGTCCATTCTACTTTGAATACTTACGATAACAACTACAAAATATCGAAAAAAAAAATCTAATCCATTACTAATTTTATTCACTAGATAAAATATCATAGTATTGTGTGGACGACCTTATATTTTTATCGATTTTTCATAGTTGGTTTTATAATAATAGTAGTTTTTATCGACGAGTAGAAAACCCCCTATAAGATTCGCCGAACCTTTCTGAAACACCCCGTATAATAAGCAGTCAAGTAGGCCCCTTTGCAGCGTACTAATCTTCTCTCATAGAGAGTTTGGGTTGAATCACCATGCTTGCACTCTACCACGACGCTTTCTTTACAGTGGTATGGCTTACTATATGGTCACAAATATACGTTACTTAGAAAACACGCTGTATTGAACCCACAACCTTTCGACTGTGAGGCGAGCCTATCACCGACCTGTTACCGGCTGCTGTTTCGGGCCAAACTTAAATGATTTGTAATAACTAAATGTGTTTCGGACCAATCCGGACTTGGCCCCCGTGGTGGAGTATGGTCTACACCTTCCTCAGGGAAGAGACCCGTGCCCCTCGGTGGGGACATAATGGGTAGATGATGACAAATGTGTTTACATCATCATCATCATCATTCAGCCACAAGAAGTCCACTGCTGGACATAGGCCTCCTCCGTGGATTTCCAAAAAGACCGGTTGGAAACGGCTTGCATCCAGCATACATAGTTTATCATAAAAAATATATCGAACTAAATAATAGTTCATACTCTTTTATTTCTTAACATCGTTCATCTCATCCATGAATACTGGCGATCGATTTCTCTTCTATGCTCTAGATTAGAACGTTTATCTTCCGTTATATTTATAGCCTAACCGATAGTTTGGCAAAAAGATGTCAATGAAAACGGTATTACAAGTAGGTAACCTATTCTCCAAGTTGAGGTTGTTTGCAGCGACGCGATGGCTCAATCGCGGTCGAAGCGCAAACAATCCAGCCACACACTCGCGGCGAAAACACGCCGCAGATATTAAATAACTTTTCACTGCGGCGACTTTACAGATATACCTACTAAGAGGCACAGCTCGCCCAAATGTTAAAGTAGGTACCTAGAAGATTCGCTTGAGTCTGGTCTCATCTCGATACCCAGGGATGCCCCTAACGCAATTATGTATTGCAGTGAAGTGCTCGCTCGCTCACTTAGCCCTTTGCTTAGCACCCCAAAAATAGTCTATATAACACCTGCTCGTCTATGGCATATTATGTGTCATGCAAACTCAACTTAAAGCAAGTCATTTGTGTCCTATGGTCTAGCCGGGTCATTATAAATGTACTGAATTTCATAATCCCCTAGGGAATTATGACATTTGAATTTGGAATGCAATCAACATTGAATATACGAGCTCCTTGCAATCCATGACCAAACGTCAAAATTAGAATATAAACTTTTCATAGAGCCCTACACCAAGAAGAATTTATTCAAAATTAGAATGAAACTTTTCATAGAAACCTGCATGAAGAAGAATTTGCCACTACAAAAAAAAAAAACAAATAGAACGAAAAGGCGCTAAACTGCAAATCTTTGTGTTATTTTGTAACAAAATAGCGTATTTTAACTTTATTAATTGTAAAATTAATAAAGTAAGTACTTTCTTTTTAATTGTATTATGTTTTATTGCCTCGCAGTGTTTATATAAAGTAGAGTATGCATTTTGGGGATAAAGCAGTGTATTTGTCTCGGGCGTTTTTGAACCCCTCGGCCTCGGGATTCTAGCTTTAACTCCCTCGCTTCGCTCGGGAGTTAACTCTGTAACTCCCTCGCTTCGCTCGTGAGTTAACCCTAGGATCCCTCGTCCTTGGGGTTCAAAATATCGCCCGAGACATAATACACTGCTTTATCCCCTTAATGCATAATCTACTATAACCTCTCCGCTCCGCCTACTGAGTGTACCTGTACATCTACTCGTCTCGTTCGTAAATTGATTGATCAGGGTACTACTTTAGGTTTTTAGGGTTCCGTATACCGTATAAAAAAATGGAACCCTTACAGGATCACTCGTGCGTCTGTCTGTCTGTCCGTCCGTCTGTCACAGCTAATTTACTCCGAATCTACTGGACCAAATCAGGGTAAAATTTGGTTAAAATTTCTTTGTGTACAATAAAGTAATGTATTAAATTGTAGTGTGATAAATTTTCTTTTTGTTGTTTTGAGTATTGTGTCGTCAAATAAATGAATTTTCTTCTTCTTCTTCTTATTTAATTAACCGGGTAAATATTTATACAACGCTGAGTCAGCTGCCTTTTGTGGCAACTTAGACACACCACAGGCTAAATCTATGTCTTTGTTTGCTTTGTCAGTTGTGTATTTCGTTTTCTTTCTGATGTTGTTCAGATTATGTTACTTGTCTGTTTATTTGTTTCTATGATGTGAGTTGTTGCTATAGTAAATGTATCTTCTTTCTTTTCTTTCTCTATACTGCGTTAAGCAAACCAGATCGGATAATCAGGATGCTATTAACTAATAAAATATTTTTCTCAGTATCCTGGCAGGAATATCCCTTGGATATCTGCGTCGCATTAGAAATGAATAGAATAGAAAAAGTTCATTCCAAAGACAGAACACACATAAAACAACAACAAAAGTCAAAAGTACATTACCTTCTGTCCTCCTCTTTTATCTGCCTCCTAACTCAGCATTACGTACGTTTACTTTGCAATATTTGCACAAATAAAGGTGGTTTTATTTTTTTATTAAAAATCTCGGTTATTGCGTCGTAACGTAACCTCGTCGCGAAATTGAGTCAACTACATCACGGCCGTGATGGAAATTCCACAGAAGGATCGCTCTGATATCATAACGGATGTATAACTTGTCGACCTACGACATTATTGCGCTCGCCTGTGCGTGATGATTTTATTTAGTAAAATTAATTTCGGCAATGGAAACTTTGAATGGAAACGCAATTTAAGTATCGGGTCTAATTGCTGTTAAATATTCCTATAACTATGTCAGCACGTCTGCCAATAGTCTATTCTTAGACACAGACATCATTTATTGATAATATAGTCAAGCTTGTTATTGTAAAAAATACTTATAAAAAGTACTTATATAATATTTTATAAAAAAAATTCAAATATCTATGAATTCATCATTCTTCACCTATTTCTTTTAGTTAAGATCGCACACGCAAGATGGCGCTCCCTCGCTCCCATATTTTGCAGAAAGCTAAAAGAGTATGTTACTCTTTTCAATAATTTCGATGAAATCACTCAAAATAAAGGTTTAATGTACTTTACCGGTGAAAAGAAGTCGCTCCATTAGTCAGACTAACGTCTCTGCTTGGAGCTCTGCAGGTGATGATTGCGCACGATGGCATTTTTACCCTTTTTTAACCGACTTTAAAAAAGGAGGAGGTTAAGAATTCGATGCGTATGTTTTTGTTTTGGCTATGTTTTCGCATAACGCCGTCAAATCTTAACCAATTTCAACAATTATTTTTTATATAACGATATAACGTCCCATTGGTTCCATTTTAATTTAGTAAAGATCTGATGAAGACTTTCAGAGATAGAGAACGGAACTCTTCCATGGATAGCAGTAAATAAGCCCTAATGGGGCCCATCCTTTAGTAATATCCGTATTTTTAAAGAAATTGCGTAAAAGAAGTCCCAAGTTAATTTGGTGATGTTCTGGTGAAGAATAAATGTGGAGTTTGTTTGTTCTTTGACGATCATTAAGTAAACATTCTGTTTTTATAATGAATAAAAATATTTGAATTGAATTGAATTGAATTGAATTGAAGACTTTCGGAGATGGAAATTAAGAACATCAAATTTTAAGGCAACGAATTAAGTTGGGTAAATTATGGTTATAAGGGATTTGTTTATTTTTCTCCCGCTCCCCCACTTAAAATTTGAAAATAAAAAGTTTTAAATAAAAAATAAAAACCGACTTCGAAACACTACAGCACTAAAAAGTTAGAAATAATTAAAATAATTAGAAATATGTATTCATGTCCCATAGACGAACGAAAGTCGTCGACATAGCCTAGCGGATTAGTAAGTTGAAGAGGGGGTGGAGGGGGTGGGGGCACATGGCACGCAGAACTGATGGCCGATAGTGCCGAAAAGTTCTCGAATGGAGACCACATATTGGCAAGCGTAGCGTAGGACGATCAGCCCCAAATGGACAGATGACGTCATCCAAGTGGCAGAAAGATGGTGGATGCAAGCCGCGTCCAACTGGTCTTTTTGGGAATCCATGGAGGAGGCCTATGTCCAGCAGTGGACTTCTTGTGGCTGAATGATGATGTATACATGTAGGTATTGTAGAAGTATAATTTGTAGTCGGTGTCCAGTTTCATGACCAACACATATATTTTGTGCACCGACTCCAAATTATACTCCTACAATACCTAAATGTATACATTTACTGTCTTGTCATTTACTCTGTTGCTGCAGATGTGCCCAGTGTATGCCAGAAATCGGGAATTATTTATTAATAATAACTATACAACAAAAAATTAAAATAAATAAAAATAAAAAATGTATACAGACTTCGAATAATTCAAGTTATTTCTAACTCTTTAGTGCTTAAGAGTTCCCCTCCCAGTTTTCCCTCAGTAACGTGCTCGGTAAGACTCCGCCACCGACTGGGTAATGTTTTTAATCTAAGTAGGATCATTTCTTGTGGCACGCGCGCCCCGCCCACATGCGCTTTCTACCTTATTTCTATGTTCTGTGGCGCGGCGCGCGCTCGCGCTGAGGTATGGGGTGCGGGGGGGGCGGGCGCCGGCGACCGCTGCGGAGGACTCCCGCACACGCACGCCGCTGAGCTTGTTGTTTCATCGTCGTCAATGCCAATAGGCGTCAAGGCGTAGACACAGCTCACGATTCGAGGTTAACAATTTGTAGTGCTTACGAAATTTTTAGCTATTACACTGGTTTAGCCAGAAGAGGGTTAAAGATAATTTGAAGTATAATATGAATAAACGATTCCACAACTAGGAATGTGTAATGGTGGACGATCCTACCAATGCGAGGTAACTCGATAACTTGTTTCCCAAATGGAAGATAATAGAAGATGAAAGGAGAAGGCGGAGAAGAAAAAAGGCGCCCTGCTGCTATAATCAACGTTACGGGCAGTGGCACGCGGCTACGCTCTTGGTAGCCAGCGAAGCTGATGTAACGAGCTGACTTTTTATGGAAAGACCAGCAGGTTAACTATTTTAGGGATGGTTTAAGCTTGGATAATCAACGCAGCTGTTTCGCCGGCTGCGCAAAGGTCAATCCTTACCACAGACAAAACATCGGCTCGCATCAGATCTATATTTGTGTATCAATATCGTTGCATACTTTGGCTGCATAGATAATACACACTATAGGTGCGTTCATCTATACAAGTGTTAATGACAACCGTCGCCAAATATGAGTAAAAAATTACGACTGCGGCTATTCGTATACAGGGTGTTGTGAAATGGTTCGGACAACTTTTACCACTCTGATTCTGAAATAGCAAAAAAGTATAATGCAGTTATGTATCGCCGTGTGGCGCCGGATTAAGAATAGCGTCACTTCATCTCCTCCCGCGGATATCGTAGAAGGCGACTAAAGAAATAAATTACCAGGAGACGGGCAGAAGCGTCTTCCTGAGATTCCAGGCACATACTGCGATCGCCAACTCGCCTACCAAGCGCGCGTGGCCATTATGGCAAAACCCCTCATGGTTTTCATAACCTATATCCTGCAGTGGGCGTCAAATGGCTGATGATGATGATGATATTGCAGTTTCACATATAGAATAGTTGATATTTTTCGCGATTTCATAGTTAGTACAAAAGTATAAGTCATTTGTATTGACGAATCGAATAACCCCCAAAGTCCTACGAGTACTGGACATTTCTTCAGCAACCCGGAAAGGCCTCCACACTTTATTGTATAATATTTTCTGGATTTTCATCCTTTTCTTGCCACCTTGCCAGTTGTACCTCTAGCACAGTTACTTCGTGTTTGGACTGATCCGAGCGTTCCGGAACAAATTACTGCCATTTTATATATTTTCCAAAGCGGAGGCAGGCCGCCGCCACCGTCACGCACAAGAAATACATGAAATATTACATGATAAGCTTATTACACGACACGCATGACATCTTTTTCATTTTGCTCGTAGTTAAGATGAAAGATATCAGGAATATAATTTTGATTAGAACTCAAACACAAACCAGGAAAGCATAAAAGATTCAGTTACGCGGGTTAAGCTAAGTTAACTTAGCTTAAAGTTTTTGTGTGAAGTTCATTTTTTGGGTTCCGTACCTACCCGAAGGATGCCAAAGAGGGCCCTATTACTAAGACTTCACTGTCCGTCTGTCTGTCTGTCTGTCTGTCTATCTTTTTATATGTCTATCACCAGGTTGTATTTCATAAACCGTGAGAGCTTTCACATATGATGTATTTCTGTTGCTGCTATAACAACAAGTACTAAAAACAGAATAAAATTTCTATTTAAGGGGGTCTCCCATACAAGAAACGTAATTTTTTTTGTCGTTTTTGCTCAATATTAATAACGGCAACAGCTCGACGCTTGAAATATATTCACAGTATATTTAGTACTATATTGGCTTAAAAAATAAATAATTAAATTAAAATAATATTTAACGGGTGATTCCATACAACAAACGTGATTTTTTGCCGTTTATTCTCGATCTTTGTGTCTAATGTTGCATAGATAATGGTACGGAACTCTTCGTGCGCGAGTCCGGCTCGCACTTGGCCGGTTCTTTTTAATTTGATGTGTTATTTGCAAATATGATATTTGAAGCCATCTGTTTGCAAGCTTCATCTATCGCATGGTGGGTATAAAAATTATACCTTATGTACTTAAAATATGAAAACTTGTCTAGTAAAAGGTTACGTGTGACCAACTTTCTGTAACTCCTAACATGTCACTGCGCCTCGTGGTTCATTCGACAGATACAAACACGGCCTCGTACAAACATGTTCTAGTATTATTGCGTACACTTCACTCGTTTCAATATTTTGTCGGCGAGATTCGTCACTCGCGTGTTTGTGCAGAGTGTCGACTGGCGGGAGCAGGCCCGCTCGCCGCAGAAGCACGAGTGAGCGGCGTGGCTGTAGAGTAGAGGCAGCCAGGAACAATCAGCCTGCACAGCCTGCATGTTTGCAGCTTACATTCAGTTAGTGACTCTATCTCTGCCGGTTCTATCTTTCAGTAATGCATTTTTATACAATCCTTTTTGAGCGATCGTACTCTTAGTGGTACGAACTGAACTTTTAGGGAGCAGGGTACCACAGCCTTAGTGATAAGGTCACTGTAAAATGTTCCTTGAATAAATTATCTTTTATCTTTTTTTTATCTTTGAGTAAATAAAGTGAAATTTGAATTGATAAATAAAGGCCAAAAAAATATTATAAATAATACTCGGATGATCCACAGTTGAAGGTAAGACGACGAAGTACTAGTACCTCTGTACCTCCCCGCGGCTCTCTGCCCCTGAGGGTCGAAAGTTGTATTTATTTTCTCTTTTATCAAATACAGCTATAAATAGACGAAGACTTCTTTGAGGTCCAAACCGTCACTTAGCGTCGACAGTTTTTGTTCACTTCAGAACTTTATAGCTTCACCAAATCTATACAATGTATTCGTATCTTGATACGTTACGTCTCTGTAGTATAATTTTTTACCTAATTGTTTACATATCGCGCTCAACGTACATTTGAGAACCGACCAATAAGGTACAATTTATGGTGTGTAGACCGCACCATTCATATAGCAATTTTAACTACATGATAAACTCCCAGAATCCGCAAAACCCCTGCCCCGGCCCCCATTCTGTCCCTCGCAAGCGAGGTGCAGGCAGAGGGCCGCGCCGCCATTTTAAAATTAACGTTTCCAATTTAACTTCGAAACAAGCTTGCAAACTGCACATACCTCACACACACTCCTGAGAACCTCTCTACGACACTTCATAAACAAAACGGAAACACACAGAAATTCCAAACAACTTTTTACCATTCCCCTACTTCAAAAGCAAAAGGCATCGCCTGTACTCCAACGTGCATCTTTGGACGCTTTTATTCTCACACCTTCTATGGAGTAAAACGTCTGTCCATATCCTAGTTTAGCAGTTATAATGGGCGCGAGGCAAGTTTAAACAATTCATATACCGTTTAGATATAGATGGCTATATTGCTTTCTTTCTTAAAGAAATTATTAGACGGATATAGAACCTATTATAGATAGATACATAGATAGATAGAATATTCTTTATTGTATGTACACCAGGAAGTACAATATTGTAAATATAGGCACAGCAGCTCAAAAAAACCGGCCAAGTACGAGTCGGACTCGCGCACGAAGGGCTCCGTACCATTATCTACACAAAATTTGAATAATTGAAGCGTCTACCTGTCGCCGTTATTAATATCGAGCAAAACACAGCAAAAAAATCATGTTTGTTGTATGCGAGCCCCCCTTTAAGATGTATTTTATTCTGTTTTCAGTATTTGTGATTGCAACAGCGGCAATAGTATTTCATCATCTGTGAAAAGTTCAACCGTTTAACTATCACGGTTCATGAGATACAGCCTGGTGACAGACGGACGGACGGAAGGACGGACGGACGGATGGACAGCGAAGTCTTAGTAATAGGATCCCTTACCCTCTGGGTACGGAATCCTAAAAATTTAGTAAAAAGAAGCATTCACACTGCGAACTCAATTCGATTTTTATTTAATCAACAGATACAATTCTGTCAACTACTTAGTTGAGTATAAGTGATGACAGTTTTAACGAATACGCGAGAAAATCGCATAACATTATAATAATTGAAAAAATAAAATCAAAATCAATTTTTTTTATTCAAAGTAGCACAGAAACTGCGACTTAATGAACGTTACAAGTTAAACTAGGTGTCCATTTCAAAATCTAGATCATTTTGGAGAAAAAATGGACAAAAAAAACTCCAAACTTAGTCTTTTCAAGTCCTTAATTTACAGGATTTATATAAATGTTCTAAAACTCATGCATTGAACTGGCTTTAATTCCAGACATCATTGTCATCTAAATAATCTTTAATGTTATAGTAGCTTTTTTGGCACAAAGTGCGCTTCACACATTTTTTGAACCGCGTTTCTGGCAAGCTTATTATATCCTCAGGGATCTTATTGTAGAAACGTATACAATGCCCCATAAAGGATGTATTAACCTTTGCCAGCCTAAATTTTGAGAACGAAAGTTTATGCCTATTTCTAGTATTTACATTGTGTTGGCTACCTACAGTTTTAAAGTCACTGATATTTTTCCTAACATACATAATATTTTCATAGATATACTGACTAGCAACTGTTAGGATGTTAGTTTCTTTAAAGAAGTCTCTTAACGAATCTCTATTGCCTAGCTTATACTTACTGTGTCATGAAAAAAATTGTTAAAATTACATCGTGAATTTCAGAACGACTACCAAAATTTTAAGGCGTTAGATTATGTCATGTCTATTACAGATAGTTTTGGATAAATATCGACTGTTGTCACAGGTACGTCATTAACTTACTCGCAGTACCTTGTTGCTCGTCTTAAAATTTAGTGAAACTCTAATTAGTTGATGAGTAGGGTCTCCCATTTTCAGGTGTATATGGGGACTTAGTTACACGCTGTATACCTTAAAATTTTTACAACGTCTTGAAATATGGTGTAAAGAGTGTAAGGAAATTCTCATATACATTTGAAAATGGGTTCTTCTTGTCAATGCGAATAACCTTAAGTACGAGGACAACGTCAAAATGGAAAAAAGCTATCAGCCACAAATAATCGCTTCCTCATGACATGCCGGTTCGCAATGAAACTTGGTCAATACGTGTAGAGGTCACAAATCGAGATAAGATCGCGGAAACTAACTTTACAAAACTAAATTATAACCCTGTGATTATTTTCTGTGAAAAGTCTTTTGAGGCTCTAATTTCTTATTTTCAGTTGTAAGAACCTTGAGTTGAGTGCCCAAAACACATTGGTAAAGTGTCATTGCGATCCAGAATGTCGTCCTGCGAATTAAAACCACACTACGTTTGTATCGGAACTGCTCCTTGAGGGACCCTCCCAAGTCACCACCTGCGGCATTGTATGGCACAGCTGATATTATTGTCTCTGTTTCAAAGTTGTCGTCATTCTTACTCGTCAATATTAACTTCGTATTAACAATAGTTCGTCATATTAACTCGTCAATATTAGCCTCTTAAAAAATTGTCCTTAGCACGGATTAGTGCAACAAAGAATATAATCAATATTAATTACAGGGATTTGGTTACGCCCTGTATTGCCACATTCTATTACAATTCAATATTTGCGATTCATTGCATCATTCATGAAAAATAAATGACATGTGCCGTTTTTTTTTCTTGATGTAGTCTAATGTATTGAATATCAAATTATCACCAAACTTATTTTTTTAGACGCGGGGTCAGTGCCATTTTTTTTTCGATTTGGATTTTACTTTCCCTGAAATTCTCCTTTACTCCACATTCAGTTAACTTAAGGTACCTACATTAATCCATGATAATTTGGTACCTGACAGATGTTCTTGTACTACACACATGCAATTTACACTAAATTAATACCATTTTTTATGACATTTATCGTTTGTTAGTTTTTTGTTGTTATTATTAGTGTTATGTACATGCTGTTTTTCTCAACTTTATTTATACAGTTGTCATCTACTTTTCCCTATCCAGTTTGCCTCTCGTTTGCGGTTTGGTCAGCCGCGGATTCGTCGCTCTTCTTTGTTGTCAGCTTTTGTATAATGTGCATGTTGCGGGATTTTATCGCCATTTTTAAGTCGTGGTCCGTTATTATTTTTTGCTTTGCTTTGTTTAGTTAGAACAAATTTATCGAATACTAATTCTAGACAATTAAAGTTAAGTAGAAATGTTTGTTTAAATCAATGAAACATTAAGTTTTGTTATTTTTTATTTTTTGCATTACAAACGTACGTTGTCTGTGGTCTGCCTTGTGACAGCTGTCAATTGACTCCAAAATACAACCTTCAAGTCAAGCGCATGAGTTTGTATTTCTCTCGTCTTTTTAATGCACCAAAAAATCTAATTTCGTATTTGTTCAGTTCAAACGCCATGTGGCGGATTATGAATTTTAAATTAAATATAAGACGACACCAGTTAATGCACTTTTCACGGCTTTTATACTTACTGGTTCTTTTTTAGCACTGCAATATACATTTTTGTGGCGTCCTTTACACAAGTAGTGAATTTGATCAAAGTTGGCAGTATTCAATATGGCAGTAGCCAATGAAAATAACCACTTCTATACATTATATTGATTTCAGAACGGTCAAAAACGAAGTGTAGTAGACGCTTTTGAATTAAATAGTTCATTGATGCACCAACCACGCCGGCGGCGGCGAATCGCATTTGCTAATGCGTCTCTGCCGCTACTTGCCCTATCGCCAGGCGAGCGGACTGGCGGTCCGTAAATTTGTACGGTAATAAACAGATAAAATAAATAAACTTAACCTGTACAAATAGTTATAAACGGGGTCTGCTCAATCGCGAGAAGACTCTAAAATATCTACTCATCGAAATCAACAGACGTCCCTAATTGTCTTCGTTGGACCCGAGGAATACGGTGATCGAATTGCATTAAAAAAAAATTCATGCATCAGAAATAAGCTTAAATTACAATGTGCATCTCAACTACACAGGTTTCCATGGAATTAAACTCACTTCCACATTGATCAGTGACTAGCTATATTTGTTTTACCCTCTGAATAAACAAGGCAGTCAGTCAATGCGAATAAATCAATAATCAGCATCAAGTTAATAATGGATGAACTCTCCAGCCGACCGCCCCCGCATTATACATGAAGCTCAACGGCAGCCTGTATTCATAGTTCTCGATTTATTTATTAAGTTTTATGGTGATCTTACATCTGTGGCCTAATTATGCGCGTCAAATCCTGAGCGATTTCAACTGTCAAAATTTAATACTAATTTGACAGTTAGACGTTTGGAATCGCTCAGGATTTGGTTAGTGTAATAAAAGGACTGATCTGCTTTTGGGAGTAGAAAAATTAATTAAACATTCAGCGTAAAAAGTCACAATTTATTGAGTAACAAACGTCCGCATCAACACAACACTCGCACGTCACATGAACTCGTCGCCCGACAGCGCACCCCCCGCGCCCCCTCCCCCGCGGTCGTCTGAAAACGTCACCACTTTGTCCCGAACGCGCGGCGGCAGCTTCCCCCCCCGGCCCCCGGCGACCCCGCTCAGGTCGAACTCGCTGAGCGAGCGGGGGACCCGCGGGGGCGGTGGCGGGGCGGTGCGGCGCGGGGGGCGCGGCAGCGAGTTGTAGCCACGCGCCGCGCCCCCCGCGCCGCCCCCCCGCTGTCAGGTCACCAACGATACCGCCACCAGCTCCTCCGCCGCCGCGGCGCCGGTAGAGGTGGGCAGCGCGGGGGAGCGGGGGCGGCGCGCGGCGCGCAGCTCGGCCCGCAACAGCTCGAAGGCCGCGGCCACCAGCGCGATGCCCAGCAGGATGTAGGCGGCGGCGGCGGCGGCGGCCGCGTCCCCCGCCGCGCCCCCCGCGCCGCCGCGCCCCGGCCGCAGCGCGCCTAGCCCGATGGTGGCCAGGCTGCTGAAGGAGAAGTAGCAACCTTCGGCCAGCGACCAGCGCTCCGTGGCGCGGAATAGTACGCCGCCCAGCAGCACGTAGGCCGCAAGCAGCAGCAGTGGCACGAGTGGCGGCACGCGCGCGCAATCCCCACCGGCGCCCGCAGGCGGCGCGCGCAGCACGCGCAGGTTGAGCGCGGCGTGGAAGGGCGAGCGCGCGGGGGAGGGTGCGAGCGCGGCGCGCGCGGGAGGCGGCGCGCGGCGGGCAGCGGCCACGGCGCGGCGTAGCAGGCGCGCCAGCGTGGCGCCGGCCGCCGCCAGGTACAGCAGCACGAGCGGCATACCGCCCGCCGCGTACAGCGCCGTCGCCATCTTGCCGCTCGCCGACGACGGCGCGAACCCCGGACCTGCGCGCACACACACGTGGTTTACACACTTGCCACTGTACGATACGCCACTGTGTTTTGCCTCCCCATAATGGCACTAACCTAGGTCAATATGCTCCTTCTTATAAAATTTGCGCCCAATGCATAGTTTTTCTCCTCAATTAAATGAGTAAATAAAAAATTATTTCGCCATAGTTCAAACCAAACCAGAAAAAGCCAAGTTTTGTATACCGCGAAAGGAATACTGGGCCCTTATTATGAAGCAGCGATATGTTCGGAAGGGTCGTAAACATCACGTTTGAGCCCGACAATTCAGTGGCGGTGCCAGTGGCAGGAATTTTCGAAGCTATTCAAAAAACGAACCGTATTTGTTGCCCAGACTGTAATACAAAGGTAAAATCAAAATTATTTTTTTAACCCCTAAACTGCCCTCGCGGGATGGAACGTATAGATGGCCCATACTAAGTTGGGCACAGATCTGTGTCGCGGCAGACGAGACATTTTTTGCAGAAATAATCGCATACCTTTAATGAAATACTTCTTTACTGGCTGATTTATTGATTATGTTAAATTTACTTAAGAAAGTTACTGAGAAACATCTCAGATCGTTGTAAAATTATCCAAACTATGTAGGTACCATATAAACTTACTCATAAAATAATAAATAGTATTTCTACATGAAGTCTCTTCATTTTATTTCAGACTGGAGACGTGGCAGCTTTATGAGCACAACATGATGCTGCGGGACTACTACTTGAAGGTTCTTATCACCAACAACTATGTCTCATCATAAGTGTCTCATCAGAAGTATTGATATCTATTCAGATCTGCCCAGTTCAATGCTATGGGCTGGCTGCGGGTAATTAAGTGCTGTTGCGTACCTATTTTGAAATACAGGCTTATGCCCAAAGAATAAATGTGTGTAACAATTATGGTTATGATTTTATTGAATAAACCCGATGTTTACAAGGAACATTGTTTTACTTCACTTACAATAGCAGCAACAATAGCTGGTTTTGCATTGCTAAATGGGTTGAATCATTGATATCAGGGTTTGCATTTTTCGTTAAATAATTTTAACACGTTTCACAGTCTAGGTACCTAAAGATTGCCTCCATTTTTTTGATAAACGATTGTGAAAGATGCGGACCTGAAAATAAACAGGAATGATAAAATATAACTTTTAACTATGATTCTGAATGTATTTTATTAGTAATATTTCTATTTACCTGGCTAAAAATATTTTTTTGGCATTTTTTACTAGAATTATAACCTATAAACTTCTTGATAATCGATTTACTTCCTCAAAATGGTTTAGGTTTTTCTATTGCAAACTGAGCAGTAAATGCGTAGGCACTGATTTTGTAAAAAAAAGACACTACAAACATCTCTGACGCTTATAAAATTACAAATATTGTGCTTTACCCATACAAATGAGCCCGTTGGGACGAAAAAGTTCTGACCTGGCGACCACAGACCGGACGCCGCAGCGTGGGCGGCCCCCCACCAGATGGTCTGACGACCTGGTTACGGTGGCGGGGAGTCGCTGGATGCGGGCGGCACAACACCGGGTAGCTTGGAAAACCATTAGAGATGCCTATGTCCTGCAGTGGGCATCAAATGGCTGATGATGGTGATGATCGATGACATCCTCCATTTTGAATTTTTTGACAGTTGCCACCCCCATCGCTTTGGGCATTTAAAAATATAATATGTGAAAAACGAGCAAACTGTTCGTTGTCATTGTTGTTGTAAACTGTTGAAAAACGTACACTGCAGAGTTGCAGACACACATAGAGTGAAATCAGCCGTGCGATATCTTTAACCTCGGATTTTCGTTCGAAAGATACATACTGTCCCAAGTAAACTGCTACTTTGGCAATCAACTTATACAATATTAATTTCTGGGTAGTGGGAGCTATAGCAAAATTAACATTTCTTAACAATAACTATTGAATACGCTGGTTCGTTTTTTTTAATTAGCAGGTTATTTGCACTGTCCAACTCTTTATAGTTCTTTCCACCATTCTGATAAACGGAGAGGCAGTGCTAATTATACGCAAATTAAAAAAATATATGTCTCAACTTAACGAGCTTGTATACCTGAAAGAGCAGGCTGATGATGGGGCGATAATTGGACAGCTTTATTGCCATTCTCGTGGCCATAACTTGTTAAAAAGTTACAGAATTGAATGTCGAAAAGACCTACATTGACATACATACATAGATTTCTATTTTTCTGTAAGAACTTTACAGGAATATCAACTCTGAGTAGCCATATCTATCGATGGACTTCTTATAAGAAACGATCGATAGTTAGTGTTGTGACAGTAAACGGTGAGTAGCCGGCGGAAACGGCACTGACCAATGGTGGTGACGAGCGTGAGCGCGTAAAGGAAGCTGCTGGCGAAGGAGGCCGGCGGCGGGGAGGGCGCGCGCTGTGACGTCACGAGCGCGCGCTGGAAGTTGTGTAGCTCGCGCGCCGCCAGCGCCGTCCAGTTGTCGCGGTACAAGATGTTCAGGTCCTCCGTGAGCGCCCACAGCCGCTCCACGCAGCGCGCGCGGAGCTCGGCGGGTGCGGGCGGGGGGCGAGCGGGGGCCGTGGGGGGCGCCTCCAGCGCGCGGAACAGCGCCGCGCCCGCGCCGCAGTACAGCAGCAGCGCCGCCGCCAGCAGCGCCCCGCGCGCCGCGCCCCCCGTGCCGCCCGCGCCCGCGTTGACCCCGCGCTCGCCCCCGCAGTGGCAGCACGCTCCACCCGCCCCACCCCGCGCGCCCCGCGCCCTCATGCCCGCCACCGCATACCGCGCACGCCCCGCGCCTCGCGCCTCGCCCTCAGCCGCACGCTCTGCCGACAAACCAACCATTCTACGTTAAGGCTGTTGTTACGTCGAGCATGCTGTCTCGCTCGCAGAATATAATGTTTTTAGCTATTGTGACAAAATGAGTACACGTTTCATAAATGTGGTCTGTGGGTTAGATAGATAATAAACTTGCGGGCATTCAAAACATATTTTATTCATCCTGCACCTTTAGTTTTTGGTTGAGAAATTTGATTACAAAATTAATAAATGCCATAGCTATGACTTAATCCAACTAATTAAAGAAAAAAATAAATTACATACTAAGTATAAAAAAAATAAAAATCCAATAAATCGATTCTTGGCGCATTGGACTCTGATCCATGTAAATAGTAATACTAAGTACTAGCATAGTTAAGTTTATAATTGTTACTAACACCCTTTTGTTTTTGTTTTTGTTTTTGTTTGTTTTTATATGGACCTAAATTGTCTGAAATAAATGATATATTATTATATTATTATTATTAGATTATTGTGACTATAGTGAGATTCGTGAGTGTTGCCATAAAACTATTAAACTTGCCATAAAACTTGCTACAAAGAATATTTAAAATCAATTGAAGAAAGCATAATAATATGTTCCAAAAATATTGTAATATAGCAGAACTCCAGGATTATGTGGATCAGGGTCTGCAGGTGGATGCTATATACACCGATATAAGTAAGGCTTTTGATAGGGTGGATCATAAGATTCTACTTTATAAACTTTGGTGTTCATGGCAACTTATTGAAGTGGTTTGAATCATATTTGTCGAATAAAAGTCAAAGGTTTGTTGTTGCTAGTTTTGAATCTTCTCGATATGCGGCACTCTCTGGGGTCCCGCACTTTCTAATTTGGGTCATAAATTATTCTCTCCGACGTAATCAAAAACTCCCACTATTCCTTTTTCGCGGACGATTCAAAAATATATAGGCTCATTTGTGACTCCCATGATGTATCCCTGTTGCAGGAAGATTTATCGCAAATCTTACAATGGAGCATCAGAAATAAACTGCCTCTAAACATAAAAAAATGTAAATTTATATCTTTTACAAAGAAAAAGTCACTGATTGTACCGAGACAAATCTTGAAATTGTGTCTGAAATACGTAACATAGGTGTCGTAGTGGATAGTCGTCTAATATTCAATGCTCACATTGACAAAATTGTTAAAAAACGGACTTTCCATGCTGGGATTTATTTGGCGCAATTGTTGATACTTCAGCAACGTGCACGCTTATAATAGCATACTGAGCATTGGTGTGTAGCTCTTTGGAGTATTGCTCTACGATCTGGAGTCCTCATTACAATTATTGTCGTATTAAGTAGATTGAAAGAGTGCAGAAACGTTTCCTTTACTATCTGAGCTGCCACCAAGGCAGGCATCGCTCTTTGGCACACTACTTTGACCGATTGCGTCAATTTACCCTTTTAACCTAAAAATTAATTAATTTGAACACAACTGTTCTTTATTAAAAACTACTTACAAGAAATGTCCATAATTTAAAGACTTATCAAACCCTCAGACTACATTTATCAAAAGTATGTATACTCATTTTACTGCAATCACCGAAAATGTTACACCGTGCGAGCGAGACAGCATGCTTGATGTAACAGCAGCCTTAATGCATGCAGCGTGACATTTTTTTTTTTATTGAACACTACTGAGATGTGGTACCTACGTAGCAATGTAAGTTATTAGTGCAGTTACCGCGTCACGGCGACCAATAGTGTTAAGTTAGCAATAAGTTGCATTTAAAATAAGTTTTGCCATGTAAACTGAATGCACTCTCTACCCGACTGCTCGAGAATAAACATATAAACTTATACTACGTTTTGACCACCAAGAACCCCCAAATCTCATCATCATTACTTCATGGCGACCCTTGCCAAGTCGTTCTTATGGATCAAGAAAGAAAAAATTAAGAACATAAAATTATGACGTAAAAGTGAAACTAATAATTATATAAAATTATTGCAGTCTTAAGCTAAATTAAAAAAATTTACAAAATATACTTGGATTGTAACTTAACCTTTTTTGCCGAGGGTAGTAAACTAACATTTAATGCTTTCAATAAAGACGCCTGTCACCTCAGTCTACCGAGATCACGGCACTTGCAAAAGTGCCGAAATGTCGGAAAATTGTAAAATTGAAAAGTAAACGAGTAAATATCCATTCAAAATCAGTTGTATCATGTGCTCGTGTTAACCTCAGAAAATTCTATTATGAAGTACTGAAAATAAAGAAGAAAGAAAAGCAGAAGATGGCGAACAACAAAGCAGAAAATTAAACGAACCGCATCAATTTTCAAGACAAGAACCAAAAATAAATTCAAGAAAGAAAAACCCAAGCAAAAATTAATTTAAGAACTATTTCGAGAATAAAAACGATGAATTTAGCACTAAATAAGAAGAAAGAAGCGTACGAGTTACGGATCGAGTCCAGAGAATGACCTGGCCCAATAAATAGCAGGAGTCCAGGGTATAGCCCGGCCCACCTTCCAGGGCATCGTAACGCCGAGCACTATGCTACGAGGATTTATCGCGCGCCGGCGCCGGCGCCGTGTCATCGGCCGCTACGAGTACAGCCAAATTCGCCGACCTAATTAACAGGTGAGCGCCGAGGCATGTATATGGGGTTACTTGTTGTCTTTTATTTTTTTGCGTTGTTTCCAAAACCATCATAACGCCTAGTGTCACAAGTAGTCATTTTAAATTCAGTAGAAAACTTTTCGTAGTATTTTCAAAAACATAATCACTAAGAATAAAAAAATAGGTAAAAAAACTTTTTAAGTTAAACGGTTTTATGTTAAACATACATTGCAATGTTTAAGATAAATGTACTAAAAACCAAAAAATAATAAAATAGATACAGTCGTGGGAATTATAAACATATGCATAGACTAGACTAAAATAAAACCGTGGGGCACGTCAATTGTCTACAATCGTTGATTAAAATGTTTGTTTTGTAATGTTACACTATAATTAGGCAGTTGTTCAACCGACAACGATGGACGTGTGATAAGTTGGGCTAGAATGTGGAAACAAGCTAGCAAGCTCGATTATAAGCGAGTTTTAGGGTTTCATAGTGGTGAGCGAGTAGTACTTTTATCATATGTTTTGTCGATTAAAGACAAACTACGAGCAGTGAAACGATTCCTCGCCAGCCAGCAGTGTGAATGTCCAACGATAAACTAGTTGAAACATCTCTTTTATTTACATGGAGTGTATAACTATTGGAATTTCCATGAGCAAGAAAATAGTAATTTCCTCACCGTCTGCGGGCCAACTGCCTAACGACGAATTAAACTATTCTTCTATCGCACATTAAGTCGATAATTTGTAGACAATTGACGTGCCCCACGGTTTTATTTTAGTCTAGTCTATGCATATGTTTATAATTCCCACGACTGTATCTATTTTATTATTTTTTGGTTTTTAGTACATTTATCTTAAACATTGCAATGTATGTTTAACATAAAACCGTTTAACTTAAAAAGTTTTTTTACCTATTTTTTTATTTTCTAGTTTTTAGTTTTTATTTCGCATTCTGTTTAATTCATTTAGTGCTTCATTATTGCAAGGTTTCTTGCCCGTTAGTTTATTGCAGTCCAACTCCTCTATACGTAGTCCCTGCAAAGATCTTACTCTACTAAGAGCCACGTAGGCTTGACCTTCTTCAAACAGTTTCGCACCTAAGTATACGACTGCGTGATCCACAGTGCTGCCCTGCATTTTATGTATTATAGAAGCCCATGATAGTATTAAAGGCAACATTCTTCTTTCAGCCGTCCCGTAATTGTACTTAGCTGGAGCTTCAATGAAGCTGCTTCATCATATTCTATAGAAAATCGGCATTCATACATTTGTAAACTTTGCCTGACGATATGAAAGTTTCGTATCTCTAAATATCCTGTTTCATCCAGTTTAGTAGGATCAAGCTGGGTACGAATCCAGCAATATAAGGAGTCACCCGCTAACATATTAGCATTCAGAATATTGACGTCCCATTGATTAGGGCTTAGGATTGCAGCTCGGACAATGTTCGCCAACGACATAGCACTACATTGTACACCAGCATATTGCGAAGTAAAGACGTTGTGGTCACCTTGATGCCATGAAGCTCGAATAATTCTTGCAACATTATTAATTGGAATGAATGCATTTCGAATTTCATTTTCATTCCTTTCGGACGCTTCATCTTCAGACAATTCGGGCACACTAAGTCGTACTAACTCCTGGTCACTAATTTGGGCATTGTCGTCAATACGTACATCTTTGTAAAGCGGGTTATTTCTGATTAACCATCTTAAAGCACTATAGACTTTTTCGCGACATATTGTGAATTCCCTGGTGATGTTCAAATTTTCTAAACGTTCGGTTACTACAATAATGCCTACCTGGCTTGCAGATCTTGGTAGCATACTAGGCAGTCTTTCACTGACTTCAAAGATATCTTGGGCAAATAAAACTGCCTGTCCGCGAAAACCGTAGGTACTGCCCATAGAGGCCACTAAATGTCACGATTTTAACAAAGGGAATAATTCTGCACAGCAAACGTTGTTCCGCCTGTGTCAATGTTTGAATAACGTCTGGTATAGAACCTGGATCCAGATTATTCCAGTAAGCTTTTGGTGGTGCTGTTGTTTTATTACTAGTAACATGTGTTTGACAGCGGGAACATAATAACAATGATATTTTTTTTCGAAGTTAACTCCACAGGTAAGTATGTTAATGCAGCAGCGTTGTACCGAACTGTACGAACTTGATTAGGATAACAACGTTTGGTACAAATATCACAAACATGTATACAAATTGTGTTAATAGCATTCTCGAATGCCTGCAGATTATTAGCTCTGTATTGCTGGGTACGCTCTCGTTGTTTATTTAACCTCGTATCGCGATGTTCAGGCGTTTCTGAACCCAACTGCTGTCTTTGTCTTTCACGGCTTTGTATTAATCTAACTTCATATTCTTCAGGCGTTTCTGACGCTATCATCTGTGTGTATCGCTCACGTTGCTTTGTTAACCTGGCTTCATATTCTTCAGGCGTTTCTGACGCCGTCATTTGTGTATATCGCTGACGTTGCTTTTTTAACCTGGCCTCATATTGCTCAGGTGTTTTTGACGCTAATTGTTCCCGTCGTTTCTGTAATCGACTATTTCTATCACCTTCACTTTCTTTAGCTCGTTTTGCTTTATACTTTTCTTTCGCTTTTTGAAGCCTTCGTTTACGTTGTGTTGCAGTTTCTGTTTTATTTGTGTTTGTATTTTTTATATTTTTTTTTACCATTTTGTTCCCACGAGTAATGGACATTTAAACGGTCGACCCCCCCCAGAGGTCCAATAAAGGGGCAAGGCTATGTACAACAAGATGCGCCTGAGTCTTGAGGGGAAAACGCTAACGACATATCATTTTTATCCACCCTAATGCCATACAGTTCTCGGCGCGTTTTAACCTTTCACCTTAACTTGGGTGGTGTACCGCTAACGACGTATCATTTTTAGCCACCCTAACGCCACACAGTCCTCAACACGATACAAAATCTTGACTTGGGTGGTGGATTCAGGCTGGATTAATCAGATACCTAAATTACTGATTCAATTTCTAAATTTAAATCTTATTATTATACGCCATTTAGTGGCTGCGCCCATCTTAAATATTGAGGTTGTATAGTGCACTGTATTCTTCTTGTCAAGCCCTTTTATTTGATACCCATATTGGTGGGATTGATAAAAAATTGTTATCAGCCATTTGGTAGCGGCGGCCATCTTAGATTTCAATAAATAGTATAGTAAATTGTATTCATATAGCATAATAAATTGTATTCTACTTGTTGAGACCTTTCATTTGATACCCATATTGATGGGATTAATAAAACATAAATTATCCGCCATTTTGTAGCGGCGGCCATCTTGAATTTATAATGATAATGAATAAACATAATTGTATTGTCACCAAAATCCAAAGTGTATACAAAATTTCAGATTAATCGGTTGACAGGAAGAGGGTGAAATTTGAATTACTAAATTTGACCCAAGAATAAAACAAACGGGGTGAGCTAAATAAAACCGTTTAAAAATCAGCGCTCAAGCAAGGTACTTATCATCAGTACCGTGCATTCCAAGGCAAATAACCGCGGTATCCCCACTAGGTCAAACGGTACACCGACTAGTCAAAACAAAAAATACAAATTATGCAATCGAAATGCATCCACTGTTTAGAGACAACAAAGTAAATTATAAATTATGATCTTCGAAGATAGAAAAGCCAAATCCAATGATGAATCGATTAACAAATAGTTTTGATTTTTTTTTTCAATATCATAGTAAAGAAAGGTTTGGGTACGGTACATGCTTAGAGAATTAGCATAGAATTAATCCTTCGAGTTTAATCATGATGCGAACTACCGTATCCTCCATGAGAACCTGTATACAGGTATTCTGAAAAGAGTGACCTGATATGCCTTTAAAATAGGGTGACCATGCCCTGGTAGTGTAAATAAATAGATAAAGGGTGTAGAAATGCAGCCCAGTTATTGTCCTTGATCATAGTATGAACTATCGTGTCCACAGTGTAAGGCTTAACTTTGTTACCTGGAGCAGATGACTCCATGGCGTAGAATATGACGTAGAATATGAATAATATAACGATGGACTATTCGTTATTATTTTTAGTAAGGTTATTGTACGTGTCTGTTAGGTATATCATCATCATCATTCAGCCACAAGAAGGCCACTGCTGGACATAGGCCTCCTCCATGGATTTGCAAAAAGACCGGTTGGAAGCGGCCTTCATCCAACGCCTTCCTATATATATGTATGTATTTATTTATTGACCATGTATATAATTATGACCCCTCCCTCGCCCCCCCTTGTTTTATTTTTTATTTTTCTTGTATTTAAGTAATTTATGTAGGTACTTATAGTATGTGTCGTGCATTGCCCAAGCCACACTATCCACGAACCCAAGGTTGACTGGAAGAAAATGCTATTTAGCATTAAGTACGCCTTTGTATGAAAATTGTTTTCTATGCAATAAAGAATTTAATAATAATAGCATTAGCATAATAATATTTAGAATGAATGAAATAAAGGAGAAAGGACACCAAGGTTGAGGAGTTCTTGACTAACTTATCTAGGTCATAATTTTATTCTACAATTCGTAACTAATACATTGTATCGCAGTACGATTCGTGCATTGTCATCAGTCCTGCCTGAGTTCAATGTTCAAAGTCTGTATCATGTAAAAATCAGGACACAAAATATTATTGAGAATATTGTACCAAAATGTATCTAAAATTGTACTAAGTTTATTATTTTCTAGGCCACAATAATATTCTAAAAACTGTCTTCAAATCACAGTAAAGTAACATTGTGTTTTGTATTATCAACAGTTTCGAATTCAATACCATTCAATAACTGTGTCACTGTGTCTTGTCTTGCACATTATTCGCGTAATCACTCTTGTAATTCAATTTTATGTAAACTAGAATGTTGGACTTCTGAATTTTGCAATAAAGCGATTTCATCAATCCTAGCTTTTACTACTCAGCAATAACTTGTGTTTGGTTAAAAGTAATATTGATAGGGTAAAAATTATTTTTCCACCACCCTCGCCCCGCCCCCGATGCACCAGCCGAGTGTCAGAAATCAGAAATCAATAATTTATTTCAACGTAAAGAATGTTTGCTGAATGTCAATGTACTATGTTACTATGTTAGCCGTTGCCTTCGGGCCGTATTTGTAGTGGAGAAAAAGGCAGCGGGAAAAAAGATTCCACTCTGACCATCTTTTCTCAAATCATCTTAAACTTATACATCAAAGCCGTGATAGCCACCAATAACTTTAAAAGCCAAAATAACACTTCTTACAAAAGTAGGAAAAACATTAATGCTGCGGCCAGACACACGAACAGCACCTGTTCACGAGCATAACGCAGGGGTCAGCCATCACCAGTCTCAACCATTTTAGAGGGAGATAGGTGACCCGGCCACCACGCCACCATTCGAATGGCCTTTAGCAAACCTGCAGATTGAGTTCTTGTCAGCTATAAAATGTGTTATTAATATGCAATCACGTCGACAGTACACCTTTTAAAACTAAATAAATATTAATATTAATAATTAAATCGCAGTGCAATTGGTTTACTACCAAGGGCTTATATCGTTCATATACTCGTCTATTCTATAATAGGGTTTTTACACAGCGACTTTTTAATGAATGTTTTAAATTTATTTTCGGACAAGGATAGAACATGTTCTGGAATTCTGTTGTAGAAACGAACGCAATAGCCTACAAACGATGTACTTAACTTGGCTAAACGAAATTTAGAACAAGCAAGCTTATTTCTATTTCTAGTGTTTACCAATGGATGTCCCTATTTAATCTGAACATTGTTATAATTTTACGGATATACATTATATTATCGAATATATATTGGCAAGCCAGTGTAAGAATTCCTATTTCTTTGAAACGGTTCCTTAACGATTCCCTACTGCTTAAGTCGTAAATTGCTCTTGCTGTTCTTTTTCGCAAAATAAATATTGTTTCCGTATCTGCTGCCTGTCCCCATAATAATAGCCCATATGACATGATACTGTGAAAATAACCAAAATAGACCAGCCTCGCAGTCGATATGTCTGTAAGTTGCCTAAGTTTTCAAATTTTTCTAATGCGTTATATTACAAGAACCATCCTAATCGAGCCTAATAAGATCTTTTCAGATATTTAAAAACAAACTTTTATAGTGAGGTATTGCCGTCCAAATATCACCATTTTTGATTACTAACTAACTCACTCATTAAAAACCTAGATAACAATTAAGAATAAGAATAAACTTTATTTGACAACATTACACAGAAATACATACATTAAGTACACAATCAAGTTAATATCCTTACAAAGATCACTTAGCTCACTTCCAGGTTCCTCAAAATCTTAAAATTTGGCATAGAGATACTGGCCATGCTACATATTCATTAGTAAAGAATCCAGCAAGGTTGTACTCAACACAAAATAAGAAAATTACCACCGGGCTACTATATTGTAAAGATATTTTGAACATTGAACGCAAATCCCCACCTACGTCTTTAATGTTGAAAAATTTAAAACCAAGTTTTATGAAAATTTACGATACAAATAGATCATGACTCGTGGTCCCACCCATTCTGTCCCACCGTACTCGCTGTCCCACCAGTTTAAGGCTCGTGGTCCCATTACTTATTCCCACTGATAGCAACAACTGCATCATGGGTTCGTGGTCCCACTAAATAGATCTCTAATTTTATTTCTCCATCCACAAACTAGGTACAATAGAGTTGATACAATATGGCACAATGGAAGTAATTTGTGGAAAGACTGGGTCCTAAACTAGACCAGAGATCTGAATCTTAGGATGCCAGGCCTCCCAAAAACTATAATTCGATGTTTATTTACATAAACGCCTGGATCCTGGAGGGGCCAGCAGAGACCAGGGTTTGCCAGATTTACCATAATCCTGACAAACCTCTTTTCATCAGCGTTCGTTAGTCGGCACGCTATTGTGCATAATTACGAGATCTTGTCTTTGAAGTTTCTTCTATTTCGCTCTGTCGAGGTTAAGAAAAAATGCTTCTTAACTTCCCGCACAAGTTTTCATTGCTCGACAGAGATAAACTCCACAAGATATTCACTGACTGTTTATTTGTATCTTTAGCTGCCAGATAACGTTGTACTTTATGTAGTAACTCAGAAACATTCCTCAGTAACATTGCTTAGCGAACGATGCGCGCTGGGCTGCGGCGGCGGCGCGGTCGGGCCTTATTTGCATTATGGGACGCGTGGCTTTCGCTCTTTTTATTATTATACTAGCTGTGCCCGCGACTACGTTCGCGTTGGATTAGACTGTGAAATGCCCTTGTCCCTTAATCAAGGCCATGGTCTATCTCCGTTTTAAATTTCGTCCCTCAAGATTTTTTTGCAGTCGTATTATATTTACTATTCTATTATCCTACCTCACCACGCCGTCGGCCGCTGAAGACTTCCTGGCCTGCAAGTCGCACTATCGAGGGTCCCGCTACATGCCTGCTGACTTCAGGGGTGTGCCTATCCGTGCCAACCGAAAAGTGACTGACCGTGTGTAGGGTTATTCAATTCAATTCAATTCAAATATTTTTATTCATTGTAAAAACAGAATGTTTACTTAATGAACGTCAAAGTTGTTAGTTTCACAATTAATGGATTATGTGGAGAAGAAACTAACAAAGAAACTCCACATTTATTCTTTTCAAAACACGTTTTAACTTAATTAATAGAGTTTTCAACTTAAAATATTAGTCATGAATGTGTTGAACACTAGTCACAATCGTCCTTTAAATAATATTAATCTACTGTTTAATGCCAAACATCTTTGTCTTCTAAATAACCCTTGATGTTATAGTAAGCCTTTTTGCACAAAATGTGCTTAACACATTTTTTAAATCGCGTTGGAGGTAACTCTAATATATCTTGAGGAATTTTGTTGTAGAACCTTATACAGTGCCCCATAAAGGATGTGTTAACTTTTGCAAGTCTAAATAGTGGAAATGACAATTTATGTTTATTTCTAGTATTAAGATTATGGTGGCCACCAACATTTTCGAAGTCTTTGATATTTTTTCTAACGTACATAATATTTTCATAAATGTTACCGCTTCTATTCAATAATTTATCTACCCCCTTATATCCTTTACGAGCACTACACCATGCGATGTTACGACCCATGCTGGTGGAATAGAATGTTCAATATAATACAGTGATTTTTCATTTGAATCTGTTTGCGAAATCTTGACAAACGCAGCATTGGACGCCCACCAGCTCAATGGACCGACAATGTAAGGCAGATTGCAGGTTGCGGCTGGATAAGGATGGTCGATCAAACGATCTGTTACTATGTTCACGTTACCGCCAAAAATATTTGTGCGGACTTATACAACAGAGGAAAAAAGGAACTTATACCAAGATTTTTTAACCTATTAGTTGTTTGTTTTTCATGAATCACAGATTAAAAGCATGGATGTTATTATGTCGTCTATGTTGACTTTTAACTTCCGTCGCTTTAAAGATAAAGATAAAGATATTTATTTGTCAAACATGAGTTTTCAAGACGATGGTATACAGTCGGATATTGGTCCTGCATGCTTTGCCATTGTAGACGTACAAATTTCGTTGTGAGAGAGCGCCTTAAAATTGTCTAAGGTTTATTAGAAGCGAAATTAATTTTGTCAATATATAATTTTTACATTAGAACGAAATATTTAAATGTCATAAGTACTTATTATACACAATTACATGAAAATTTAAAATGTCAAGAAAAGTACAATAAAGAAATTAATTAATAAAAGTCAGTAATTATGCCAGACTTGTGTCTATGCCATTAGCTTTCGGTCAAGAAATCCATTACACAGTAATAGCATTTGTCGAATAACATAGTTTTCAATTTATATTTAAACAAGTTTATGTCAAGTTCTCTTAAGTCGCTAGGTAGTTTATTATAAATTGTAGGTCCCATACAGAATATATTTTTTTGCAATAGAGCAGTATTTGCCCTACGGATACATACTCTACTTGTGTCACGTTGTAGTCTATTCCTTACGACTGAGATCTGTTTAAAAATGTCTGGGTTGGATTTGACGAATAGAGCTACTTGTAAGATATATAAAGCCGGCAGGGACAGGATATTGTATTTCTTAAAATATGGTTTGCAACTATCACTAGATTTTAGTCCAAACATGGCTCTTATGCATCTTTTTTGTGCTTTAAATGCCGTCTCTCTATCCGTAGAGTTTCCCCAAAATATTAAGCCGTATCGCAGCACTGAAGCAACAAGGCCATGATATGCAGTTACCACAGCTTCAATGTTAGTGACGGGAGATAACCTGTATAGTAAGTAGGCACACGAACTAAGCTTTTTGCAAAGTACTGCGATATGTTCTTTCAAATAAAAGTTTAGGTTTTCTTTATATATTGGGTCGTACGTTCGAAAACCTTTGCCTACCAGAACAACAACGCAACAGAAGTTGATTCTAAATAATAATTTCAAAGTTAATTTAGTTTCTTTCTTGAAATAAATAATTCACTTCCTTTATCACGTTGTGCGAGTACAGTACTAATTTTAACGAAGCAACTACAGTGATTTCTTTTAAAAGGTTGATTATGTTTTATCTGTGCATTAATCTGTGAATGTAGGTCCATGGTTAAATCAATATTTGATCGTAGTGTGCGATTCATCTTATAGTTCTGATGCCGTAATGTTGGTAGCAATGCAGGCCAGTGTTGCTACGTTAGTCAAAATGTGTTCCTTGAAATTAGGGAGTTGGGAGATGTTGTCAGTTTAAGAGTGATTCTTTATATTTAATCTTTATTGCACACAAGAAGCGAGATATAAAATATGAAAGTTACAAAACACCAATAATTAATGACATGGGAATGTCTAATAAGGCTTACACTTTCGACACACTCGAGACATTTTGACAATAATCGTGCTCATTTAAGGGATCTACACCTGAGATGTTGCCATCATCCGAATCCATATCATAATCGCTCTCATCAAGAGTGTCACTTTCATCTCCAACTTCAATTAAACCTGTCCAATTTACTGTGAATAGCTGGACCAGCAGCGCAATATTTATTTTCAATATTTTTGACATGGTTGCATTCTTTTCTCTACTCTTCCTGCGTGATGGTTAAAAATGCTTCTTCTGTTATTCTTACAATGTTTTTTTACTTCTTGCCCCACATTGTTTGCCCTATTGAACTCATACGTCATTTTAATAAACTCCATATGAGTTCAATATAGTTTAAGTCACAGTGGTAAGGTATTGGCTGGACTACTTTATGACCGTGCTCTGCAAATAATATCAGGTCTGTCTCATATATAGGAGACTCTTTGTGCTCTTTGATAATTTCATATAACTGGGCTTTTACCATAGTTGGCAAATAAGCAAGACCCTTACTCTCAATTCAATTTTGCATTTCAGCCTTTGTGCTTGATATAGTGGGTGCCTTGTTGATTGCTACTATATGGTAGGAGGCATTGTCCATAACGACAGGGGGGGCAGATTCGGCAAAAGCTTATCTTCAAGCTATTTTTTAAAATTAGCTCTATTCATATCATCGTGATAGTCGGATGATTGCGAATGGGATCGGAAGATGAGTTGAGCATTATGTGCCCACTAAGCCACCCGCGTGCACTATAATCCACCGTGGCCTATTGGAATCCGGTGCTAATAAGCCTTCTTCTGTGCGTTGCCAACATTTGCTCACGCAATACGTTGGGTGAATATCATCATCATCAGCCATTTTTACGCCCACTGCAGGACACAGGTCTCCCTCATGGTTTTCCCTAACCATAAAGGGTTTTGTCATAATCGCCACGCTTGGCAGGCGGGTTGGCGATATATGGGTTGGGTGAATATTATGTCTCGTCTAAACAGAAAACCGGTCCCTGGTTTCCAAGATGATTTTATCTCAGTTCTTCCAGATACCAGTAACGTCAGGCAACAATGTCACATCTCGCCATCCCTTTTTTCTGGATCTACACTTTTTAAAATAGAATTCCATCACCTTGATTACTTGCCTTGAATAGGTGTCAAATTCTATACTAATTTGACAGTTAGACGATTGGAATTGTTCAGGATTTGGTGCGCGTTATACAGGAGCAGTACAGTGTGCTTGCGGTAAGTAACTTTAGTTTAGTTTAGTTTTAATATTGCATGCTACTTGAAAGTTGGTGTGCCCTAAGTGGGTATCAAGTATGAGACAAACATCAAATAATATGTAACATCTGAACAACTACATGGTCGCAATAAATTTGGGATTACGATTCACTTATCTTATCGAGAACAGTGACAGTTTGTGCCAGGTGAATTCGTAATAGAGCTTAAGAGTATTTTCATGTCACAACTTTAGATTAGCCACCGCAATTTTTTTCCTGAGTTTGCTTTTCTTTTATAATGACAAAAATTATAACTTTTTTCATGTTGCACACAACTTAAAGCACGTGTATAATTTACCGGCGTATCGACGGCGTTTCATAGAAATAAGCAAACTTTGTGGTGTAATTGGCGTCGGGCCATGAAGAACGGGCCAATAAAGAAGCACACATTGACGGCAGTATTGTGTGAGCGAGAGGCTAATAGTTGTTCAACTATTTTCTTTTTGGAATTTCGATACACTCGTTACATCTAAAAGGCTCCGCAGAGAAGCACAAAGGCAGGCTGTTGCTACGAGACGCGGCTTTGGCTTCGCTCGTAGCGGCCTCCCGGTGCTACGGCGTAGCGAGCGGCTGGCGCGGATCCAGAATATTATTGCCATTATTATTTACGCTTCAGAGCAACCGAGAAATGTTATTATTGATCATCACGATATTCAATGTCGACATGGGTCATTAACTTTTATACCAATGTAGTAGGCAGGATACTGACGTCGGTGTGCAAGATCTTAGCGCAGAAGATCAGTAACCTATTTTTCCTGAAGATCAAGGTTACAGTTATTTTTAAGGTTCCGTAGTCATATAAGAAACGTCGAAACGTTGTTTCGTCATGTCCGTGCACCTGTCCGGTTATATTTAAATTTGACACAGATATACGTATTCTTGGCGCGGCGAAAACGGTAGTATAAAAACTAGAAAATATATGTTTGCGACACCTAAGTTAGGGATTTTTTTTCAGTTTGTTCCGTAGTATAGAGTACTGTTTAAATTTTTTTTTAAATTGTAAAATATTAAACCTTAAAGCGCAACTTTTGTTACAGTACAGTGCCCGAATGTCAAACGGTAACGTTTTTCAGTGAACTCAATTAATGTGATCCTAATATCAATAAAAAAACTTCTTTATGTCCGCATATTTTGACGCTAAATATGAAACTCTACACGGCGCATGGTTAAACATGCACTTGGCCGGTTTTTTAATTTACGAAAAGGAGGTTTTCTTGTCAACGCGCACATTTTATTCTTTATTTCTGACCACGCATTACTTTCCAACGCAGACCGATTTTGATGGCTATTTATTGAGTATATCTTAGTATTTTTCTTAAACTCGCAATCATTATCATCATAAGCAACCTATATACGTCCCACTGTAGGGCACAGGCCTTCTCTCAGAGAGAGAGAGAGTATGGGTTTAATCACCACGCGTGCCCACCGCGGATTGGCGATTTCAAGCGTTGACGTATGTGAATAGCTCAGACACTCAGGTTTCCTTTCGATGTAAGAAAATCACTAACTTAGCGGAGAAGCGAAAACTTTCGATTCTAAGTAAAAACTTAAAGCAAGTCTTAACGCGCTATTAATTTTAATATTCATACACTTTTTGTAAATATCGAGATTTTGTTAACGTCAAAAGATCCGCTATGTATCTTTTTAGTAGTGTCGCATGCCTTATTTACCCGTGTGGCGCCGGATTTACCCGTGTGGCGCCGGATTAAGAATAGCGTCACTCCATTTCCTTCCGTGAATGTCGTAGAAAGCGACTAAGGAAATCAATTACCAGGAGACGGGCAGCAGCGTCTTCCTGAGATTCCAACCGTATTCTGCGATCGCCAACCCGCCTGCCAAGCGTGGCGATTATGGCAGAACCCTTCATGGTTGAAAACCATGAGGGAGGCCTATGTCCTGCAGTGGGCGTCAAATGGCTGTTGATGATGATGCCTTATTACTTTTATTTTGCACTTTGAAATATAAGTAAGTAAAAATAAATGAAACAACAATAAAATTTGTTCGGAAGATCGAGAAGTAGAAGGTACAGGCTCTGCAGACAGGGATTCACTGGCTGAAGTTTTATCTCCTATTTCAACGTGCATGGCTACTTAGTTCACTTGCTACACTTACTATAAAATTTCTTCATTTTATGTCGTTGCCTAATATTTTAGATAAAGATAAAAAAGTATTTATTACTTCATCAAAAAAAACCAATAAGCCTCCCCGCGGCACGCCACATCTTTCAGTTCTGGACCATCCTCATCCAGCCGCTACCAGCAACTTGCCTTAGCTGATGGGCGCGCTCTACGCTGCGTTTGTCAATACTTCGCAAACAGATTTAAATTACAAATTACTATTTTACACTGAGTGTTCTATTCCACCTGGAACGAGTTTGAGCAAGCGACAAGCTGCGCCGACGGGAGACGACGTCGTGAGGTAGAAGAATATAATAGTAAATTTAATAAAACCGCGAAAAGGTTTCAAGGGACGAAATTTAGAACGAAGATAGATTAGATTAGAACTCTTTTTTGTACACCCCAGAAAACAAAATACAGTAAAAGGCTTACATATCTTAGTTATTTAGACCATGACCTTGATAAAGGGGTCAGGGCACTTAATATTAGATTAGATTTGAAAATTATTTATTGCACAATGAACTTATTTGTATAAAGGCGAGCTTATTACTAAGGAGTATTTTCTTCCAGCTAACTTTAGGTTATGTGGATAGTGGAAGGTGTAGCGCCAGGAAATAGTTATTGCGAAAAATTACGTGGACCATAATAATTTAATAAAATTCATAGTTACAGTATAATTCTCAATATACCAAATACACCAACATAAACACCTAGAATACACACTATCTTATATAAATAAAAATCACAGTGTTGACGCAGTGAAAGGGCTACACCGATTTTTGTGATTTTTTGTGTATATTTGGTAGGTCTGAGAATAGGTTGTAGGCATGTTTTAGGTTAATTAATATGGCGAAACAACGTTTACCGGATCAGTTGGTTAACTAATAATATTGAATTGATCATTTATTCTGACAGAAACGCGACTGTATTTGACACTGACACTATCAGAAGTGACAAAAGATCAAAAATCTATGAATCTCGTAGAACAGTTACACCCTGTATAATAATGAATGTTGCCGTCACACATTAAGGAAAAAAGTCACCATAATAATGCCATAAAACTTTTTCTTGTTTTCTTAGCGTATCGATGAAAGAGGTTTGAAAAATACAAAATGAATTATACTGTAACTATGAGCAGTGAAAAATACCGCCAATCAGCGTCAGGAGCCCGCTGATTATTAACTAACTTGGGCAAATGATAATGAAGCAAAGTTAGCGTTGCTCCTCCATACATTATTTTGCAGTCGGAGCAGCGCCTGGCATTGGGAGCCGTGGACCGGGCGGCCGCTGTTGCCTTATTTCACTGTTTACATTTCATTTGAATTACAAACTGTAACAAAGCAGTTCAAGTCACTTAAAAAAAGTATCATATCAACCGCCCGGTGCTTATAAAGGTTGTATTTTTAACGCGTCAAGATTTGTTAAGGTCTCTGGGAGCGAAAACGACTTTGTTTCGTTGTTGAGTGAAAGATTACACAATGAACTAATGGGCTTCCCCTTGATCCCGGCGATCCGGCTACAATTGTTGGGCTGGGAGTCGTCTCTGTGTTGGCTGGGAGTCGTCTCTGTGTTGGCTGGGAGTCGTCTCTGTGTTGGCTGGGAGTCGTCTCTGTGTTGGCTGGGAGTCGTCTCTGTGTTGGCTGGGAGTCGTCTCTGTGTTGGCTGGGAGTCGTCTCTGTGTTGGCTGGGAGTCGTCTCTGTGTTGGGCTGGGAGTCGTTTCTGTGTCCCACTCAATCGAGTGACCTATTGCCGAGTATGCTCATTGTAAAGTCTATTCAGCTGTCAATATCGTAGCCTTTTAAACTGCATATTTGTTTCAAACTGCATATTTGATGTGAATCCCACACGTAATTCAATTCACTTTCTTTTTGCTGGCCGTACAAGACTTTCCAAGTTTACGACTAGCTACGCTACGCTTCATACAAACACGTTTTTATAAGCATGTACGTACGCTTGCACGTAACCGACAAACTAAGTCTGTCTGTCGTCAACAACTAGGTCACAAATCCCAGAATTCAGTTTCAACCAGAAGGGAATGTGTTTGGCTCGGATTTATGTACGTACTATGTATGTATGTATGTTTGTTTTTGCCCGACTCCAGCGGATCCCAAAAGGAGGGTAATTTATTTTAACCGACTTGAAAAAAGAAGGAGGTTATGAATTCGACGCGTATTTTTTTTGTTTATGTTTTCGCATAACTCCGTCAAATCTTAACCAATTTCGATAATTCAATTTAATTCAATTTATTGCAATAAATTACAGTAAATAGGTCTTAAGTAGGTATTATTCATACAAGTACAAGTGTTATTTTACCGGGCACGGCATGGCAATATCATAATAACATTTTTATTAAAAATAAAATACTTATGTCAATTCAGAATCATTAAGAGTCACTAGCATTTGACAAAAATGTTTCCATTTCCATATAATTTTTTGTGTTCGAATAGCTGTAACGTCCTATTGGTCCCATTTTAATTTGGTGAATATCTTATGAAGACTTTCAGAGACGGAGAACAGAACTCTTCAACGGACAGCTACTACAAATTATACTTCTACAGTACCTACATGTATACATACTTCTAATTTAAAGGTATTCTTTTAAATTATTTCCAACTTTTTAGTGCTGTAGTCTGTGTTTTGAAGTCGGTTTTTATTTTTTATTATGTATGTATATTAGTATAATTCCGATTCTATATTCCCTCATAACTCTTTAACCAATATTCAGATTTTGACAAATAAGATCTCAATCGATTCGTCGTATTTGCGTGAGTGTCATAAGCTATCGTGCACAAAGGTTTATATTACACTTGCGAAAGTGTGTTTGTGCTTCTTTCGCGCAGCAACAGAGCAACGGCCGTGCGACCCGTTCCCCCTGCCCTTCGGCCGTTCCCCCGCCGCTTCCGTTGCGCTTGTCACGCAAGACATGTTCAAAGTGTTTGAACATGTCTTGAGGGACGTACCGGGTGAAGCACATACGATGTGCTAGTGACGTGCGCGTGACGTGCGCGTAACGAGGTAATGTGGAGCAATGGCGCCTGCTCTTCCTCTATTGGAGTCTACAGCTTATACTCGTATATCTCTTACCTTATACAGAGAAGCGTTACTTACTAAAAAGGTATCCAAACATGAATTTGAGATATAAGATTAATATTGCAAAATTATACGCCAACGAGTAATGCTCGGACATCATGCTACATACAGTTTTGCATAATCATAAATCGTAAAGTTATTAATTGTTTCAAACATAGTGGTCTATGTCACTCAGGCGGTTTTTTCGAATTCGCTGTTTACCACAAGAAAGTGAAAATTTCTTGAGAAAAGGTCCGTGATCTTGAGTTAGATCCAGTATCCACAGTGACTGCTAATAACAGTGGCTATTTATAAATGAATGCCTTAAAATGGATTCGACGATTTTTCTGGCCCCGTACCATCTCAAAAGCAGAATTGAGAAGATTGACAAATCAGACCCATTAACGCAGAAATTCTGGCCAGGAAGTGTCGCTCAGCCGAACGTTGCGTAGCTCAGACCAACATCCAACCAGGCAGAGCCGCTTGTGGCAATCTCCGGGAAAGAGAAAGAAAGGGCGTCCTAAAGCCACCTGGTGCCGATCAGCTACGTAAGAGGCAAAAACACTCTTGGGCTGCATTTAATTCAAAGGCGCATTTAGCTGTACTTTAGTGCGATAAATATTTTTATGTTCCTATCGCTTTGTAGTATCTCTTTTTCTTTCACTACGTAAGATGGCGCTACGCCATAGAAATATTTATTGCAGAGCCGTGCGACAGGGCAAGGGTTGCTTTCGAAATAAGTAAGAAAGGTATATTATATTCTTGCAGTTATGATTCCAGGAACCTCCATAGAAGTTGTCATTCACTCGTTGTCATTTAGTCAACTATGCTGCACTTCAAACTTACCCTCTTTTCACATTTATGTTCAGCGGGATTCGTTTAATCTGAGAAACACCAACTAATAGTACCCAGGATAAAAATGTACGTGACATAAAAAAAAGTTGGTCCGTTTTCTACTGACAAGTTTGCAACAGCATTCGCAAATAAATCGCATGCGCACTAGAAAAGTCCTCTACGTGCGTGAGGATGTGTTATTAATATTATTATTATTATTATTCCGCTCGTGTCGCGAGTCATTAGCCTTTCATCAGATAAATATGTACATGGGTAAGATAAATACAAACACACACACACATACCTACACATTCAGACGCATACGATCCGATCGAGTACACAAGTAATTCGATCCGGGGCTGACGCTGAGCGGTTATTAGATCTCCCGACTCGGTCGTGACGTCACGACATTGTTGTGGCTGCAGGGACAATGAGACAAAAGTCATCAGCAGATAGCGCCAGTAAGTTCCAGCTTGGTACAAATTTCATAAAGCCAACGACTTCCCGTCACCGCCGATTGCGAGAGTCGAGGTTATTGACTTGCCGTTTGGGGTACACTAACAATCTGTTAATCTATTACTCACAGCTATCAGATGGCCAAAGTGCGAGAAGTGTACGAGACACCAGGAGTTAGAGCTCTTCGCCAGCTGCATGTAGGCCTCAAGTGATTTCAAATGAAGGTGAAAGTGCAACGGACAACTCGCTGATTTCACAAGATATTACGGTAAAGAATAGCCGGTATATTAAGAGATTTTTTGATATGCCGTATTGCTTTAATTTTGAGCCTAACTTGTAACAATACATTATAGCCTCTATTTCCTATGTATCTTCTTACCTCATCCGTCATAATCTGCTCACTCCTATCCCCTGCGTATGGGAAACGCTTACACAACAGGGTGACATGGCAACTCAGAGCTACCACCGACTACTTTACATAGTTTCTCAACAATACGATTGATTTACCAATTTAACTGAAAGACCAGGTGACCAATAAGGAAATCAGAGAACTCTTAACAGAAAGTATCGGCTCATACAAATTCACGTTCAAAAAGAATACTAGTCTTTACAAATGAAATGATAAAACTCTGTGATTGGTTCATTTTGTGCGCCTTTCGTGATGTGAACGTTGATTGAGCGATATTATAGAAATACTAGTTGACCCGGCAAATGTTGTTTTACCATATTAATTAGCCTACGACCTATTCTCAGACTTACCAAATGTACACAAAAAAATCCTAAAAATCGGTGAAGCCGATTCGGAGGAGTTCGATAACAAACACTGTGACACGATATTTTTGTATATTAGATATTTTAATTAATTGTTTCGTGATGATAACTACAAGTGGAATCTAATTACAACAGCTGTAGCATGAGTTACGCTTATGCTGTAGTTTATCTACCATTACACTGCATAGTTAGGCATATTTCAGCATATTTTTACAGTGTCCAAAACATATTTTAACAATATGAAACTATTAATTACAAGGATGTCGGAAATACCCAAGCGCTTCGCATGATGCTAATATGAAAGTGATAGACAAATACCTAGATATTTCGCAGGACAGTACGTACCCACGTCAACGTAACTGGCTTGCACAATTGAGCATGCGGTTAGTTTTTGCGCTGCTTACAGATCTATAGTTTCTACTGCCCTGAAACAATCCGAGCAAATTTTGGGAAAGCCCCACGTCTACCTACGAAAAGCGAAACCTTTTTTGAAATACTATGAAATTGTCACTAAGGGTTGATATTTCTTGAATTAATAAGGTGAATGAGTGACCAGGATAGCTAAATCACTTGATAGACATTATTGCCATCAGTGCCTAAACGATTTCTATCGACGGTTTGTTGGTATCTGGAGAAAAACTGAATTAAATGTAGTTGCTTACACAAGGCATAAATCCAGAATTGCAAAAATAGATGAGACAAGTTGCCGATAGATACAGTTTGTTAAAGAAGGCTTTAGTAGAAAAAAAAACTATTAAAAACGTAATAGAGTCATTGCACGAGATGCTAAGTATGACATACCAGTTGCATGTCACAGGAATACCACTAAGGCCATTTAAATCTTAACGGTCTTACTCATAAAAAAAACGATTCTACTACAACACTCCTCAGTTAGTCTAATGGCGTTCTTAAGACAAGTATTATCTAATGTATGATATATGTATAAAGTAAAATCTCCATATTAGTTCCACAAGCCCTCCACAATCTAAAATCACGCATAAATGTCCGATATGTTTATATCAGAGCACCACAGATTTTCAAATCCGTGCAGAGCACATTATTAGACTCTCGAACAAACACCTTGTTGCCATGTCAGAGGAAATTTGCTGAGGTCGTTTATTTTCTCAATTTTGTTTCCTGTCGTAGAGGATCCTGTTGATAAATATGAATAATTTATTGTTTCAGCTTTGCAGCAACAAAAGCATTTTTTCCATACCCACAGGTAGTGAATGAGTCTGTGAATGCATGTATCAGCGTGTTAGCAAGAACTTTTTATAAATCAAAAAGTCATAAAGCATTTTGGTAAAGAGCCTCGGTGAGAGCCATTTCTTCATTTTTCATAAGACCATAAGTTTTTAAACTCAATTCCCAGCTACCCGCTGTCCCGCCCCGCACTCTTCGCCCGCGGGGCTGCGGATACGCCTCTTGTGTGTCTCCCGCAGAGCACTCGCTCGTTAGCCGCTGACTTACTGCATACATTACGGTAATGTGAGTTTTGCTCATTAACCGCCAGACAGCTGTTTCACAGCGCCGCCCCGGCCGCCCCGGCCGCCCCGGCCGCCCCGGCCGCCCCTATCGCTCCGGCCACCTGTGACGGACCAAGCTCCGTACAGGTGCTCACGATCGTTAATATCATGTTGAATTGTGTTCTGCACGAGAAGATTAAGGATGGAAGCTAAAATAAACCGAGAAATGATAATCGTATACTTATATAGGGATTGTAAAACATTTAAAGAGCGTATTATAGAATCGGATAAAGCGCCGAAACGTATTTGGTTCCTCGACATAAAATACAGCTAGGTATATTTTGTTTGTATCATTTGTAAATATTTAAGCAGTTCTTGTGAGATATTGCGTTGTCTTTTATAGATTAAATTTTTACGATAATTGAGATTAATTACAACGGCATCTATTTTGCGAGATGGCACAACTAATGAATTATGGATTGAAGAAAGTTTTTCACCTAAAACCTGTTACAATACATGACAGTTCATCGCTTTGTTCGTAGGTGACGCTACCGGTCTAAACGCGTGGGTCTGAATTCATTCTCTAAAACAAAAACAAAAAAAAAGTGCATCCGAAAAGCTTTTGTTTTGTAGCATTTGTAAACATTTAAACAGTTCTTGTAAAATACTTATTGCGTTGTCTTTTGTAGATTAAATTATGCAACTGGTTTTAGGGATGGTTTACGATAATTGAGATTAATCACAATGACATCTCTCTTGCGAAATAGCATAACTAATAAATTTTGGATTGAAGAAAGTCTGTCACCTAAATCTAATACAGTACATGGCAGTTCATTATTTTGTTCATAGATGACGCTTTTTTAATTCATTCTCTAAAACAAAACAAAAAATTGCATCCGAAAAGCTCGGTCATTCAGGTACTAAATAAATAGGGAACTTAAATCATATAAAACTTTAACAAAACAACATAGACTCACGCCTGTGTCCCAGAGGGGTAGGCGAATGTCGGGGACTGCCACTTGTTGCGATCTTGACGGATCGCTGTCGCTTTCTCAACATTCATTGGTCGTTGCTTGCGCGCGCGCCGGTTTCGGGTGCTTTTGTCTTGCCCTTTGCTAATGCATCCCCTGTTTGGTCGAGGTGTGTCCGTCTGGGTCATCCCTTGCCGGCCCTTCCACCCACATTTGTTCGATGGATTTGTTTCCTCCTCTCCACATGTCCAAACGAACTCAACATTCCTTTCTCAATTTTAGTCACTGCATCCTCTTTTAGTCCACAACGTTTTCTAGTCACACGGTTATGTGTCCGGTCATTCAAAGTAACACCAGACATACTTCTCAAGGACCTCATTTCTACTTAAAAACGTAGAATTTAGTTTTTCATTGAACTCTGAACGTTTTCTTAGAAACATTATTTTACGAGATGACTCATATATATTGATAAACGCTTCATATATTGTAGGCGTTGCGTTCATACGTTGGGGAGTGACGTCGTGGTCTGAAGTCGAGTTGTATGCCGCGTTGTAGTGCCACGTGATTGTATTGACTGTTTGTATCGTAGGGAGTGTATGGTCGCGGAAGAAAGAGATACCACGTTTGTTTGTCTTTGGACGTGTCCTCTCATACTTTATTAAAGTTTTTCTTAGTGCAAGTCCCCATTATCGAATATCTTCGCATAAGCTCTAGAGTTAGCTCCATCTAGGAGTGAGTAGCGTATCAGTATTAGTTCTTTGTTAATACGATATTAACCGTTTGAGTGGGGGGGCGCCACTGTTATTTCCGTCCGGTTGACGCCAACCAAATAAATCATTATAACGCTTCAAATCCCAATTGTAGATAAAGTAGAGTATGTTTAGATGAATATAGACTGAATTAAAGAGATGTTGTTCTATATACGAGATACGAAACTTTGTTACTAGTTTTTCGAAAACACCACCGCGTCATTCAAATGTGCGTTGAATAAATTGATAAAAGGATTGTAGAAAAATAAATCAATCGGGAAATATCGAGATAAATAAATAGAAACTTAATTGACAATGTAATTGCAGACATTAAATATTAATTTATAAAATAGCATAATATTAAAGTTCTGAAATTGATTGAGAAGATAGTGGCGCGATGTGGTACGAGTTTGACGAACAAAAATAGAATTACCAATGTTGAAGTCCTTAAATTAATAGCAATAAGGAATAAAATTCTTAGTTGGCGGGATTTCGTTATTGGTTTCGCGAGCGGGAGAAGTGGCATCATATTAGGAGGGGGCCGCGAGGTTATAAAAGCTGGGTTCGGGAACTATTCAGCGCTTTTTCCGGGACAGAAAATTGAACAGTAAATACGTCTGCTGCGCTCGTAGGCAAATTCGCCATTTTGCGAATTTATTACTATTAGGGAGTTTCGTTTGCATTTAAATTCGAAAGTAGGAGAGTGGTTTTGGATTTGTAACCTAACATCACCTGTGGGCATTGCGTCCCAGACTATCAGCTCTGGTGTGAAGTTTCAGGTTCTGAATTACTTTCTTAGCTAAGGAATGAGATTTGAAAGTGAAAGTGTAAGGTTAGAAGCGGCCTTCGATTCCTAAACCGTTTGTATATTTAGCTAGAAGTTTTCCGCGTAAAATAGGGTTTTCAGCCTTAGTAATTAGGGTAGCTCTCGCGAAATAAAAGTTTACTAATCCTTTTCCTCCACAGTACTACGTTTATGCGGAAATAAATTTGTGCAAAGGAAAACTCACGGTGATAAAGGTATGCTATGGATAATCCGTGTGTCTAGCCTTTGTCAAATAACCAAGGCTCGGCGGGGGCACACGTGATGGTCGATATCATTCTTGCGTCATAGCTTTCTGAGCCTTTGCAGACATTTAATTCCACTTATTACTTTAGCTTAATTCCACTAGCTAGTGGTAATTGAGTTTCAGTATACAAACGTGTGAATTTAGAGCGAATTCACTTGGGAGCCTTAAGAAGTTTAAATTAATGGACTAAGGAACCCAAAATCTAGCTCTGCTTACTATGCTACGGCTGAATCTGAGTCTGCTTGGGTTGAAAGGTTTAAAGAATCCCTTCACCGGAGGCATTCCCAATTTAATTTAATAATAAAAAAAAGTAATACTAACAATAATTTTGAATTGAGATAATTACATTAATTATCTTGTTTGAAGATTGGGATAAAATGCTTCTTGTGAATGCGGTGTTAGATCTTCTTCCGTTAGCATACGTGGTGTAGCAATTTTCCCCCTGCTTACCCTGAGTGACAGACGATTCTAGCCCTCTGGCACTTTGCACCCATAACATATTTATGTATTATATTCCGAATATTCTTACCTTGCGGGTGGTTACCGAACCCATAAAACCACCTGCGCATACACATCCTAGGCTACACACTCTGGCCGGCCAGAAAGTCTGAAAGCTAACTGAGTCAAGTTACCAAGTAATTTGAAACAGTCTGGTTTTCCGGAGTTAGGGAGGATAGAAGTAGGAAATAGCTGTGACTAGGGAGACACCTTAGGCACTCACGCATACACACGATTAAATGTAAATGGGGTTTGTTTTGCTGAAACAATAATAATTTTGATGGGTGGTTAAATATATTAGCTTACGGGGTTGGGAAAAATTAGGCAGGCTCCCCCTTTTCTTTCAGGGTATCCAGTTGTATGATGAGAGTAAGTATTTCCCCAAGTCCCCACCATAACAATGCGGTCATTAGATGCGTTTAAGGTTCATTTAATAAAACTAAAATAAGTGAAATTGGTGCTTCCACAATGTTTTGTAGTGTAGTGATATTGTAATCAATATGTCGCAATAGGTTTAGTGTTCAATAAATCTGTTTCCAAACCCGTCTGTAAATGATAGCGTTAAGTAATTCTCTTATCACCTACTCATAAGGATGTAGATGTAACCCCGCAAAATTCCGCGCCGCGCTAATGTAAACCTGCAAAGCTCTGTTGGACTAAAAGTTTGTATTCGTTATTTAATTGTGCGAGTCTTGAATTAGTAGCTACTAAACTTACTGCTTATCTATGTCTCTGGTCCTTACCTTAAAACTAGACGTAAAGGTTGGTGCGTTTCATCCACACGGTGATCATTTGAAACTAAGGAATAGGTAAAACGAAACGAAAATATTAGCTTCATAGGTACTTATCTTTTGACCTTCGGACGGGTCATTCTACTATTGCAGAGGTAGGAACAATTTATGTAGGTGCGTAGATACTTTTCCTTCCGACCGTTGTTTCTTTAGTATTATTGCATTTTAGGCACAATATAGGGTGAATAATATATAGGGTGGTCAAAACTCGGATTATTGTTAGGAATTGAAAGACGTTATGGGACGTTAGAGAGTAGTTAAGAGCCACTATAGGCTTTGTAGTAGTAATGCTATATTCATTTTAAGTATATTGGCTTAATACTCTGCTTAATCTCATAGTTGCGTGAGCGCGGCTGGATTGTTTCAGTGTTGGTAAGCTTCGATGAAGTCTTATTTCAACGTACTTTGTGCATTTGGTTATTACCTCTCTCACACTCTCGTCTGCCAATGCATTGTACTGCTGAACATCCCTTTGCCGTTTCTTGAGTTAATTGTGTGAAGCGTCTTGAGTCTTAAGATCTCTATACTTGCTTAAAGCTTTTATTATGTTTGACTTGTCCTTGAGTGGCATCTCATAGTTGCGTGAGCTCGGCTGGATTGTTTCAGTGTTGGTAAGCTTCGATGAAGTCTTATTCCAACGTACTTTGTGCATTTGGTTATTACCTCTCTCACACTTTCGTCTGCCAATGCATTGTACTGCTGAACATCCCTTTGCCGTTTCTTGCGTTAATTGTGTGAAGTGACTTGAGTCTTAATGCCTGCTCAAAGCTTTTATTGCTTCTATTAAATTTATTTGTATGACTTATGTCTTTGGGTGACATTTCATGGTTGCGTGGGTTTGGCCGGACTGTTTCAGTGTTGGTAAGCTTCGATGAAGTCTTATTCCAACGTACTTTGTGCATTTGGTTTTTTACCTCTCTCACTCTCGTCTGCCAATGCATTGTACTGCTGAACGTCTCTTTGCCAATTCTTGCGTTAATCATGTATGTTTTCTTAAGGCATAGACTCGGAATAATGAATCATTGTATTCTTATTTCTAGTCAGTCATAGTTTTATTATTTCTAAGTATATATTAACAGTATAACGTAGTGGTGGCCAATCCCCATCCACGGTAGATATAATTAGCACTATCGGCTAGTAGATAATTGAGTATTGCACTCTCTTCTTCTTATCCAATATTATCTACTTAGCTGGCTAATAATGTCTGCCTTAACCGGCCTTTGGTAGGGGACGTTATACTAAAACACTCACATGTGTAGTAGTATGACAAGTAGTTATTTCAAATATTTTGCTACTATAATCTTATTTTATTTACATGGAATTTATTTTATTTAACCTTTAATTTATTGTCTCCTAAACTTAACTTCTTTATTTAAATTTTCCTTCTTTATCCCAATCTTGTCTCGCTTCTGCTTATTTAATGTTGCTTTATTGCTATTTTAGTTTCTTCGAATCTTTCTAAAATTGACCTTTTCTAATAAACATTTGGTTTGAACTGAATGTTCTTAGTTCCACTTTTATTATTTTAACGGATCTTTTACATACACTCATTACTCAATCTCATATCCTAAAAGTTCTTGGGTTACTAATACGTTCTCAACGAAGGGTTCTCACTAGACTAGTCGATCACAGTTGGCCATTGGAGTGTTTTGCATCATAGTAACTTTTCTTCTTTACTATCGGGGTCATACGTTTAATATTCAGGGGGTTGGGGGTCACACACCTCAGGCGCGCCCGGCAAAGGGCGATCTTTTCAAATCGTACCATTAAGATAATACCCGCGGGACGGGGCGCCCGGGACGCCGCTTGTCTCAATGGGCGCTGCCCTCAGCCGCAACAATCGTTCAGAAGCAAGTCAACCCGACTCAGTACTGACGCGCGACTCAAATGAGCCAAGTCTATTCGCATCCGCCCGCCCGCACTGAGTGTCACCGACAGGAACCTCACAGTCGGCTAAGCCAGCTGTGTTGTTGTGACCTCGTTTGTATCGTTAGCGTCAAATTAGGACCATGCAAATGAAGTCTTTACGTCTGTGCTGGATCATTTACACAGCATATAGTGGCAACTTTTACGTTCACAGAGTGGTCATTTTAACTCTACAGTGAACTGTAGTAACTGTACAGCATTAACGAATTCGCGAATTCTCTCACAACGCCAGCATGCATATGCATATGCCAAAAGTCCGCCTATTTTATCTGATTCGGAGGCGCAGCTGCTCAGTTTGCTGCGTTCATTTACATTTTGCTCATTTATTGATAAGTTGGATCGTTACGGTACAGAACTTGCAGCACCTGACGCCTGAATTACGGTCAAGAGGCTCGTCCGATTAACGCTGATCACACAAAATTAGGCTAATTTTTTTGTGATATTTGCGGGAAAATATTTTGTGTCATCATCATCATCAGCCATTTGACGCCCACTGCACAACATAGGCCTCCTCCGTGGTTTTCATAACCATGAGGGGTTTTGCCATAATCGCCACGCTTGGCAGGCGGGTTGGCGATCGCAGTATGCGGTTGGAATCTCAGGAAGACGCTGCTGCCTGTCTCCTGGTAATTGATTTCCTTAGTCGCCTTCTACGACATCCATGGAAAGAAACGGAGTAACTCTTAATCCGGCGCCACACGGAACTTAATCCGGCGCCACGCGGAAACACGGGTTTTTTATTTAAGATATGCTATAGTTAAATAGCATATCTTAAATAAAAACTAATTAATATTTCCAGAAGCAACATAATAATATGTTACGCTGTGTGAAGCTGTGTAAAATTCACGTAAACTGACGGACCAGTCCACCGTCACCTTAGCTAAGGGGCTAGTGAGCGAAAAACGAAACCCACAGCAGCAGAAGCGGAGCAGCGGCGAGCGCCGCTCAGCGGCACATGCCGCGCCGCGCCGCCGCAGCTCGCCGCACTACACTCCGACACTTCTTCACTCACTGACCGAGGCTTAATACTTCCAACAAGTTTACTTTTGTCGTCTTTAATTAGTTTACTTTAGAGCGACAATCACAATAATTAACCGCAAACAATGGCTCAACATTTTTAGTTCCACTGTACTTGGATACTCTGAGATGGATATGAACGTGCAAATTTGATTTCACTAAGTTGTGATCGCTTCGCGTGAGTCGGCAGCGCCAGTGTGGTCGGCGCGGACGTGACCCGGCGCGCTCGACTCCGCGGGTACACTGCCGCGCGCCGGCTGCCGCTCGCCCACACGGCGTCTGCGGCGGCCCGGCAGCGATTTAGTAGCTCAATGCCGACTTTCTGCAAAATGTCTACTAATATAAAATTTCATACAACTTATCGCACTGTGCCAACTTTCTTAAATTTGAGTAGTAGAGTTCGCTGCATGCCGACAATTCCAAAAGCCTATTATTTATTTCTTTCAAATGTAGATCGCAATATGCCAAGTTTCCTATTTTTGAGTGTACATGAATGCCGATTATTAGTACTATGAAAAACAAAAGTGTAAAATATTATTTATTAAACAAAATAGTACATTACATAACTAAACTAGGGCCGTAAAATAAGGAAAGGCCGATATCGCAGAAGTTTAAGGCCCGAGCCGCAGGCGAGGGCTTTCTATTTTACAGTCCGTGTTGTGTATACAATTTTATGTTGTCACTTGGCCTCAAAGTGGGTTTTCCCGTACGCGTAGCATGCAGTAAAACCCACTTTTTGGCCAGGTGTGGCATAAATTATTTTATCTACACTCATATCATAATCTTCAAATTAAGAATTCAAAGGTAAACACATATTGACAGGCTTTAAACAATACATAACTTTAAAGAAAATAAAAAAAAAGTGTAATATAAAGTTACATTAAAGGTCAGATTTTTCACTTTATGTTACATTTATTTTTTTTAAAGTGTTGCTGTGATCACGGAACAAAACTTAAGTTTTTTTTTTTAATGTCAAAAGTTGACTCTATAAAAAACCTAATTTCATTTTCGTGGTACCAAAAGTGCAACTAAAAATACCTAAAATTGCGCGCGCAAAACTGAGTGCAGACGATTGAATGTCAAGATACTTTTGTCGAAATTGCGCCATTTTGTTTCAAAAATTTCATTATGAGTGAAGATAAAGTAGTGTACGAGACTGCACATAACTTGGTACTAAAACACTCGCGAATGCTATTAAAAAACTCGCCAAGGCTCGTTTTTTAAAATCTCGCTCGTGTTTTAATAACCCTCATTATGTGACAGTCACATAAACTACTATTAAGTATACATACATTAAATAAAATTAAAAGAATGTGACTTTGCTTAGTATACCTACCCAAACATTGTCCTACGTCAATCAGTCCGTCTAAATAGTCCTGCACAATTTTTAATTTTCGTTCGTCGGTAACTTTGTGAAAATGCTAAGTTTTAAAGTTATTTCAAAATGACAGAAGTTACAAAACGTCCAAAAAGTGGATGTCCATTTTTTTCAAACCAGGCAGCAGAAGGTTGATTAGAGAAATTCATTAAAGAGTTAGCAACCAGTAAACTTCTCGGGGATCGGAAAATGTCGACCCGAAAAATAGAACACCGGGTTTGCACGCTGGGAGCGCCGAGCGCGGGATCGACTCCCGCTTCGACCCGATGCTATTTTCAGTACTCTTTACCCGAAAAGTGCCAACGGGTCTCTATTATTACGCCTACTCTACAGAATGTCTTAGTTTTGAAGGGTTTTTATGTGTAATATTATGGCGGATTAAAGATTTACTTTTTGCTCTATCATAGCTATTGCATGATACTTGTTTCTATTCATTGGTGTGTTTTAAAGATATAAATTGATTTTATTTATTAAATCATGAAAATGGTGGTACATAGTAATGTCAAACTTGGTAAGATTGTAGTGAAGTCTCTATAGATTAGATTACAACATTCCTTTCTTACACTGTAACGACAAATAATAAAAACCGGCCATGTGTTAATTCAATTCAATTCAAATATTTTTATTCATTGTAAAAACAGAATGTTTACTTAATGATCGTCAAAGTTGTTACTTTCACAATTAATGGATTATGTGGAGAAGAAGCTAACAAAGAAACTCCACATTTATTCTTTTCAAAACACACACCTTGAAAATGTAAAATGTTTTTCGGAGGAGCACTGCTTATCCTAAACCACAGGTTTTAACCTTTAGTGATAAGGTCACTGTAAAATGTTCCTTGAATAAATTATCTTATCTTATCTTATCTTTTAACATAATTAACAGAGTTTTCAACTTAAAATATTAGTCATGAATGTGTTGAACACTAGTCACAATCGTCCTTTAAATAATATTAATCTACTGTTTAATGCCAAACATCTTTGTCTTCTTAATAATCCTTGATGTTATAGTAAGCCTTTTTGCACAAAATGTGCTTAACACATTTTTTAAATCGCGTTGGAGGTAACTCTAATATATCTTGAGGAATTTTGTTTTAGAACCTTATACTGTGCCCCATAAAGGATGTGTTAACTTTTGCAAGTCTAAATAGAAGAAATAAACATAAATTGGAAATGACAATTTATGTTTATTTCTAGTATTAACATTATGGTGGCCACCAAAATTTTCGAAGTCTTTGATATTTTTTCTAAGGTACATAATATTTTCATAAATGTATTGACATGCAACTGTTAAGATGTTGGTTTCTTTGAAGAAATCTCTTAGCGAATCCCTACTACTGAGTTTCACTCCCGTTTAGGTCCTGAACTGAATGAATGAAAACAACATTTTCTTTTTTATATTTGTACTTATGACGACACGGGACCCTCGGCGCGCGTCCGACGAGCTCTCGGTTTTTTCTACTCAAAGATTCTTAACATTTTTGATGAAAAACTCCTACTTTAAATTGACTAAGTTTTGTTAGGAATACTCAAGCATTCCTACTGAATTTGTAATTTCCATGCATATGTGCATGCTTTGACAATAAGATTCCTAATGCGACAGTAGACTACGTTGATGTAACGTTTTGTATATTTTCCAATGTTGAGCACGCTCCGCGCGCACCTGAGTCGGCTTACAAACAAGGAGCCGCGTCACCGACCGACCGACGCGCGCGCGCCCGATAACAGCTAGTGTGGCGAGCGAGGTCTCGCCGACTGGGCGTGCGCCTCGTATTTAATTTGCTAGTGTTTCCTGCGGCCGTAGCGCGTGGTGGCACGTGTCACGTTATCACGTACCGTGCCCGCGGTCTGGAGTCAACCTCGCCATGTTGGACGGCGTGGGCGTGGCGGCCGTGTTTCTGCTGAGTGCGGTGAGTCGACTCGCGCGGGCGAGGCCATCTTGTCATACACAATACACATCTACCTATTCAACTTATTGAAACAAAAGATTGTACTTATGAGAAGGAAACAATATCACCTGTTGCTGTGTGTGTTATATAATTATAGCACAGCTACATACCTATGATATGTTTGTTTTAATAGGTTTAAGAATTTCACTGTTAATTTTATGCCAGAATGAGCAATTATCATTATCAAAACAATAGTTAAAATGTTAATTGGTGTGCAATCTGTAAATTTCAAAACACGTATTTATTAATGAATAAAAACTCTATTTACAGATATTTTTTTAATTACGTATATATTTCTTACATATGTTTGTACTTTTCTAATTGATTCTGCTGCATATAAGGACCAAAAGTATAATATAATTTTAACAATTTATTGCTTTAAGTACAAAAAGAAATGCACAAGGCATACTTAATGCACCCTCTTAGCTGACACATCTGAAAGGGTAGCTCTGGCTACCCCGCGGCGCTGCGTCGAGACGAGACACGTGTTCGGTCGTCCGAACCTGATAGCGTACCATATACAGCCGATGCCCAATGAAACAAATATATTAATGTTTTAATTCAGTGACGAACACATAATGTCCCAGGCACTGCAGCGTCCGAGTGGTCCCTTCACCCTACTGGTGTGAGTGAAAGTGCCACTGGACGCTGTCAGCATCTCATTACGTAAATGCAAAGGCCAAAGTTATACCTATGAGTTAATTTACCTTATTCTATACCTGATAAAAACAAATAATTTTATCCTATTCTTTATGCCAGAAGCTTTCCTTCATTTATTTTCTTCCAGCAAATCTTTGATATTTCAAAGTGTCATTATGAACACGTTGCAATCATGCACAACACAATAATTATTATTATGTCACACCAGGCCAAAAAGCGTTTTTTCCGCACGCTACGCGTACGAGAAAACCCACTTTGAGGCCAAGTGACGACATAAAATTGTGTACACAACACGGACTGTAAGATAGAAAGCCCTCTATCGCATATTTATGACCCTCGCCTGCGGCTCGGGCCTTAAACTTCTGCGATATCGGCCTTTCTTTATTTTACTGCCCTAGTTGTGTAAATAACTATTACCATTAAAATTCAATGCTATTAAGTGCAACGACAGATGATCGGTGTTGTGTTGCAGGTGTGTTCGTTTGTGGGCTGCGGGGGGGTGCTGCTGGCGGCGGCGCGGGGGACGGGGCTGCTGGCGCGGGGGGAGCGGGGGGAGCGGGGGGCGGGGCCGGCCGAGCGGCAGGCGCTGGTCCACGATGTATGAGAGAGCCCTTATACGACTCTAAAAAATTAATGAAGTTATTTCGAACTGTAAAAAACATGTTACACTACAATAAAATAAACCCTATAACAAAAATACACCCAACCGTAAAATAATTTCTGTTGCTGTAAATTAGTAAACTATAGCTCAGTGATATTGGGTCAAGATCCTGATATGGAGGATCTGGGTGCGGTCCCCAACTGTTAAGCTTAAAGTTAATATAGTTAAAGTTACAAGGAACAATTTTAAAGTTGACTTGTTCCTAGTTAATACGTATTCGTAAATTATAGAGCAGACTATTCATTTAAAATATCATAAGTTATAGTTAGGAGCCTCTGTTTGCATTTAAATGTCCTCCGACATATAACAAAACCTTATTTATAAAATATGTTGTGTTCTTTTTTTTTCGATTCTCCTTCATCTTACATATACACGCCTCACGCCTGTACTCAGAGAGTGACCAGGGACTGACTGGCTGACTGGGATCTGAATCTTTATTAAGTTAAAATGGTTTGGTGCACAAGTGACCATGTCACCCCCATTAATTCTATTTTAAATGTATATACTAATTCATGACTAATTTTTATTCCAACCTTAAAATACAATACAAATACAAAATACAAAAATCTTTATTCTTTATCTTCATTATTTTTCGGTACATAGTAATTGGAGTCACCTTTTAAGCATACAATGCCTGTACTAGGTGTCTCCGCTCTTCCATAGCATTAATCTAGTTTAGTTTGAGATGATATTACAAAAGAAAAAATAAATAGAAAATTAACTTAGCCAACTATGTGTGTGTGTGTGTGTATGTGTGTGTATGTGTGTGTGTGTGTGTGTTTTTATGTGCGTGTTTATATACATATGTATGTGTAAATATTATTTTACTTGCTCTATTAGTTTTTCTGTCTCGTTATAATTTAAGCTATTTAACCATTGTATAATATTTTTTTTACATTCATAATAAGTTTTGTCGTAAATTTTAATATTCTTATTTATCTTATTGTATATAAAAGATGACTGCGCGCTGTACTGCATCCTAGCAAATTTAGTTCGTGTTGCCGGTGTTTTTGCTACCATATCCTTTCTTCTTTTATTTTGTATTTTAGGGTCAAACGGTAAGTTTTTGTGCTTTTTTAATAGGATTTGCAATATGTATAATTTTCTAATGGAGAGTAAATTACTTTCTTGATATAATCTGTCTGTGGAATATCGTGTCTTTTTAAAATACATCACCTTAATTAACTTACGCTGAACTCGTTCCAACTCAAGAAATTTTATCTTTGATGCTCCTCCCCAAATTGGTAGACAATACGTTAAAACTGATTGTACTAAAGCGATATATATCTCATTGAGGAGATTTCTGGGTGAGTCTTGGTCTTTAATATTAGATATATTTCGAGGCACAACATGTCTCAGTGTTCTAAACATCCAAATTAGTTTCCGTAGTCTGGTGGCGACGTGTTCAAGGTGTAGGTGCCATGATAATCTATAGTCAACAATAACACCGAGGTACTTAGTATGTGTGACTTTTTCAAGATGAGGGCAGCTACAGGTTCCTCTGGTAATGTTGTTGCAACTATGAAGCTTAATTTCAAAGTCATTACTTGGCTGTGCACGATTATTCAGGCTAAAGCAGATGTAGTTTGTTTTAGACGTATTTAGCGTAAGTAGGTTATTTTCCAGCCACTGTGATATCAGAGACATTCCTCTTTCGGCACTGTCTTTCACGGTTTCCCAAGAGTCTCCGCGAAACACAACGGCTGTGTCATCAGCGTAAGCAAATGTTGCGGCGTTTTCAATGCGTAGGTTGCAGAGGTCATTTATATAGACTAGGAATAAAGTAGGACCCAGCACGCTTCCTTGGGGAACACCGTGAGTTATTGCTGCGTCCCCACTTGTGTGTTGTCCTAGCTTAACTCTTTGTTTCCTATTTGTCAGGTAGTCTTTGAAGAGTTCAAGGGGAATGCCTCTAATTCCAATTGCTTCCAACTTTCGTACAAGGATTGGGAGAGAAACGGTGTCGAAGGCTTTTTTAAGGTCTAAGAACACTGATAGACATTTGAACCCTTTGTCAAGTTGTTCAGTTACAAGAGAGGTCAAGGCCAGAACCGCATCTTCAGTTGATCTTCCCTGTCTAAATCCAAACTGTGCTGATGAAATTATGTGAAATTTGTCAAGGTAATTTAATAGTCTGACGTTAATTAACTTTTCAATAATTTTAGATATGGCCGGTAACACTGAAATAGGCCGATAATTGTTGACATCGTTTCTCTCCCCATCCTTGAACACAGGGGTAACTATCGATCGCTTGAGCGGTTCCGGGAAAATTCCCTTTGCGAAACAGAGGTTGGCCAAGTGTGATATGATCGGTGTGACTTCCTTACTAACAAACTTTAGATATTTGGTTGTTACATTGTCATAACCAGGGGCACTATTAGGTTTTAAACTCATTAGGACTCTGTTCACTTCTTCAGGGTCCGTATCTATCAGTGCAAAAGAACTGGGATGTGATTCTAGTCGCTTAAGATAGTCGTTCGGGTCATGCTTTAACCTTGATTGAATTTTTTGTGCAAGTTCCTTTCCTATATTTGTGAAATATTTATTTACATGATCTGTAGCCTCTGAAGGTGATGTTTTTGAGGTGATCAATTCATTAGCATGGTTTTTTGTTTTATTAGTATACGTAATTAGTTTAATATTTTTCCATAAAGATTTATTGTCTTTCGTCGACTTAGCAAGTAGTTCTCTTTCATATTTTCTTTTTATTTTTTTGATAAGGTTATTGCAATGGTTCCTATAACGCGAGTAAGTTATTTTTAAGATTTGATTTAATGGGTCGTTACGTTGTTTTTTTTGTAATTTATTTCTATTTCTAATACATCGGAGGATTCCGGGTGTAATCCAAGGTTTAATTATACGTTTGCTTTTTGGAATATGTAGTGTTGTTGTATTTTTATTTATTGAGTCTATTAGTTTACTTATTAATTGATGAGTTATTAAATGTGGGTCATCACAGAATAGTAACTCAGGTAGGTTAGATTCTTGTAGGGATTTTACAGCTTTTTCAAAATCAAGTTTAGTAGTTATTTTATTTATAGTTTGCCTTGATTTTTGTTTTGATATAGATAGGAAAGTAGTATAATGGTCTGTAGTAGTAGTGTGTAAAATTGCTATAAATGCCGAGAACTTCTTTTTGTTTATATTCAACATAAAATGATCTAAGCAATTTTTTTCTCTTGTAGGTAGAGTATGTCCCGGAAGTATGCCGTGTTCTGCTAGTGTGTTGAGATAATGTTGTCTGTTTTTAAGTTCTAAAGATGGTTCAAAGGGCTTAGGTTTAATGTTTATGTTTATATCTCCCGCGATCACAAGGTTTTTTTGAGTTTTTAGTGTCTGCAGATGGGCATTTAGCGAGTTAGTGAAGCCATCAGCGTTTGTGTACGAGGGTGAGCGGTAAATACATAGCAAAATATTGCCGAGTATGTCTAGTTGAAGGCAAGACGCATGTGTAAGTTTTATTTCTTTAATATTGTGATTTAGAGTATTTTTTATGTACACTGCTACTCCATCATTCTGATTTAACTGGCACGTAGTAGTGTATGAGCTGTAGTTTTTTAGTTGAGGTATAGGTTTGTTTTTGTTTAGTCTGCATTCTGTAAAAATTATTATGTCTGTTTCAAATTTAAGACTTGAAAGAGTAAGCAAAAAGTCATCGAAGTTGCAGTATATACTTCTAATATTTTGGGAGATGATTTTGAGATCGGAATTTTTAGTTTGTATGTATTTTGGGAGCTCAGTACAATCACATTCGATAGAACGCGCTACATCTAAGCTATCAATTTCCTTTAAGGTTTGTAGAGTTTCATCCATTTTGTAGTGAGTTAGGATAATCAGTCGTCACTGCATAGCTTGTAAGAAAAAATGGTTTTATATAGCAAGGTGCATCAATTAAGTTATTTTTATATTTTTTTGCATAGTTTATGGTGTATTTGTGTATTTGTGTGGTGGCTTTTGCAGTGGTGTAATTGTATTTTTGTTTTGAGTTGTGTAATAAGTGTGTGTGAAATTGGTTTGGCTGAGATAAAGGAAAACAGAGCTTATAACTAAGTTCAAAAAGATACAAAATATATACATTTTTAAGCATGCAAAATGTAGCGATTTTCTCAGAGCCGCTATGATAATAATCCGGTCCGTTTAGAATACAGTATAGGGCAAATAGTCATTCCTCCAGTAACAGCTTGTGGATTTGCTCCTCGCTTTTTATTCTTATATAAGGCGAGTTATCGCTTTTTCGGAGATAAACTTTGCCATAGGCTGTCCAGCAAAATTTGTAGCCTTTAGATTTAGCAAGGTCTCTTGCTAAGTAGTGTAAGCGAGATCCTGTAGCTGTTAGATGCTCTGAAAGAAATACGGGAGTGTCTTCTTGCGTTTTCAGGCCAAGATGCTTTGCACACAGCTTTGCCTTGTGTTTAATGTTAAACGATCTCCCCATTCTCAGAAGTTCCACCTTAAGCATTGTTGATCCAGTTTCCACGATGATCGGCGTATTTTGCTTTTCCGGGGTTTTTCCACGTACTCTATAGATGTCCTTGACATCTGACCTGTTCATCTTGCAATCTATGTTTTGCGAAAGGCACATAACCATTTCGATAAGGTCCTCTTTGGTCTCAGTTGGGCTTTTCGGTACGTTTTTTATTTCGAAGCTCGTCTTTCGATTTTCCATCTGCAAGTCCTCAATTTTACTTTCTAAAATCGTGATATGCTTTTTGTCTTCCTTCGCCTGTTTTTCTAATAAAGTTATTTTCTGTCTATACTCTTCATTTTGCGCAGTCAGGTAGGCAAGCGAACATTGAATATCGCTATTAGTCAGCTGGATTTCCTTCAGTGCTGAAGATACCTGTCTTAGTTGATTTTCTTGGGACGCCATCATTTTTTTAATTTCATCTTTGAAATCATTTAATTGCGAGAAAATCGATTCGTCCAACTCATCTCTACTCCTCTTAGCGCGATGGAAAACAAAGGTTGGAGGCGTCTTATCATTTCCTGTCGTGTTTATATTAGAGTCCGACGCAAATTTTTCACAAGGAGTATCCATTTGTACTAGGGCTTCACAAGCGTAAGGAAGCAGAGGTAGGCGCTTTACTTTTTAATGGCGGCGGCCGTGCAGACAAAGAGTGTGCGTCTCCAGCAATGGTAGGCAAATTGAGATAAGCGTATTGATTGGATTAGTTGATACCTCACGTTATCAGTAGGCGGGGCCAACGGTGGGGTGTGTGCCAATCATGTAAAGGTGAAGCGTGATTCGCTGTTGTTTCAAAATGGTCACCGTCGCAGGCGAGCCGGATTCGCAGGCAGATGCGCAGGAGACTCGTGTGATGTAAACCCGTGGCTAGCCTTCACGAAGTATCAGGCGCAACTCGGCCGGTACTATCACGTCTTTGATTTATGCACTCCTATTTTTGATGGTTAATAATTTTTAACTTTACACTTATTTAATATTTTTTAATTAAACTAACGCAGACTGTGGACACGTTAACACCTAATGGTGGTCCGGGGGGAAGAGGACCTTGCTCTTAAACCAAACCTAACTTGTACAGCATCCTAGCTTCTTCGGAATTTGGAAGCGCTAAAATGCGGTTGCAACGACCGACAGTAGTTCAACAAACATTATTGACAAAGTTGTGATCTTGAACTTTACTGAACTATTAACTTGAATGTCAAAAAATGCTGCACCTATACAGTCATCCCCTCTAAAACCATCTGTATACACCTTATAATAGTCTAAATATTTATCTGCTAGAAACTTATCACATTAAACTCATTACATACATTTCTGTTTTATATCCCATTTTCCCTTTATTAATACTATCAATAGAACCATTTACAACGTTATTTACATCAATATTGCTCACCAGGTCTCTAAGGAAAACATCTCCAAGTTTTCCGACTGTTGAATTAAACAGTTTTTAAGTAATTGGTGAACCTTTGCCAACACCGGCATCATTTTGTTTTTGCAGTATTGCTTGTCTTTGCAAGAAGAAGAGAGTTTACACAGCAATTCTATGTTAGAGTTATCTCTGATTCTCATTTCCGTTAAATGTTTTCTTTTAATAGAAAATTTAGAAGAAAAATTATCTGTTCACTCTAAACAATTTCCTTGCTCTGTATAAGACACTATCAGTAGTCCAGTTAACGAAGACCTACCTTAACTTGGAACATGATTTGATAAAGAGCTCCACCTTACTTGGTCACAGCAAGAACAAGTACCTACCTTGCCGTCATACAGTTTTTACTAGTACGGAGGGTAGTAGTATCATTTTGGCTGTTGCTAGTAAAATAGATTGCGTTAATTACTGCATTAAAAATCAAGATGTCTACATTTTAAGTTACCGATCGGATGCATGTAAACACTATTCGGTCTTGTTTGTGGGGAGTTGATTCTGTTGGAGCACTCTTGGGACGGAGTTGTGGCAGGTCTGTAGCAGGAACTCCTGAGATAAGCTGGCTTTGGCTTCGTTTTGGGAGTGTCGTTGGTGGGGTCGACTTGTTATATATATAGGACTGTTGAAATGTAAGAACCTAGATATTGTATATTAAATTCTCTCAGCTGTAATTGTTTCTGTGATTAAATAAATTTGAATTTGAATCTTGAAACAACCGAGACTTAAGCCAGAATTCGCTTGCCAAATATTGACGGCGCGACTTTAATGGTGTAAGGGCGAGCTCACTTTCCATAACATGAATAGGAGATGATCGGATAAAACCACCTATTATTCTCATTGCAGAGTTTTGGATCTTGTCTAGTTTGTATTGCTGGCTTTTGACGGCGCTTTAGTACAAATAGCTGCCATAGTCTATTCGGCTACGAACGATGGCTATGTATACCTCAAGTGCTTAGGATGTACCCCCCATTTCGAACCTGCCAGTACTTTGAGAATTATTGACAAAGATTTTTTCGATTGTCTCATTGATGTGTTTACCCCATTTTAACGCACGGTCGAGCCACATTCCCAAATACTTGACATTTTGTCTATTTATTTTAATTTTAACCCTTTGTCGTATGTACCTCCTACTAAACAGGCAAACGTGAGTTTTTCGAGATGATATATGTAATCCTACTTCATACATAAGCACGCATAAGGTATTTAATGCATGTTGAATTATAGTCTCCGCATCATAAATGGTTTTGCATGATTGTATAGGTATAGATAATAAAAAAGTCATCCGCGTACTGTGAAATCTTGGAATTTTTTTGATTTACAAACATGGTGTGTGGCTACGTTAAACAAAATAGGGGATAATTTGATCACCCTGTGCAAGTTCTTTACCGGTTTGTCTTGATATTTTATTTTCATCAGCTGTATTTATAGAGATATTTCTGATGCTTAAGAATTCGTATAAATAGCTACTGATCTTGCTGATAATGTCAACTTTATTGAGAGTTTGTAGTAAAGTAACCACATCGACATTATTATAGGCACTTTCAATGTTAACGAAACAAGCTAAAGTTACCGCTTTATTTGCAACACTCAGCTGAATGGTATCAACTAGTCCAAACATGATGTCATTGGCCGAATAGTTTATTGGGGGTTCTGGGGTTACAAAATCTTACTGAACTTAGCTGAACTGTAATCTATCTGTGCCCTTTGTTGGCGATAACCTTACAACCACCGCATACGTCTCCACACTTGACCTGAACTAACATTTGCATCTATGGATGCCAATATATAATATGGTATGCCACTACAGAATTCTTGCCAGGCTTTATCCTTAGCTTTACGTATGATTCGCTGAGCATTCGATATTTTGTCCTGAAATGTCTCTCCAGATTTTGTGGCGTAAGGTTCGTTCTAAAAACGGCTAATGTTACCCTTCGCTCTGCGACTGCTTGAGAGATGCTTGCATTCTAGTATGGCTTCGGTTTAAACTTGTGTGCGCGAAGGGGATTATTGCAAATTTTTCATAACACATTTGTCAGCGGCTTTGTTGATAATATCAAGAAACCTATTATAATTAAGTTGAGGGTCATCGCTTAGTGAAAAGTTATTGGAAAAACATTGTTGGAGTGTATTTTTGTAGGAAACCCAATCCGCCTTCTTAAAATTCCTTCTGAGGGAAATACTGGACGCTTCGTTTGTGTTTATATCTACACTACACATAATAGCAAGGTGGTCACTGCCAAACTCTCATAAGTGACTCTCCAGTTAAACCTCACGGCGATATCTGCCGACACCAACGTAATATCCGGGGAGCTGCTCTGTATTCGACCGTTGACGAGCTTGCTAAGCTTGTTAAGTGACACATTTTTTTATCGATTATACAGTCAAACAAATGAGAACCCCTTGCATCTGTTCTGCTGGACCAGTTAGAGTGATGTTCATTGAAGTCTCCTGCAATAATTGTCTTACTTGAACACAAGGAACTGATAGTGTCCCAGTCATTTTGGGTGGAATGCTCAGAAGGAGGACAATACACTGACAATACGTCTTCAATACATTCACAGTTGAATAATTTTAAATAGACTAGTTGAAATCCTGCGTTTGCTAAACCAGTATTAAGACATTGATTTTATTGTGAAATTTATCTTAATTAATGCATAATGCATAAATTTGGTGTTGGTCGGACGGTTTCGCTTTCAGCAATCCGACTGCAAATGAGCCTAGTTTGTGTAATGACTAATGCATGTAAACAAAGTTATTGTAAATAATAAACTAAGAACTCGTTAAATTAATTACAAGCTGAATTAATTACTGGTTGCATGTCGATAGAATTATACAACAATATGGCATTGGTGTACCTACCTCCGGCCAGTGCGAGTCGTGCGCGCGCGCCGATTGGTCCGCACCACCCCGCACCACCGCGCACTGCCCGTCGCAACTGAAGTTTGCTAAAACGATCTAAAATTTGCCGCATTAAACCGGGAGACAAAAATCCCTTTTACGTCCCTGATAAAGTATACATAAGCAGCCTATATAGGCTACACAGGCCTCTCAGGTCGAGAGTATGGGCCTAATCACCACGCGTGCCCCCCGCGGATTGGCGATTTCAAGCGCTGAGGTATATGAATAGCTCAGATACTCAGGTTTCCTCACGATGTTTTCCTTCACCGTTAGCAAGTGGTATTGCTACTATAACTTCACAAATGTACATAACTTAGAAAACAAAGTTATAGCTACATGCCCGCACTGGGAATCGAACCTGGGTCTCCCGCTTCCGAGTCCAATGTTGTACCCACTAGGCTACCACCGCCTTTATGTATGATAAAGTATAAGACATGAAATTTTATTTTTTTATTTATTTGAAATAAAAAAAAAAAAAAAAGTCGAAGCCAATTTTATGTATCGACTATTTTATAAGTAGTCTACAATACTCTATAAAATTGAGTCCTTCTCGGACTTGACCGGTTTTCACCCGAATGCAAAAGCACGAAAGGGTTTTGTTTTCTTATTATTTGCTAGCAAAATATAATAAGTATCTTATCAAGGAGCACGAAGTGCTCCAAGCCAAGCCCTCAGCGGGCCCGCACTGTGCATATATTTACATGAATCCATTTGCGTACTTTTCGATCCCCCTGTAACTTCGAAGACAGATATGTCATTTTATGTTATGGATGAAAATAAGGTTACCGAAAAAATTGCAATTTTCGTAACTCTCTGTCTCACTCTCTCATTCACTCACTAATGGATCATTAAACCTTCTAATTGCCCAAGACTAATTTGGCACACAAACTTCGCATAATAAGAAAGCAAAGGGAGGCATCGAAGATCAGTGGAATCAATATAGAGTGACTGAGTTACAAAGTTTCGGAATTTTGTTAAGCACATAAGGGAAACCTAACCCTAACCCTAGTACCTGACCCTAGCAAATTTAAGAGACCAGTCCTAATTATTAAAATAATCTTTAGCACCATATTATTATCTCTACCTAAACATTTACTTTTAATAAAAATAATAGGTAATATGTAAAGTTAATTTTCATTAGCCATATGGTATGCAAGAAAATCCATTTCCTTCCGTGGATGTGTAGAAGGCAACTAAAGAAATCAATTACCAGGAATTCCTGAAAATCACGTTTGCTGTATAAATGCCTTCCTTAAATATTTATTTTATTATTGTTATAACAGCAAGAGAAATACATTATCTGCAAAAATCACAACGGCCTAGCTGTAACGGTTCATAAGATACAGCCTGCTAGCAGACAGATAGACAGACAGAGAGACAACCAGAAAGTAATAGGATCCCGTTTAGCACCCTTTCGGTGCGGCACCCTAAACACTGGTAAAAATAACAAATTGAAAAATATAAAGAATATAGTCCGTGAAAAATAAAACTAGATGGCGCATTTTGGATTCTCGATCGCGGTATGGTTGTGACCGCGCCGAAACTATAAATTTTCAGTCTTGCACAATTTATGACTTCGTCAAGGTTAGGTTTTTTTTTTTTTTTTTTTTTTTTTTTTTTTTTTATAGGAGGAGGGGAATACTCATGTATACCGCCGTGCCCTAACACACGGCGGCATGCCCGACTCTACTGGGGATTTCTCCCAGTAGCCTACGGACTAAACCCCTCCCCCTTAGCCGGTACCGCCACTATTAATATTGTGGCGCCCTTTGTTACAATGGTAAAATTTAAAGTAATAGTAAAACATTTCCTTATTGCTAGAGTTAAAATTGAAACTATACCATGATAATATGTCTTAGATTAAACGATAAAATTATAAAAATTCTGAGTATAAAAATTAAAATTATATAATAAAATGTCCGTGATAAAATTGTAAAAATAATACAATTAGTCATTAATAAAACAATACGTGTCGAGATATAAAGGTAAAAGCTATTTCTTTTAATGTAAGTCTAAATATGCCCCGACGCCTTGTCTCTGACTACTCCTAAGAGTAGTGACAAGCAAGGCGCCGGGGCCAAAAATTAAAACATCATATTACCTGTTGAGTATGAGGCAAAGGTCGACTATTAAATAAAAATATTAATAGTAAAAGTTTTTTTTTTTTTTTTTTTTTTTTTTTTTTTTTCCTCCTCTTTAATTTTTTTTTTTTTTTTTTTTTCTTTTTTTTTTTTCTCTTCTTTTTTTTTTCCCTTTTTTTTTTTTTTTTTTTTTTTTTTTTTTTTTTTTTTTTTTTTCGGAAGTGTCCAGTTACATTTTAAGAATATTTACCCCGACGCCTTGTCTCTGACTACTCCTACGAGTAGTGACAAGCAAGGCGCCGGGGCTACATAAAACTTAAAAACTTAAAAAGTTATGAAAATGTCCAAGTTTAAAATGTCAACATATAAGACAAAATTATGCTAAGGTAAACGTGAAAGACTGCATTGGGAGACTACTTTAGTTCCGGCCTCCATTTGCCCTAGAGGCCGCGCGCGTCACCCCCAAGGCGAAGGGCAGGAAGACCTCTCGACTTTTAGAGTCGGCCATGAAGGCGGCGAATGCCTCGCACCTCACCGCTGCTCCCAGGAGTATCTCGCAATCGGCCCGTACAGCTCCAAAACGGGGGCACTCCTCCAGCAGGTGCTCCAGCGTTTCGGGAGTCTCGTCATCACAGATGCAGGACGGACTCCCCGCGAGCTTGAACCTGTGGAGGTACGCTCGAAAGCCACCGTGCCCCGTCAGGAGCTGCGCCTTGGCATTGCACATGGTGAATTTGCCAAGGACTTTATGGGCCGATGCGACGTCCGGGAAGAACAGCGAGGTGACGCGGCCTGTGGCAGACTCGCTGTAGCGGGTCTGCCACTTTGCCACCGTCTCCCGTCTCACCTGCAATTTTGCATGTGAGACGGGATACAGGTCGTAGGCTGCCGCGTCTTTGCGAGACAACGCCGCCCTCCTGGCCAACTCGTCTGCGCGCTCGTTGCCGGGGATCCCGACGTGGGCCTTGATCCAGAAAAACCGGATCAGGCCCCCGTGTGCATGTATGTCCCCCAGCTGGCCGTGTATTTTCACGGCCAGCGGGTGTGTGGGCGAGGGGTTCCTGAGCAACTCCAGAGCAGATCTGGAGTCGCTCAGGACGCTCGCCCTGATGGGACCGGGACCCCCGGCCACGAGGTCGAGAGCCCTGGAGATCGCCACCATCTCCGCCTGGAAGACGGAGTCAAGGTTAGGTTAGGTTAGGTTAGGTTAGGTTAGGTTAGGTTAGGTTAGGTTAGGTTAGGTTAGGTTAGGTTAGGTTAGGTTAGGTTAGGTTAGGTTAGGTTAGGTTAGGTTAGGTTAGGTTAGGTTAGGTTAGGTTAGGTTAGGTTAGGTTGGGGTGCGATGCCAGATAACCTCCTCGTTTGCCCGCGCTGCTGCCGTTCTACTTGATTCTTTGAATCCGGTAGAAAGACAGTGGCAAAGGCTGGTGCACCCTGGGCGTTGGTCAGTAACTTCTCTCTATGAGATCTTGCTGACTAACGGCGAATAATCTGGCAGGGATGGTCGTCTGGGCCCTGACTTGTCAGGTCAGGTCACTCAGACGGGGCATACCACCCACTCTACTTTTTAGAGTGGTGTTATGTGTGCGATAGTACATCGTAATCCCAACGTACCGGGACCGAGGGTCTTGCCTTAACCGGCCGGACCGCGAGGAGATAACCTCTATAATAAATCCTCAACTCTCGGCGCTGGGGCAACGCGGCGTCGGGATGCTCGAAAGAGCGGCTGGGGAGTTCATCAGCCATTAGCGGCCAACCCTGGGATACCGCCCGCCCTCCCAGTGGTATTAGGGTTATCTTGGGTACAGGGATCTCTGCCCGGATTGACGATTATTTCTCCTATACTCGTGGGAACAAAATGGAAAAAAGTAAAAACCCCCCCCCAAATAAAAATGACGAAGACAGGGAGACTGCCGCGGGTAGTTTTGCTGTTCCTGATACTGATACCAGCAGTGTTGGGAACAGCAAGGTCGCGGCAAAAAAGGTGAGGCGACAGAATGCTGTCGCTTCGGGAAGTGCGCTCCTCCTAGAGAGCGACTATGACTCCGACACGTCACAGGTGTCGATGATGTCAGTGGCCTCGGCGGGGTCACAAGGACGTAAACGTGCCCTCCCAGCGTCGGAAGCTGACCTGGCCTCTTCCAAGAGGCCAAGAGCGAAGCGTTCCGTGGCTGCGGAGAAGTCCGCCACTGAGGAGGATCCCCTGGACCTGGACCTCACTGGTACCCCAGTAGACACCAGATCCACCAGATGTCTGCCAACCGCAGATGAACTGGCGGAGGAGATGCGGGCGCAGCCAACGGCGGACTTAGGGTCCCGAATGCTAGAAAAGCTTGCCGTCGTGGAGAATGTGGCCGCCAAGTCCCGCAACCTGAAGGGTAGCTTTGTGCGGGAGTTGCGCCTGGCAGCCCGAATCGGGAGAGCGGTGACAGAGGAGCTTGCTCAACGCACTCAGGCGTCGACACAAAACGAGAGGCTGGAGAGCGAGAACGCACAACTGCGTTCGAAACTTGCCAGCCTCGAGAAGAAAATGTCTGACATGGCGGCAGACCTCGAGCGCCTCCGGCAGAGCAAAAGTGCCCCCCCCCTTAACTCTGCACCGGGCAGCGGTGGCCAGCCCCTATCCATGAGCCAGGTGTCTGCCCTGATGGACGAGAAGCTGGCGCGCTTTGCCGCTGAAATCTTCCCGGATAGGGCAATCCGCCCTCCGCTTGGAAGAAAAGCGGTCCCGGTTGAGCAGGCGGCACCTGCAGCGATTGCCCCGGCAAAAAAGAAGAGGGGACGGGGGAAAAAGGCCCAGCGTCCTCCACCACCCCCAGCTCCGCTGCCAGCAGTGCTTTCAGGCTCAAGGACGGCCTCCAATCAGCCTCCTGCGGTGGACAGGTCCTGGGCCACAGTGGCCGCCACAAAGAAGGCGAAGCCCTCAAAGCCGGCTGGGAATAAAAAAGCACCCGGGAAGGCAGCTCCCGCGAAGCCTCCGGCCAAGCCGAAACCGGCGCGACTGCCCTCGTCAGCGGCCATCACGCTGACGGTGCCCGAAGGGTCAGACGTCACCTACGCCCAGGTGATGTCTACCGCCAGGACACGGGTGAAACTGGCGGACTGCGGCATCAAGGAGGTCCGCCAAAAGAGGGCAATGACGGGAGGACTTGTCCTCGAGATCGGCGGGCCTGAGTGCGCAGCGAAGGCTGACCAGCTGGCCGGACGTCTGACCGCGGCTCTCGCCGACCTCGGGGTGAAGGTTGTGCGTCCGGTCAAAACCGGCGAGTTGAGGGTGATGGGGCTGGACGAGTCCGTCACCCCGGAGGAGGTTGCAGCTGCGGTCGCTGAAGCGGGGGCGTGCAGCTCTGACCAGATTAAGGTCGGAGCGATACGCCACTCCGCCCGACAGCTGGGGACGGTATGGGTTCGGTGCCCGCTCGCGGCTGTCCGCAAAGTCGTGGCGTCTCCCCGGCTGCTCGTTGGCGGATGGATCTCCGCACGGGTCGAGGCTCTGGCCGCGCGGACCCTGCAATGTTTCCGGTGCCTCGAGGCTGGGCACGTCCGCAGCCAGTGCCCAAACACGGAGGACCGGAGCATGCGTTGCTACGCGTGCGGAGAGCCCGGCCACACGGCAAGGGCCTGCACCGCCCAGGCCCTCAAGTGCCCGCTTTGTGCCGACCTCGGCCGGCCTTCGGACCACCGGCTGGGCGGCAAGCAATGCGCTCCCTCCAAGAAGGGCAAGGGCAGGAAGAGAGGAGTGCAGGATCCTCTCCCGCAAGGACCCAAGGGTACGGGGCCGGCCGTGCCGAGCCAATCGGGCGATAGCCCGCCGGAGGCTATGGAAGCGTCGCCTTTAAGCCCTTAAAGATACTCCAGAGCAATCTGAACCACTGCCGCGGGGCGCAGGACCTGCTACTGCAGACCCTCGCGGAGTGGCGGATTGCTTTGGCGGTAGTCGCAGAGCCGTACACCGTCCCAAACCACCCTCGTTGGTTTGGTGATGACGGGGGCTCTGTGGCAATCTATTGGGGAGGCGATGAGACGGCTCCGGCGTGCTCCTTGCTCCACAAGGGTCAGGGCATCGTGGCAGTCCAGTGGGGTTCTTTGGCGGTCGTTGGCACCTACGTGTCGCCTAACACCAGCCTGGCCCAGTATGAGGTGCATCTGGAGGAGCTCGCGGCGTGCGTCCGCCGGTGCTGGCCTCGCCCGGTAATTGTCGCCGGGGACTTCAACGCTCACGCGCGCGCGTGGGGTGGGCCGCGGGATGACGCCCGGGGCGAGACAGTCCTTGAGTGGGCGGCTGGTCTCGACCTCGGCCTTCTAAACCGAGGGTCCACCAGCACCTGTGTGCGATGGCAGGGGGAGTCCATCGTCGACCTAACCTGGGCGAGTACCGCAGCCGTGTCACTGGTGTCCAGCTGGCGTGTGGCGGAGGAGCTGGTGACCCTATCGGACCATCGCCACATCCTCTTAGAGGTGACGCTGGGGCCTGCCGACGGTGCTCGGAGACAAAGTGCTGGGCCTCCGAAGCGTTGGGCCTTACACCGCATGGACCGGGACACACTCGTTGCCGCGGCCAACGCGGCGGCCTGGTCGGAGGTGCCGGACGAAGCGGAGCCGGAGGCCGAAGCAGCCTGGTTTGGGGAGCGCATGACGGACATATGCGACGCCGCAATGCCCCGAGCCAGACGCTCAACCCGGAAAGCCGTGCACTGGTGGTCGGAGGAGCTGGCGCACCTGCGGGAGGCATGCCTGCGCGCTCGGCGCTCTTTTACCAGGGTCCGGAGACGACGCCTAGCCACGGCGGAGGAGAAGGCCGCAGCATACACTCCGTACCGGGACGCCGTAAAGGCTTTCCAGGTCGCGGTCGCAAACGCCAAAGCCAGGGCCTGGGAAGAGCTTCTCGAAACGCTCAACGGAGACCCATGGGGGCGCCCGTACAAAATTGTACTGGGCAAGCTCAGACCGTGGGTCCCTCCCTTGACGGAGACGCTCGACCCAGAACTAGTGGCGGAAGTGGTGGATACCCTCTTTCCCCGGATCGAGGATACCCCACAGGAAGCGGCCGCGACAAGAGCAGAACCCTCTCGGTGGACCGACGACCTGGGCGTCACCCAGGATGAGCTGGACCGGGCCGTGAGACGCCTGGCAGCGCGCAACACCGCCCCTGGCCCGGACGGTATTCCGGGCCGCGCCTGGGTTTTGGCCCTAGGCGCTGTGGGGGACCGGTTTAGGGTGCTGCTCGGCAACTGCCTTCGCACAGGGACTTTTCCATCCGGTTGGAAGCGGGCGAGACTTGTCCTCCTGCGGAAGGAGAACAGGGCCGCGGATTCTCCCTCTGCATACCGGCCCATATGCCTCCTGGACGAAGCGGGTAAGCTCTTCGAGCGGGTGGTGGCTGAGCGCATCACGTTCCACCTGTGGCAGGTCGGCCCGGATCTATCGGACTTCCAGTTCGGCTTCCGGCATGGCCGCTCCACGGTGGACGCTATCTTCCGGGTGCGCTCAGTCGCCGAGCAGGCGGTGTCCCGGGGCAGGGTAGTATTGGCTGTGAGCCTTGACATTGTCAATGCCTTCAACTCCCTGCCCTGGAGGGCAATCCGGGCGGCACTGGCTTACCACCGACTGCCCCCGTACCTACGGTCCATTGTGGGAGCTTACCTGCGGGACAGGAGTTTTGAGTACCTGGGTCGGGATGGAACTGTCCACCGGAGGGAGGTCTTCTGCGGTGTTCCTCAGGGGTCCGTCCTGGGGCCCCTTTTGTGGAACCTGGCGTATGACGTGGTCCTCAGAATCCTCCTCCCCAACGACGTGCATGTGGTCTGCTATGCGGACGACACGCTGGTGTTGGCGGAGGGGGTCGACTTCGGGGAGACCACTCGGCTGGCCGAGCTCGGAGTGGCATGCGTCGTGCGCAGGATCACGGAGCTTGGGCTCGAGGTGGCCCCGCACAAGACCGAGGCTATGTGGTTCCACAACCTCCCGCGGGGAGTGGAGCCACCGAGTTCGTCGGTGAGCGTGGGCGGTGCGAGGGTACAGGTCGGTCGGTACCTGAAGTACCTGGGCGTCGTCCTCGATGGCCGGTGGGAATTCGTGGAGCACTTCGACCGCCTGGTTCCTCGGATCGATGGGGTAGCGGGTGCTCTGCACCGTATACTGCCCAATCTCGGGGGGCCAAAAGAGAGCGTACGCCGCCTCTACGCGGGAGTCGTGCGATCCATAGCCCTTTATGGAGCACCTCTGTGGGCAGATAGGCTGTCTGGCGACCCACGCTGCAGAGGCAAGCTGAAAAGCGTGCAGCGCCGCATGGCCATAAGGGTTGCACGCGGGTATCGCACGATATCCTTCGAGGCGGCGACGGTCTTGGCGCGGTTTCCGCCCCTTGACCTACTGGCGAGTATGGACGCGAGGGTGTATCACCGTCTCCGCGACATCCGCCAAGAGGGTGGAAATCCGCTCCCTAGGGCGGTCGGGATGCTCCGGTTGGAGGAACACCAACGGGCCCAGCGCGAGTGGCAAGAGCGGCTCCGAGAGCCCAGGAGCGCTCGTCAGAGGGTGGTCGGGGCAATACTGCCTAACTTGGACGGATGGCTGAACCGGGGGTATGGTGCCGTGTCGTTCAGACTTACTCAGGTGCTCACTGGACATGGTTGTTTCAGTGAGTACCTGAATAGGATTGGACGTGAGGAGTCGACACGGTGCCATCACTGTGGTGGCGACTGCGATGACGCGCAGCATACCCTCGAGGTCTGCCCGGCGTGGCAGGCCGAGCGAGGCGAGCTCACCGGTAGCATCGGGCGAAACCTCTCTCTGTCTAGCGTGGTTAGCGCCATGGTACAGGGAGAGGAACAATGGAAGGCAGTGACCACCTTCTGCGAGAAGGTGATGACGCAGAAGGAGGTAGCAGAGCGGGAGCGGGAGAGGGCAGACCCCGCTCGGAGAGGGAGCCGAAGGGGCGGCGTTCGCGGTGGACGCCGCCGTCCAGGCCCATAAGCCCGAAGGCGTCGGGCTGCCACAACCCTGTAGTTTCGGGTTCAGAATAGGACTACGGTATCCCCTGCCTGTCGTAAGAGGCGACTAAATGGGGACCTTGGAGCCGCGGACGGTGAGAGCGGGGACTCGATCCGTCCGTCCACGCGGCTCTGGGAAGACGGCGACGCAGGGTGGCCCTGCGACGCCGTGGGTGCAGCAGCACCCGTGGAGGGCTATGGCTGTGCCAGGGTGAGGTGCACAATGCACCAAGTGCCAGGGGGGCTTCGGATGAGTTCGTCAGAGTGCCCGGAGCTCCCCCACCATGCACGATGAAGGCCACCGGGGGGGTTTTAGTAGGTGGAAATCCTACATAACCCGGCTCTGTCCCCGAGGAGTCGGGTATCTTTGAAAGATTTCCCCCCCGTCAACAAAAAAAAAAAAAAAAAAAAAAAAAAAGGTTAGGTTAGGTTAGGTTAGGTTAGGTTAGGTTAGGTTAGGTTAGGTTGGGGCGCGACACCAGACCACCTCCTCGTGGTGCGCCCTGGGCATGTGTCGGCACGTTGCCGGCCATGGCGAAGAGTCTGGTACGGAGGACCCCTCTGTCGTGTCTGTCGATGACACACACAGGCAAGATGGGGCGGGGCGTGTTCAATCTTGGACCGCTCGGAGAAGACTTGCCCGGCGTCCTGGATACTCTGGGCAGCGGCGTGGCGAGTCTCGGCGCAATAAGCCAGACAGCACCCTCTGAGGGTGAAGTGGACTCTTCGGAGTCGGGGGATGGCAGCCTTCAAGGCTGCGTGGTGATTTCACCCGGCGCCCTGGATAAACCGGGAAGCGGCGTGGTGGATCACAGTGGACTCTTCGGAGTCGTAGTATGGCGGTATTCAATACCGCGACACAATGATCCGCGGGGCTATGCCGGAGGGTCACCCATACCGGACAGGCTCGCGGTGAGTGCCCAATCCCAAGCTCGCGCTCGGCGATGGGATGAGTCACTACAGGGAATGTAGTGCCAGAGCGCAAAACGTCCAGCTGCCGACGGAAAACTCAGCAAAAAATGTAATGTCCAGTTATGAAAATATATTACCCCAGGTGGGTACCCGAAAGGGAGAATCCCGCTCCTCTACGGAGGGCAGCCTCATCGTTTCTGGGGGAGGCAATAGCTGCACTGAGACGAACCAACACGACGACCCAAGCACACGAACAACTGACACCGATCTTTTGATGAAGGAGGTGCGTGTAGTACTAACACGTCAACCACTAGAGGAGATGGCCGCCATGGCTGGTAAAGACGGCTCCGGTTCGGGGGCTGTGGGTCCCAAATCTTGGAGCTCGCGGTCCAAGGAAACAGCGGGCACCAGCGCGATGACAACGGACCAGTCGGCGTCAGATTCTGACGCCAGTATGAGGTCCACGCCATCGCAAAGGAGGGAGCGAAAGCGCTTGAGGGAGGGGGGCTCCGACGGTGACTTACCGTCGCCAAAGTCCACCCCATCCCAGCGCGGACGCAGACGACCGCCCACTACTGGGCACTGTATAGGCCTTGCCGAGGCGAAGGAGGCCCTCAACAGGGCTAGAGCTGAGGATTTGAAACTCCAGGCCGAGAGGGAGCTGGCCGAGGAGCACCGGCGCAAAACTGAGACTAGGGCCCTCTACAGAAAAGACGAAGGAACCCTGACAGACTCCGATGTGACAGGCCGCGATGCAACAGAGCTTGAGACAACCATCAAGGACTCGCTGGACGCGGTGTGCACTGTAGCCACCAAGTCAGGGAATCTCAAGGGCACCTACGTCCGAGTCCTCAAGGAGGCGGCGCGGGCTATTCAGCTATCCTTTCAGGAGCTGCAGAGGCGAACGGTGCCGGAGGAGATGGAGCTCCTGAAGGCGGCCAACAAAAGGCTCGCGGCGGAGCAGCAGGTTCTCCGCCGTGAACTGGAGGAGCTGCGCGCGAACCAAACGCAACGATCGCGACCTCCGACGGCAGCTCCGGCTCCGGCCCCGGCGCAGGCCCCGACCGTCACGGCGCAGGCTCTCGAAGAGATTGTGCAAACGATCATGGTCCAGGTGGGGACCATGATCAATGCCCGCTTCTCGGGAATTGAGGAGAGGCTTCTTCCCGAGAAGCGAATGAGGCCTCCGCTGGCAGCGGACAAGAGACATGAGGCGGCTGCTCAAGCGCCTCCCAAACCCTCGGTCAGTGCCCCGCCTTCGACTTCCTCCCCCGCGGCCGGAAAGAAGGGCCCCAAAAAGAAGAAGCCGCCAACACCCACGGAAGGGCTACCTGAGAGCTTCCCGAGGCCGCAGCCGACCTCTGCGCCGGCTCCAGCGGCAGAGTCTTGGACCCTGGTTCAAGGCAGGTCTCGGAAACGGTCCAAAAAGACTGCCGAGCCCAATGTGCAGAGAGACACTGCTCCCTCGCAGCGTCGCTCCGGGAGATCTGTGCCGGCAGCCGCCGCACCGAAGCCGACTAAGACGGATCGCAAGACTAGTCTCCGCCCGCCCCGCGCGGAAGCCGTAGTTGTTAAACTACAGCCAGGGGCGGAGGAGAGAGGGCTCACGTATGCCAGCGTTTTGGCGGAGGCCCAAAGCCGGATCGACCTGGCCGCAATCGGGTTGCCGCCGATAAGTGTCCGGAAGACGGCAACGGGGGCTAGAGTCCTCGAGGTCCCGGGAGTCGGGAGGACGGAGAAGGCGGATCTCCTGGCCGCCAAGCTGACAGAGCTGTTCGGGGCGTCGGAGGACATTCGGGTCTCGAGGCCGGTCGTAACCGCAGACATGCGAGTGACTGGCCTGGATGATTCAGTGACACCCGAACGCCTGCAGCAGGCCCTCACCAAGGTGGGCTGCTGTTCCGCCACAGAGATCTCGATCGGGTCGATCAGGGCTGGCTCTGGCGGGATGGGTACAGCGTTGGTGCGGTGCCCCGTGACTGCCGCACGCAAAATCACGGCCGGCGGCAACACTCGCCTCATCGTAGGGTGGGTTGCGGCGCGAGTGCGCATTCTCGAGGCGAGGCCTAAAAGGTGTTTCCGATGCCTTGCGCGGGGCCACGTGAGGGCCCAGTGCCAGGCCGAGGTGGACCGCAGCGAGGAGTGTTATCGCTGCGGCCAGAAGGGCCATAAGGCCAACGCGTGCACTGCGGCTCCGCACTGCACCCTGTGCGAAGCCCAGAATAAACCTGCGGCGCACCTCTGCGGGGGCAAGGCCTGTAAAGCCAAGCCCCCGCCCAGAAAAGGGGCGAAAAAGAGAGTGGAGGCTCCGACCCAGGCTGTAGCCGGGTCGCAGCCGACTGGCTCCACACAGGAGCAAGAGGTATCGCAAATGGACACTGTGTAGGATGGGTCCACTGCGATTCCTCCAGGGAAACCTGAACCACTCCGCCAGGGCCCAAGATCTTTTCCTACAGAGCCTGGCGGAGGGCTCGGTTCACATCGGGGTCGCGGCCGAACCGTACAGGGTTCCCTCCAGGCGCGACTGGATCGGAGACTTGGACGGCGTGGTCGCAATAACCACGCAGTCTCCAGTGCCCTCGCCAGCGCTCGAAAGTGCCGTCCGGGGCCATGGCTTTGTGGCGGCACAAATCGGAGGAGTTGTTGTGGTGGGGGTGTACTTCTCGCCGAACAGGGTGCTCGCAGAGTTCGAGACGTTCCTCGACGACGTGGGCACCCTTGTGGGCCGAAGCCGCCCCCACCCAGTCATCGTCCTCGGAGACCCCAACGCCAAATCTTCGGAGTGGGGTTCTTCGACGACCGATGCGAGAGGTCAAGTCCTGCGGGAGTGGGTATTCGAGATGGGCCTGTGTGTCCTAAATCGGGGGTCGGTGGACACGTGCGTCCGCCGGCAGGGATCGTCGGTGATCGACGTCACGTTCGCGACCCCCGATTTGGCACGAAGAGTGGAAGACTGGGAGGTGCTGGTCGAGGAGGAGACTTTGTCTGATCACCGGTACATCCGGTTCAGTGTCTCCTCTTCATCACCACCTCCCGAAAGTGCTCGGCAGACGGAGAGCGGCCCGCGATGGTCCCTCAAAAAGCTGGATGCGGAGGTGCTTCGAGAAGCGGCCATCGTGGAGACCTGGAACCCAACCCCCGCTGAAACGGCCAGTGTCGATCAGCAGGCTGATGAGCTGACCCGGGCGATGACTCGCGTGTGCGACTCGGCCATGCCCCGAGTGCGAGCCCCTGCATCCCGACGCCAGGTGTTCTGGTGGTCGGAGGAGATCGCCGAGCTGCGCATGCGATGCGTCGCCCGACGCAGACTCTATCAGCGTTGTCGCCGGAGACGACACGCGGAGCCGGGAGAAGCGGACGCCCTCTATGCCGAATACAGAGAGGCGTCCAGAGCTCTCAGGGTCGCCATCGGCGACTCGAAAGCAGTTGCCTGGCAGGAGTTGTTGGCGTCCGTGGACGTGGATCCGTGGGGGCGACCATACAAGATGGTGCGGCAAAAGCTCCGTCCGTGGGCCCCCCCGGTCACGAGCTCGCTCGAACCCGACGTCCTTCGGCGAGTGGTCGACGGGCTATTCCCGCGCGCTCCGGGACCTGAGTTCGTGCCCCCAGTCATGGTAGTGCCAAGGCGGGAGGAACTGGGAGCAGTGGAGGACATCCCTGAGGTGTCGGAGGGGGAGCTGGGGGCGGCGGTCCTCAGGATGAGGACCAAAAACACGGCACCTGGGCCTGACGGCATCCATGGTCGCGCGTGGGCCCTCGCCCTCGAATCCCTGGGCCCTCGCCTGGTGTCCCTCTTCGACGCCTGCTTCAGAGAGGGCAGGTTCCCCGGGAGATGGAAGAGGGGCCAACTTGTCCTTCTGCGAAAAGAAGGACGCCCTGAGGACGAACCCTCTGGGTATCGGCCGATCGTGCTGCTGGACGAGGCGGGTAAGCTCTTGGAGCGGATCGTCGTTGCCCGCCTCGTCAGACACCTCGAGACGGAGGGGCCCGACCTGGCCGATACCCAATTCGGGTTCAGGAGAGGCCATTCGACGGTAGACGCCATCGAGTACGTCCACCGCCTAGTGGAGGAGGCGTGGGCCGGGGGGGATTGTTTGTTGGCGGTGTCTTTAGACATCGCTAACGCTTTCAATTCCCTGCCCTGGTCCACGATTTTGGTGGCATTAGAACACCACAAGGTGCCACAGTACCTCCGTCGCCTTGTCGGGCACTACCTCTCTGACAGAGAGATAGTGTACCCGACGACGGACGGAGAGGGTCGTACCCCGGTCACACGCGGCGTTCCACAGGGCTCTTGCCTGGGACCGACGCTGTGGAACATGGGGTACGACTGGGTACTTCGGGGCGCTAACCTTCGTGGCGTCGACGTCGTTTGTTACGCCGACGACACGCTGGTCACCGCCCGGGGTAGGACGTTCAGGGAGGCGTCCATCCTGGCCACGGCGGGAGTGGCGGCGGTCGTGGCCAGGATCCGCAGACTGGGCCTGGAGGTGGCGCTCCACAAAAGCGAGGCCATATGTTTTCATGGCCCACGCGGGGCTCCTCCTTCCGGCTCAAATATTGTTGTGGGAGGAACCTCCATCGCTGTCAAGCCGACGCTGAAGTATTTAGGTGTCGTGCTCGACAGTAGATGGAGATTTGAGGAGCATTTCCGCCTGCTGTTGCCCAAATTAACAGGCACGGCGGGCGCGCTGAGCCGCCTGCTCCCGAACGTGGGAGGCGGAGGTCGAACGAGCCGCCGTCTCTTTACATCGGTGGTTCGTTCCATGGCCCTCTACGGCGCCCCGATCTGGGCCGACCGTCTGAGGCCTGTGGAAACGGCGCTGCTCCACCGCGCACAGCGCATGATGGCCGTGAGGGTGTGCCGCGGCTATCGCACGCTGTCGCACGAGGTAGCGTGCGTCCTCGCCGGGACGCTGCCGTGGGACCTGGACGCGAGGGTCTTGTCCGCGGTGTATTGGCGTCGAGCACGGGCCCGCGGCGAGGACCTCCGTCCGCCTCCGGCAGAGGTGGTGCGATGGCGCCAGCACGCCTGGCAGCGAGCCGTGGTGGAGTGGGGCGATCGCCTTTTGGCGAGCCCCGCACGTAGAGGGGCCGGTGCGACCCGGCTCCTGGAAGCGGTAGGGCCCATGCTGTGTGGCTGGCTCTCACGCGAGCACGGTGTGCTTTCCTTCCGACTGACACAGGTGCTCTCGGGGCATGGATGCTTCGGGAGATACCTGTGTAACGTCGCGAGGAAGGAAGCCACCACAGCCTGCTACCAATGTGGGCACAGGGAGGAGACCGCCCAACATGTTTTGGAGGAATGCCCGGGGGCCGCAGAGCAGCGGGCATCCCTGACCGCGGTGGTGGGGACGGACCTCTCCTTGTCGGCTGTCTTAGCTAAGATGGTCGACGACGAGAGGTCCTGGGAGGCGATGGTCTCCTTCTGTGACGATGTCATGTCGCAGAGGGAGACCGAAGAGCGGGAAAGAGAACGAAATCCCGTCTTATTCCCGCTTCGGAGGGCGCGGACACGGGGCCGGGCTGCCTTAGCCCGGTCTCCGTCTCCGCTCGGAGAGCCTAGAGCGTCGGACGTGGGGACGTCCGGCGTTCAACATCAGGGATAGGCTCTCCCGTGGGTCGATGCGTTGTTTGTCCGGCGCATCGACCGGCTGAACGGGGGGACTCTTTACATCCCCCCAGAGGCGGGTCTGCTCTTGGCAGACGTCGGCGTCGACGGGGTCCCGAGCGTATGCAAATGGTCTCGCAACCCCGTCGGAAGTCGTGGCCGAAGGACAACGTCAGGTTTTAGTGGGTATGGGGGCCTAGCTCCGAGTCCCACATAACCCGCTGGCCTACCCCGGGCCCGCGGGTATGCGTAACAGCATTTCCTGACGTAAAAAAAAAAAAAAAAAAAAAAAGGTTAGGTTAGGTTAGGTTAGGTTAGGTTAGGTTAGGTTAGGTTTTTTTTTTTTTTTTTTTTTTTTTTTTTTTGGTTACGCGGGGGAATGCATTTACGCACTTCGCCGCCCTGCTGTCGGGGGACAACAGGGCGCCTTTGTGTGGGACTCCCAGCCCGAGGGCTGGACTACCCACTAAACCCCCGCGGTGTTCCTCCTCTACTCTACCGGGCCACAGGATAGGCCAGAGGTTAAGTCACTGTGGCCCGGCGAGAGGATGTCCCAGAGGGACTCTCATAGTGGGGGGGCCAGACGGGCCCCCCTGCGCTGTGTCACCACAGCGTCTCCTGGCCCGCGACGCATCGCCCTACGGGGCTCCTCTGCATTCAGAGGAGGCCGTGAGCGAGCGCGCGGGCACTCTATGTTTTGCTGGAAGGCACCCCGGAACACGTGGGGGCGCCTTCCGGCTCGCCGTGAAAGTGGGCGGCGGGTCCCCCGACCCTCCGCCCACAGCCGCTCTAGTCGGGGGCGCGCGCATACTCCGCGCGACGGCGCCCCCTAATCGCACGACGGCGGGGCGGGAGCGTGAGACCAGCACGCTCCCGCTCCCGCAACTCCTCTCTTTTGGCCGCCATCACCTCGCCCGCAAACGCGGCGATGGCGGCCCAACTCTCTTGGCTGCCGACCATTTTCGGGATAATGGCCGGCAGCGACAGGTCGGCCCCCACAACGGCCACGAGGGAGGTCCGCTGCGCGCTCCAGGCGGAGCACACGGCCAGCGTGTGCTCCGCCGTATCCTCCGCGTTGGACGCGCAGTACCGGCACTCGGGGCCCGACTCTATCCCTACCACCTCCCACAGGTACTTGGCAAAACAGCCGTGACCTGTGAGGAGTTGGGTCAGGTGATAGGTCGGGGTCCCGTGCGCCCGCTCCACCCATGGCCGCAGGACCGGCCGGACCGCCTCTACGAGTCTTCGACTCGCAGAGGGGTCCTCCAACCTCATGGCCCACCCGCGGAAGAGATCGTCGCGAGCCTCCTGCCTCCAACGAACGATCTCCGCCGGAGTGGGCCACCCTCCATTGCTCCGCATCAGGGCACTCCGCTCATACACCGCCTCGAGGACTCCCGCCTCGAGGTCCCAGGGCAGGCTCGCCGCCAATAGGCACGCCGCCTCGTAAGAGACGGTGTGGTACGCTCTTGCAGCCCTCTGCGCTATTACCCGTTGCGGGCGACGCAACAGGGCGGTGTTGCTAGCGCAGAGGGCGGCTTTCGCCCATATGGGCGCTCCGTACAAAGCCTTGGAGCGCACCACACCGTCGTAGAGGCGGCGACAAGCGCTCCCGGGACCACCGCGGTTAGGCAGCAACTTCGCGAGCCTCCCGGCATACGACACCAACTTTGGCGCCAGCTGCCGGAAGTGCTCGCGGAAACTCCATCGACTGTCGAGGACCAATCCCAGGTACTTCATGGTCTCCCCGACATCGATGGAGGCGCCACCGACGGTGATTTGGGAGTCCCGAGGAGGTCGCGTCCGAGGCCCATGAAAGTAAATGGCCTCGGACTTCTCCAAAGCGACCGTGAGCCCGAGTGCCCTGATGCGGTGCACGACCTGCGCTACTCCCGCTGTAGCGAGGACCTTCGCGTCCCGAAATGTGGGTCCTTGCGCGGTGACCAGGGTGTCGTCGGCGTAACAGAGTACGCCGACTCCACGAAGGGTTGTACCGCGCAGGACCCAGTCGTACCCGATGTTCCACAGGAGTGGCCCGAGGACTGACCCCTGTGGAACACCGCGAGACATGTCCCTGCGGACCACCTCCGACCGGGACGGGTAACACACGGCCCGGTCAACGAAGTAGTCCGCAAGGACTCGCCTGAGGTACCACGGGACGTTGTGGTACCCCAGTGCCTCCATTATCGCCTGCCAGGGGAGGGTGTTGAAGGCGTTGGAGATGTCCAACGAGACAGCCAACAACACCTCCCCCCGGCCCGTCACTCTGACGACGCTGTCTCTGAGACGGGAGATGGCGTCCAACGTCGACCTCCCGCGACGGAAACCAAATTGGCCGTCGCTGAGGTTGGGCCCCGCCCCCTCCAGGTGGCGGACGAGACGCGCAGCGAGCACCCGCTCAAAGAGCTTGCACGTCTCGTCCAGCAAGACGATGGGCCGGTAGGCCGATGGCGACTCCATCGGCCGCCCGTGCTTCCGGAGCAGCACGAGCCGGCCCTCCTTCCACCGTCGCGGGACCCTTCCCGACGCCAACGACTCCGTCATCAGAGACAGCGTCTCCTCCTCGAACGCCGGCATCACGGCGGCGATGACCCGCCCAGGGACGCCGTCCGGACCCGGGGCGCGGTTCCTAAGTTTCATCTTAAGAACCGCTACCCCTAACTCGGCTTCGGACACGGGCGGGACATCCCCGTCCTCCACCGGCGCCGGCAACGCCGCCATTCGTGGTGGCGACCACTCCTCCTCCTGTACGGGGAACAGGGTGCGGACTACCAAGTCGGCGAAGGCCGGCTCGAGTGACCGGGTGAGGGGGGGCGCCCAAGGCTTCAGCTTTTCGCATACCACCTTATACGGACGCCCCCACGGGTCCCGGTCGAGGCTCTCCAGCCACTCGACCCAGGCCGCCTCCTTGGCAGCCCTGATCCCCGCACCGAGCGCCGCTCGGGCCGCTCGGTAAGCGACGAGGTGCTCCTCCTCCTGGGCGAGGTCTCTGCCCCGCCTCCTGCGGTAGCGGGTGTACGTGCGCTGGGCTGCGTGACACGCAGTACGCAGCGTTGCAAGGTGGGGTTGCCACCAGTACACCCGCCCTCGCGGGGGAGCAGGACCTCTCCGCCGCATCGCGGCGTCGCAGACGCGAGTCAGCGCCCCCGCCAGGCGGTCCGCCCTCGCGTCCACGTCCGGAGCCTCGTCGCTTGACCCAGCGACCCATCGCTCCACGATGGCCGCCTCCCTGGCCACGTCCCTGTCCAGGGTGGCGAGCCGCCATCGCGGACCCTCCCCCACCAGGGGACGGCTCAGGTCTGCCGGAGCTCCGGTGGGGGCCGCAGCGATGCCGAACCACACGTACCTGTGGTCCGACAAGGTCTCGACCCCCTCGGCGACTCTCCAGCCATGCGCGCGGTTTGCCAGAGCGGGACTAGCAAAGGACAGATCTACTATGGATCCGCCCTGGGACCGCACGCATGTCTGCACCGCCCCCCGGTTGAGCAGCACGAGCCCAGTGGACACCGCCCACTCCTCCAACACCTCTCCCCGCGGGTCAGTTGCCGGGTTCCCCCACGCCCTGGATTTGGCGTTGAAATCCCCGGCAACGACCACGGGGGTGGGGTGCACATCAGCCAACATTGCCCCGACTTCCACGAGCCATTGCTCGAAGTCGGCGAGGCTTCTGTTGGGTGAAAAGTACACCCCACATACTGCAATGTCTCCCAGCACGACGAGGACACAGCCGTGTCCTCTGAGCACTCTGCTGTGACACAGAGCGCCGCACTGGGAGACAATTGCCACCGAACCGTCGCGATCGCCGGCCCAGTCGTCCCGGGCGCGAACGCAGTACGGCTCAGCGACAACGGCCAGTGTCGCCTGCCACTGCGCCGCGGTCTGGAGCAATAAGTCCTGAGCCGCTGCACAGTGGTTGGCGTTGGCCTGCAGTATTCTGGTGTTGGCCATCTACACTTGGGCGGTGTCCATCTCCTCCAGCACTGGCACTTGCGGTGCCACAGGCGGTGGTGGCCCATTGCCGCCACCCGCCTTCCGTCCACTGCCTCGGCCGCCCCCCTTCTGGGGTCCAGCCAGGCATCCCTTCGCGCCCAGGCGGTGGGCAGCCGCCACCCCCTTCGCCGCGCACGCCGGGCAGTGGGGCTCAGCCGCGCACACCGCGGACTTGTGGCCGGGCTGGCCGCAGCGGAAACACAGTCCGCTACGATCCGCAGTGCACGCGCACTTTGCCCCCACATGGCCCGGCTCGAGGCAGCGGAAGCACCGCTGCGGCCTAGGCGCGAGGAGGGTGGCTCGGACCTGAGTCCACCCCACGGTGAGGCGACGGCCATCCGTCACCCTCCGTGCAGCCGCGATGGGACACTTTACCCACACGGCGCCCTCGCGCCCAGGTGGCCGGAAGACCGCCCCCACCTTTACGTTGGTGGCGGCGCAGTCTCCGACCTCCGCCACCATCGCCGCCACCCTTTCCGGCGTGACCGCGTCGCTCAGGCCGGTGATGCGCAACTCCACGCACCTTTCCGGCCTGGCGACGCGTACCCCGTCCCCGAGGGCCTCCCTCAGCCTCTCGGCGAGTGCGTCGGCCTTGCGGCCCCTTTCTGGGCCAGCCACCTCCAGGACCTTGCCGCCCGTGGCCGCCGTGCGGAATCGCAGGCCGTCAATCCCGAGGCCCTTTAGGTCTATTGACCTTTCGGCCTCGGTCAGGACGGCCGCGTACGTCGCACCCCTTTCCAGCGCCTCACTCGGCAGAGAAGCCTGAAGGGCAGAGCCGGACCCACAGTCCGATGTCGCCCCGCGAGGGGTGGCACCAGACCCGCCCGAGGCCGCCCTGACAAGGGCAGCCCCAGACCCACCCGACGCCGCCCTGACAAGGGCAGCATCAGGCCCGTCCGGAGCCGCCCTGACAAGGGCAGCCCCAGACCCGTCCGGAGCCGCCCTGACAAGGGCAGCCCCAGACTCGCCCGACGCCGCCCTGACAAGGGCAGCATCAGGCCCGTCCGGAGCCGCCCTGACAAGGGCAGCCCCAGACTCGTCCGGAGCCGCCCTGACAAGGGCAGCCCCAGACCCACCCGAAGCCGCCCCAACAGGGGCAGCATCAGGCCCGTCCGAAGCCGCCCTGACAAGGGCAGCATCAGACCCACTTTCTCCAAGCACGGGAGACGAAGGCATCGTAATCAATCAAAATCGTAAAGTCGCAAATATCGCAAGATCGCCAGTTGCACCAAGATTCGCAGTCCGAGATTCGGTCACCCAACGTGCCACTCCGTTACGGTGGTCACGTTGGGGTCCAGGGCACACGACGGGGACGTACTCGACTGCTCTTGGGGCGTGCCCCAGGTTAGGTTAGGTTAGGTTAGGTTAGGTTAGGTTAGGTTAGGTTAGGTTAGGTTTTTTTTTTTTTTTTTTTTTTTTTTTTTTTTTTTTTTTTTTTTTTTTTTTTTTTTTTTTTTTTTTTTTTTGGTTACGCGGGGGAATGCATTTACGCACTTCGCCGCCCTGCTGTCGGGGGACAACAGGGCGCCTTTGTGTGGGACTCCCAGCCCGAGGGCTGGACTACCCACTAAACCCCCGCGGTGTTCCTCCTCTACTCTACCGGGCCACAGGATAGGCCAGAGGTTAAGTCACTGTGGCCCGGCGAGAGGATGTCCCAGAGGGACTCTCATAGTGGGGGGGCCAGACGGGCCCCCCTGCGCTGTGTCACCACAGCGTCTCCTGGCCCGCGACGCATCGCCCTACGGGGCTCCTCTGCATTCAGAGGAGGCCGTGAGCGAGCGCGCGGGCACTCTATGTTTTGCTGGAAGGCACCCCGGAACACGTGGGGGCGCCTTCCGGCTCGCCGTGAAAGTGGGCGGCGGGTCCCCCGACCCTCCGCCCACGGCCGCTCTAGTCGGGGGCGCGCGCGTACTCCGCGCGGCGGCGCCCCCTAATCGCACGGCGGCGGGGCGGAAGCGTGAGACCAGCACGCTCCCGCTCCCGCAACTCCTCTCTTTTGGCCGCCATCACCTCGCCCGCAAACGCGGCGATGGCGGCCCAACTCTCTTGGCTGCCGACCATTTTCGGGATAATGGCCGGCAGCGACAGGTCGGCCCCAACAACGGCCACGAGGGAGGTCCGCTGCGCGCTCCAGGCGGAGCACACGGCCAGCGTGTGCTCTGCCGTGTCCTCCGCATTGGACGCGCAGTACCGGCACTCGGGGCCCGACTCTATCCCTACCACCTCCCACAGGTACTTGGCAAAACAGCCATGACCTGTGAGGAGTTGGGTCAGGTGATAGGTCGGGGTCCCGTGCGCCCGCTCCACCCATGGCCGCAGGACCGGCCGGACCGCCTCTACGAGTCTTCGACTCGCAGAGGGGTCCTCCAACCTCATGGCCCACCCGCGGAAGAGATCGTCGCGAGCCTCCTGCCTCCAACGAACGATCTCCGCCGGAGTGGGCCACCCTCCATTGCTCCGCATCAGGGCACTCCGCTCATACACCGCCTCGAGGACTCCCGCCTCGAGGTCCCAGGGCAGGCTCGCCGCCAATAGGCACGCCGCCTCGTAAGAGACGGTGTGGTACGCTCTTGCAGCCCTCTGCGCTATCACCCGTTGCGGGCGACGCAACAGGGCGGTGTTGCTCGCGCAGAGGGCGGCTTTCGCCCATATGGGCGCTCCGTACAACGCCTTGGAGCGCACCACACCGTCGTAGAGGCGGCGACAAGCGCTCCCGGGACCACCGCGGTTAGGCAGCAACTTCGCGAGCCTCCCGGCATACGACACCAACTTTGGCGCCAGCTGCCGGAAGTGCTCGCGGAAACTCCATCGACTGTCGAGGACCAATCCCAGGTACTTCATGGTCTCCCCGACACCGATGGAGGCGCCACCGACGGTGATTTGGGAGTCCCGAGGAGGTCGCATCCGAGGCCCATGGAAGTAAATGGCCTCGGACTTCTCCAGAGCGACCGTGAGCCCCAGTGCCCTGATGCGGTGCACGACCTGCGCTACTCCCGCTGTAGCGAGGACCTTTGCTTCCCGGAATGTGGGTCCTTGCGCGGTGACCAGGGTGTCGTCGGCGTAACAGAGTACGCCGACTCCACGAAGGGTTGTACCGCGCAGGACCCAGTCGTACCCGATGTTCCACAGGAGTGGCCCGAGGACTGACCCCTGTGGAACACCGCGAGACATGTCCCTGCGGACCACCTCCGACCGGGACGGGTAACACACGGCCCGGTCAACGAAGTAGTCCGCAAGGACTCGCCTGAGGTACCACGGGACGTTGTGGTACCCCAGTGCCTCCGTTATCACCTGCCAGGGGAGGGTGTTGAAGGCGTTGGAGATATCCAACGAGACGGCCAGCAACACCTCCCCCCGGCCCGTCACTCTGACGACGCTGTCTCTGAGACGGGAGATGGCGTCCAACGTCGACCTCGCGCGACGGAAACCAAATTGGCCGTCGCTGAGGTTGGGCCCCGCCCCCTCCAGGTGGCGGACGAGACGCGCAGCGAGCACCCGCTCAAAGAGCTTGCACGTCTCGTCCAGCAAGACGATGGGCCGGTAGGCCGATGGCGACTCCATCGGCCGCCCGTGCTTCCGGAGCAGCACGAGCCGGCCCTCCTTCCACCGTCGCGGGACCCTTCCCGACGCCATCGACTCCGTCATCAGAGACAGCGTCTCCTCCTCGAACGCCGGCATCACGGCGGCGATGACCCGCCCAGGGACGCCGTCCGGACCCGGGGCGCGGTTCTTAAGTTTCATCTTAAGAACCGCTACCCCTAACTCGGCTTCGGACACGGGCGGGACATCCCCGTCCTCCACCGGTGCCGGCAACGCCGCCATTCGCGGCGGCGACCACTCCTCCTGTACGGGGAACAGGGTGCGGACTACCAAGTCGGCGAAGGCCGGCTCGAGTGACCGGGTGAGGGGGGGCGCCCAAGGCTTCAGCTTTTCGCATACCACCTTATACGGACGCCCCCACGGGTCCCGGTCGAGGCTCTCCAGCCACTCGACCCAGGCCGCCTCCTTGGCAGCCCTGATCCCCGCACCGAGCGCCGCTCGGGCCGCTCGATAAGCGACGAGGTGCTCCTCCTCCTGGGCGAGGTCTCTGCCCCGCCTCCTGCGGTAGCGGGTGTACGTGCGCTGGGCTGCGTGACACGCAGTACGCAGCGTTGCAAGGTGGGGTTGCCACCAGTACACCCGCCCTCGCGGGGGAGCAGGACCTCTCCGCCGCATCGCGGCGTCGCAGACGCGAGTCAGCGCCCCCGCCAGGCGGTCCGCCCTCGCGTCCACGTCCGGAGCCTCGTCGCTTGACCCAGCGACCCATCGCTCCACGATGGCCGCCTCCCTGGCCACGTCCCTGTCCAGGGTGGCGAGCCGCCATCGCGGACCCTCCCCCACCAGGGGACGGCTCAGGTCTGCCGGAGCACCGATGGGGGCCGCAGCGATGCCGAACCACACGTACCTGTGGTCCGACAAGGTCTCGACCCCCTCGGCGACTCTCCAGCCATGCGCGCGGTTTGCCAGAGCGGGACTAGCGAAGGACAGATCCACTATGGATCCGCCCTGGGACCGCACGCATGTCTGCACCGCCCCCCGGTTGAGCAGCACCAGCCCAGTGGACACCGCCCACTCCTCCAACACCTCTCCCCGTGGGTCAGTTGCCGGACTTCCCCACGCCCTGGATTTGGCGTTGAAATCCCCGGCAACGACCACGGGGGTGGGGTGTACATCAGCCAACATTGCCCCGACTTCCACGAGCCATTGCTCGAAGTCGGCGAGGCTTCTGTTGGGTGAAAAGTACACCCCACACACTGCAATGTCTCCCAGCACGACGAGGACACAGCCGTGTCCTCTGAGCACTCTGTTGTGACACAGAGCGCCGCACTGGGAGACAATTGCCACCGAACCGTCGCGATCGCCGGCCCAGTCGTCCCGGGCGCGAACGCAGTACGGCTCAGCGACAACGGCCAGTGTCGCCTGCCACTGCGCTGCGGTCTGGAGCAATAAGTCCTGAGCCGCTGCACAGTGGTTGGCGTTGGCCTGCAGTATTCTGGTGTTGGCCATCTACACTTGGGCGGTGTCCATCTCCTCCAGCACTGGCACTTGCGGTGCCACAGGCGGTGGTGGCCCATTGCCACCCGCCTTCCGTCCACTGCCTCGGCCGCCCCCCTTCTGGGGTCCAGCCGGGCAACCCTTCGCGCCCAGGCGGTGGGCAGCCGTCACCCCCTTCGCCGCGCACGCCGGGCAGTGGGGCTCAGCCGCGCACACCGCGGACTTGTGGCCAGCCTGGCCGCAGCGGAAGCACAGTCCGCTGCGATCCGCAGTGCACGCGCACTTTGCCCCCACATGTCCCGGCTCGAGGCAGCGGAAGCACCGCTGCGGCCTGGGCGCGAGGAGGGTGGCTCGGACCTGAGTCCACCCCACGGTGAGGCGACGGCCATCCGTCACCCTCCGTGCAGCCGCGATGGGACACTTTACCCATACGGCGCCCTCGCGCCCAGGTGGCCGGAAGACCGCCCCCACCTTTACGTTGGTGGCGGCGCAGTCTCCGACCTCCGCCACCATCGCCGCCACCCTTTCCGGCGTGACCGCGTCGCTCAGGCCGGTGATGCGCAACTCCACGCACCTTTCCGGCCTGGCGACGCGTACCCCGTCTCCGAGGGCCTCCCTCAGCCTCTCGGCGAGGGCATCGGCCTTGCGGCCCCTCTCGGGGCCAGCCACCTCCAAAACTTTGCCGCCCGTGGCCGCTGTGCGGAATCGCAGGCCGTCAATCCCGAGGCCCTTTAGGTCTATTGACCTTTCGGCCTCGGTCAGGACGGCCGCGTACGTCGCACCCCTCTCCACCGCCTCACTCTGCAGAGTGAGGACCACGGCGGCGGTGCGGGGGGCGCGGAGCTTCTTCGCTCTCTTCTTCTGTCCGCGGTTGGCCATAGAGGGGGCCGGCGTCGCCTTTGGTGGGGCTGGTGTCCTTTTAGGACGGCCAGCTACCACACTCCACGCCTCCGTTTGTTGAGGCGGAGAGGAGGGGGAGGAGGTCGGGGGGCACCCCTGCCGGGAGGCCTGCGCCTCCACCGCTGCAGCGCTCCTCCTCCCTCGCCTCCTTCCCGCCCCAACGCTTCCACCGGCGCCGTTGGCGTCAGCCGGGGGCGCGGCGGAGCCGGAGACAGGAGGGGCCGCAGCGGGACGAACGGTCGGGGAGCGGACAGGAGGAGGCCCGCTCGGGCGAACGACGGCCGGGGCGGCCACAGCGCGGACGGCAGGGTCGGCGGCGCGGATGGAGGGGCCGGCGGGGGGGCGGACGGCGGCGCCGCGTGCGTCGGCCGCCAGCGGCGGACGCAATCGCGGCTCCGGCAGCAGTCGGTCCGCAATCCCGTCCAGGCGAGCGTCCACCATGAAGAGGATCTCATCCCTCGTCATGGCTGGCGCGGCGCTCGCCTGCAGCTTCTTCAGCCCCTCCATTTCCGCCCGCAGAGCTCTTAGCTCGCCTTGGAGTCGGACGACTTCGTCCGACTCGGTGCGGGCTTTGAGCTCTCGCGCGCTCTCCAGGATGGAGGATGCGGCGGCCCTGAGACTCTGGACATATTGGCCCTTAAGCCTGGACGACTTTTGGGCTATTGTCCTGATCGTCTCGACCGCCGCCTCGATGGAGCCGGTCAGCTGCTCAGCCCGAAGGTCGTGAGCAGCCGACGATGGCACCGGCGTCACCACTGGTGGCGGTGAGCGGAGGGCAGAGTCCCGCCTGAACGAGGCTCTCCCCTCCTCATGTCGTCGGAGCTCCTCGGCCATCTCCTCCTCGGCCTGGAGCTCCAGCTCCCGCTCTTCTGCCTTTTTTAGGTCGGCCCTCGCCTTGGCGAGGCCGACGTAGTGGCCTGTCGTCGGGGGACGGCCGCGACCGCGTTTACTGGTGGCCGGTCCACCACACCGCCCCGCCGAGTCCTCGCTCTCAGCGTCTGACTCGGCGAGGCGCTTGCGCCAGAACCGGCTGGGTGAGGGTGTAGGGGAGCGCGAGCTCACCTCCATGAGGGTGCCCGTGCTGCCGTCGGATTCCGACAGCTCACGGGACACCCTCTCCAGGTCGATGCGCGGCAGACGCACCGACACCTCTCTGAGGACCGGAGATGGGCCTCCGGGCCTCACAAAAACACCGTCCGACTTAGCCTGAAGGGCAGAGCCGGACCCACCGTCCGATGTCGCCCCGCGAGGGGTGGCACCAGACCCGCCTGAGGCCGCCCTGACAAGGGCAGCCCCAGACCCACCCGACGCCGCCCTGACAAGGGCAGCATCAGGCCCGTCCGGAGCCGCCCTGACAAGGGCAGCCCCAGACCCGTCCGGAGCCGCCCTGACAAGGGCAGCCCCAGACTCGCCCGAGGCCGCCCTGACAAGGGCAGCCCCAGACCCACCCGAAGCCGCCCTGACAAGGGCAGCATCGGGCCCGTCCGAAGCCGCCCTGACAAGGGCAGCATCGGACCCACTTCCTCCAAGCACGGGAGAGGAAGAGAAAGACATATCAAATCGCATAAAATCACAAGATCGCCAGTTGCACCAAGATTCGCAGTCCGAGATTCGGTCACCCAACGTGCCACTCCGTTACGGTGGTCACGTTGGGGTCCAGGGCACACGACGGGGACGTACTCGACTGCTCTTGGGGCGTGCCCCAGGTTAGGTTAGGTTTTTTTTTTTTTTTTTTTTTTTTTTTTTTTTTTTTTTTTTTTTTTTTTTTTTTTTTTTGGTTACGCGGGGGAATGCATTTACGCACTTCGCCGCCCTGCTGTCGGGGGACAACAGGGCGCCTTTGTGTGGGACTCCCAGCCCGAGGGCTGGACTACCCACTAAACCCCCGCGGTGTTCCTCCTCTACTCTACCGGGCCACAGGATAGGCCAGAGGTTAAGTCACTGTGGCCCGGCGAGAGGATGTCCCAGAGGGACTCTCATAGTGGGGGGGGGCAGACGGGCCCCCCCTGCGCTGTGTCGCCACAGCGTCTACTGGCCCGCGACGCATCGCCCTACGGGGCTCCTCTGCATTCAGAGGAGGCCGTGAGCGAGCGCGCGGGCACTCTATGTTTTGCTGGAAGGCACCCCGGAACACGTGGGGGCGCCTTCCGGCTCGCCGTGAAAGTGGGCGGCGGGTCCCCCGACCCTCCGCCCACGGCCGCTCTAGTCGGGGGCGCGCGCATACTCCGCGCGGCGGCGCCCCCTAATCGCACGGCGGCGGGGCGGGAGCGTGAGACCAGCACGCTCCCGCTCCCGCAACTCCTCTCTTTTGGCCGCCATCACCTCGCCCGCAAACGTGGCGATGGCGGCCCAACTCTCTTGGCCGCCGACCATTTGCGGGATAATGGCCGGCAGCGACAGGTCGGCCCCAACAACGGCCACGAGGGAGGTCCGCTGCGCGCTCCAGGCGGAGCACACGGCCAGCGTGTGCTCTGCCGTGTCCTCCGCATTGGACGCGCAGTACCGGCACTCGGGGCCCGACTCTATCCCTACCACCTCCCACAGGTACTTGGCAAAACAGCCGTGACCTGTGAGGAGTTGGGTCAGGTGATAGGTCGGGGTCCCGTGCGCCCGCTCCACCCATGGCCGCAGGACCGGCCGGACCGCCTCTACGAGTCTTCGACTCGCAGAGGGGTCCTCCAACCTCATGGCCCACCCGCGGAAGAGATCGTCGCGAGCCTCCTGCCTCCAACGAACGATCTCCGCCGGAGTGGGCCACCCTCCATTGCTCCGCATCAGGGCACTCCTCTCATACACCGCCTCGAGGACTCCCGCCTCGAGGTCCCAGGGCAGGCTCGCCGCCAATAGGCACGCCGCCTCGTAAGAGACGGTGTGGTACGCTCCTGCAGCCCTCTGCGCTATCACCCGTTGCGGGCGACGCAACAGGGCGGTGTTGCTCGCGCAGAGGGCGGCTTTCGCCCATATGGGCGCTCCATACAACGCCTTGGAGCGCACCACACCGTCGTAGAGGCGGCGACAAGCGCTCCCGGGACCACCGCGGTTAGGCAGCAACTTCGCGAGCCTCCCGGCATACGACACCAACTTTGGCGCCAGCTGCCGGAAGTGCTCGCGGAAACTCCATCGACTGTCGAGGACCAATCCCAGGTACTTCATGGTCTCCCCGACACCGATGGAGGCGCCACCGACGGTGATTTGGGAGTCCCGAGGAGGTCGCATCCGAGGCCCATGGAAGTAAATGGCCTCGGACTTCTCCAGAGCGACCGTGAGCCCCAGTGCCCTGATGCGGTGCACGACCTGCGCTACTCCCGCTGTAGCGAGGACCTTTGCTTCCCGGAATGTGGGTCCTTGCGCGGTGACCAGGGTGTCGTCGGCGTAACAAAGTACGCCGACTCCACCAAGGGTTGTACCGCGCAGGACCCAGTCGTACCCGATGTTCCACAGGAGTGGCCCGAGGACTGACCCCTGTGGAACACCGCGAGACATGTCCCTGCGGACCACCTCCGACCGGGACGGGTAACACACGGCCCGGTCAACGAAGTAGTCCGCAAGGACTCGCCTGAGGTACCACGGGACATTGTGGTACCCCAGTGCCTCCATTATCGCCTGCCAGGGGAGGGTGTTGAAGGCGTTGGAGATGTCCAACGAGACAGCCAACAACACCTCCCCCCGGCCCGTCACTCTGACGACGCTGTCTCTGAGACGGGAGATGGCGTCCAACGTCGACCTCCCGCGACGGAAACCAAATTGGCCGTCGCTGAGGTTGGGCCCCGCCCCCTCCAGGTGGCGGACGAGACGCGCAGCGAGCACCCGCTCAAAGAGCTTGCACGTCTCGTCCAGCAAGACGATGGGCCGGTAGGCCGATGGCGACTCCATCGGCCGCCCGTGCTTCCGGAGCAGCACGAGCCGGCCCTCCTTCCACCGTCGCGGGACCCTTCCCGACGCCAACGACTCCGTCATCAGAGACAGCGCCTCCTCCTCGAACGCCGGCATCACGGCGGCGATGACCCGCCCAGGGACGCCATCCGGACCCGGGGCGCGGTTCCTAAGTTTCATCTTAAGAACCGCTACCCCTAACTCGGCTTCGGACACGGGCGGGACATCCCCGTCCTCCACCGGCGCCGGCAACGCCGCCATTCGCGGCGGCGCCCACTCCTCCTCCTGTGCGGGGAACAGGGTGCGGACTACCAATTCGGCGAAGGCCGGTTCGAGTGACCGGGTGAGGGGGGGCGCCCAAGGCTTCAGCTTTTCGCATACCACCTTATACGGACGCCCCCACGGGTCCCGGTCGAGGCTCTCCAGCCACTCGACCCAGGCCGCCTCCTTGGCAGCCCTGATCCCCGCACCGAGCGCGGCTCGGGCCGCTCGGTAAGCGACGAGGTGCTCCTCCTCCTGGGCGAGGTCTCTGCCCCGCCGGGGTTAGGTTAGGTTAGGTTAGGTTAGGTTAGGTTAGGTTAGGTTTTTTTTTTTTTTTTTTTTTTGGTTACGCGGGGGAATGCATTTACGCACTTCGCCGCCCTGTTGTCGGGGGACAACAGGGCGCCTTTGTGTGGGACTCCCAGCCCGAGGGCTGGACTACCCACTAAACCCCCGCGGTGTTCCTCCTCTACTCTACCGGGCCACAGGATAGGCCAGAGGTTAAGTCACTGTGGCCCGGCGAGAGGGTGTCCAGAAGGGACTCTCATAGTGGGGGGGCCAGAAGGGCCCCCCTGCGCTGTGTCGCCGCAGCGTCTCCTGGCCCGCGACGCATCGCCCTACGGGGCTCCTCTGCATTCAGAGGAGGCCGTGAGCGAGCGCGCGGGCACTCTATGTTTGGCTGGAAGGCACCCCGGAACACGTGGGGGCGCCTTCCTGCTCGCCGTGAAAGTGGGCGGCGGGTCCCCCGACCCTCCGCCCACGGCCGCTCTAGTCGGGGGCGCGCGCGTACTCCGCGCGGCGGCGCCCCCTAATCGCACGGCGGCGGGGCGGGAGCGTGAGACCAGCACGCTCCCGCTCCCGCAACTCCTCTCTTTTGGCCGCCATCACCTCGCCCGCAAACGCGGCGATGGCGGCCCAACTCTCTTGGCTGCCGACCATTTTCGGGATAATGGCCGGCAGCGACAGGTCAGCCCCAACAACGGCCACGAGGGAGGTCCGCTGCGCGTTCCAGGCGGAGCACACGGCCAGCGTGTGCTCTGCCGTGTCCTCCGCATTGGACGCGCAGTACCGGCACTCGGGGCCCGACTCTATCCCTACCACCTCCCACAGGTACTTGGCAAAACAGCCGTGACCTGTGAGGAGTTGGGTCAGGTGATAGGTCGGGGTCCCGTGCGCCCGCTCCACCCATGGCCGCAGGACCGGCCGGACCGCCTCTACGAGTCTCCGACTCGCAGAGGGGTCCTCCAACCTCATGGCCCACCTACGGAAGAGATCGTCGCGAGCCTCCTGCCTCCAACGAACGATCTGTAAACTTTTTCAGCTCGATGGAATGTATCCGTCTGCTTGACGAGTACATTCCTGGGTAAACTTCTCTGAGGGCGTACGCTACATCCATCGGGTTGCGGTGCGTGCAGAGCAGCTCCTGGCCGATGGTTGCCACCAGGTTCGGGCGACTGTAGCGCAGCTCAAAGAGGTTTTGCCGGTCGATGTATGGTAGCTGGTTGACATCTCCGATGAGAACGACTTCGCTCGCCTCCGACAGTCGAGCGGCCATTACTATAGCCCCAAAATGGTTCATGAGAGCCTCGTCAACCAGTAGGCGGTTGATCTTTGCCGGCTCTTTGAACCCATTTGCCAATACTGAGGCCATAGTTCGGACCTTAGAGTCGGCTTCCACTCCTAATTGAAGCGAAAGCTTTTCCCTCAGGTCTTTGACCGCTTCGGCTGTCGTGGTTATCGCCATGTCCCCTTCACCGAAGATGCGCACCAACCACGTCGTCTTTCCGCATCCCGGGACCCCGTTTATCCACTGGAATCTTGGCATCACCCGCACGTTGGTTATGTCGATTTCTTTGGCCTTGTCCAACATCTTGTCCTCCAGCATGATCTTTGTGCAACGGGCCACAACCAGCACCGAGTCTTTTCCGGCATTCCGGAAATTGAGCTTGCCAGTCCGCCCTGTCTCCACCTCATTCAGGGGCACGAAACCCTCCGACTCGCTGTATGCTGCCATGTATTGACCCGACATTGTTCCTCTAAGGATCTGACTCGTGTCGTTGTCATAGATGGCAGCCTCGGCCTCCTCGAGTCTCACCTTCAACAGCTGCTCATTTCCGAGCTGGAAGGACTGCAGTATCTTACTGCAAGTAGCTAGATGTACCATCTTGTTTGCTTTTATCATAGCTTGAAACTCGAGGAACGCGTTCGTCAGGTGGTCTTGCGGCCCCCTCACCGTGACGAGACTTGGCGGGCTGACCTGCCCCTTGTCGGCTCTCGTGCGGTTGGTGTGTGGCTGCGTGGCGTGTCCTGGTGGCGGTTTAAAGAAGCTGTACACGGCGGCCGCCTGTCTGTCCGCGGCCTTTGATGTGCTTGGCGCGTTTCTGTGAATGGCGGCTCCAAGCGCGCCCATGAACAACCTTACTATGCCTCTCGCCCCGGCATCTCCCGCAGGACTGGTGTTGCGTCCCTTTTCTGCCTCCTTCTCCACTTTCCGTCTTTGCTCTAGCTTTTCCGATCCGCTCTGTGCATTCGAGTCGGCGGGTTTAGTCTCTTTTGCCTTGTGGTGTCTGAGGAAGTCGAGGTTTTGCCCTCGGTCCTCGTACACCACCACCTCGTGGATTTTAGAGGCTTTTAGGCAGCCCACGTAGTCTGCGACTTCACCCGCGTCGGCCTCGATGCACATTGCGTCCACACTGATTCTTTTGGCGCCTGTGGGCTCGCCCCGCCCCGCCTCCCCCATTCTTGAAAGCACTGAGCAAACCTGAGTGAAGGGTGACACTGCGCCCCAGCCGAATAATGCAACCGTTTTGTTCCGTAATTGCACCAGTCGGCAAGGGTGACCTTCTGCTTGTGTCTCAGGTAACGCGTCAAATATTCTGCGTTTTATTTTTCTCTTATCAGTGCTTCCATTCAGGATGGAGGCCAGGCCGGGCGAGATCACGACGTATTTCTGTGTTATTCGGCAAAAGCTTATTCCCCGGGTCTCGCCATCGCCGTCCATGAAGAGGGCCACTCCTCTCACTTTTATTCCCGGCTCTCCGCACTCCCCGCTCTCCAAGATGTTATTTATGGGTGCGTTTTGAGTGTCTGTGGCCGGGGTCGCTGATGAGGGCCCGGCGTCCGGAACGGCGTCGGCGTCGGTGTCGTTCGAGGAGGCATGCGTGACGGTGACTGCGGATGCGTTGGCGGTCGTGCTGTTTCCTTTGGCGGCGATCCGGGCGGCCTTGCTCGCGAAATCAAGGAACGGTGTTCTCGTATCCTGATTTGACATTATGTTGGGGAGCGCTGACTGGTCCAGTTTTATCTGGAGTTTCTGCTCCAGTTCCATCCTCTCCCGGCCGAATCTTGGGCAGTCGAACAGCACGTGCCATATCGTTTCCTCGCAGGTTGGGTCGCAGGCACAGGAGGGACTGTCCTTTACGTGGAAGCGGTGGAGATACGCGGCGAATCCTCCGTGTCCGGTCAAAATTTGCACATGCACAGGTGTTAGGGCTGTGTCCTTCAGCACTCGTCTTGCGATTTCGACGGTGGGTAGGAACGCCTTCGTTACCGAACCTGTCTCGGAGGACTCGTATCGCGCCTGCCACTTTCTCACAGTATCCTCCCGTATTTGCCTCCTGACAAACGACAGGGGAACTTTGTCATAATCCGGGGCCGTTTTTTTCGTTAAGGCCGCTTTTTTGGCAAGTTCGTCTGCTCTTTCGTTCCCGGGGGTGCCAACGTGCGCTCTTAACCAAAAGAGCCTCACGTTCCTGTCCTCCTCTCGGATTTCTCGTACGAGCCTCTTAATTTCAAGAGCCAGAGGGTGAGTTACCGACGGACAGCTTAAGAGGTCGAGCGAGGATCGTGAGTCGCTCAGTATGTTAGCTGTGTCCGTCTTTTTGTCTCTCACCATCTTTACTGCTCTATAGAGGGCGTACATTTCCGATTGGAAGACTGTATTGTGGGGCTCTAGACGGAAAGTGGAGTATTTGGACTCTCTATCGTTTGACCACCATGTTAGGGCTGCTCCTACCTTGCCATCGATCTTGCTGCCGTCTGTGTAGATCTGTGGGCCGACCACGTGGAGATCCCTCAGTGTTTTTGGCTCCATATCTTCGAGGCGCTCGTACTCCGTTGTTGTGAGTTGGGATGGGTGGGGGTGGTCGAGGTACCCCACCTTACACTCTAGCTCTCTGCCCGGTGGCATGAACTCTTTGGAGTGCCCTTTCTTCACTCTGAAGAGCGCGGCGGCCTCCATGATACGGAGGTCCAAAGGTAGTTGGCCCGACAAGATAAGTGCCGATGTCAGAGACACCGTGCGATACGCTTTTATGGCCTTTTGTGCGAAGCCCCTTTGCAGCGAGTCTAGCTGTTTGCGTGTCGTCAGCTTCTCTGCTGCCGGGTACCAGGCGCTGGCCGCGTAAAGCACGATTGGCTCTATCACCGACACATATATTGTCTTGATGATGTCGGCATTTAGACCCCAGCTCACCTTCGCCGCGCACGCTAGCTGTTTGTATATGTCCGCAGCCTTTTTACAAGTCGCGGCCACGTGTGCGTTAAAGGTGAGCTTGTGGTCGATGATGAGGCCCAGCAGCTTGATCTCCGTAACGAGTTTCACCTGGGTACCGGCCATTTGGATTTCTGGGGTGTCGTATTTTAGTTTTTTTGTTACGACCATCGCGTTGGTCTTATGCGGGGCGAAATTGAGCTTATTTTCGCCTCCCCAGTCCGATACCGCTTTTAGAGTCTCGTTGGCTCTTTGCTGGAGGGCACCGACACTGTGGTCCGAGAACACTAGGACCACGTCATCAGCGTAGGCCTGGCAGAAGATCTTTTTACTGGCCATTTTTCGGAGCAGCGGGTCTAGGATGAGATTCCAAAAGGTTGGTCCGGCGATGCTTCCCTGCACGCAACCCTTTGTGGTTTCTTTTCCGCTTTTTTCTCTGGCGTAATTTACCATGACTTTTCTGTCCTGCAGGTAGGAGACCACCAATGAGTACAGATTTCTCGGGCACTTCTTTTGCCTCATTTGAAGCTTTAGGGCGGGCCACCATGCGTTGTCGAAAGCCCCCTCTATGTCCAGCGAGATCACGAGCACGAGTTTTTTCGCTTTAACTTCGGCTCGTATGTGTTCCAGCAGGTCATAGAGGGCGTCCTCGGTTCCGCGTTGAGGCATGAACCCATATTGGCTGAGGCTCTGGGTGGGGAGGAAGTGCCACTGTAGTCTGTACACTAGGAGCTTTTCCACGATTTTTCCGAGGACCGAGAGTAACCCGATTGGTCTGTACGATTTGGGGTGCGTATAGTCGTCTTTTCCTGGCTTCCGGAGGATGCACACATGGGCTATCTTCCATTGCTTTGGGAAGTGCGGCAGCTCTAGACATTTATTCGCTATTGCCAGGAACACTTCACTGTTGCAACGGATGGCCACTGCGCAGATGTCGGCCGTTAGTCCGTCCGGGCCAGGAGCTTTCTTTGGGTTTGTGTCTCTGAGTACCATTTCCAGTTCCGCGGCCGTAAAGGGCGGGTCGTCGCTTGATAGCGGTTGCGACACTGTTTGGGTACTCTCTTCTGTGAGTTTCCTTATGTTGGTGTGGTATGTAGTGTCGGTATCTGCAGAGTCATCAGGATAAAACGTTTTTGCCAGAAGTTCCGCCGACTGCTCTGGGCTGAGTGTTTCACCCGCAGTGCTTCTTAGGAGCATGTCGTCGTGTCTCCTGGACGTTCTCCTCAAGACTCTGTATATTCCGTCCCACATACTCTCTCGGTCCTGGGTCGAGCAGAATTCCTTCCAGCTTTGCGTGGCGGCGTCGGTTGCGCGGAGTCTATACTCTTCTTTGGCTGCAAGGTACTGCTCGATCGTGAATTGTCTTCGGATGGGGGCCGCGTTTCTTATCCTCCTTTTTCTCTTGAGTGCCTCTTTTTTTAGCGCGTCAAGAGCGGGGGACCACCACGGGGGCCTCGCGTCGCCTTTTCGTGCACCAAGTTTCGGAATTGATTCCTCGCACGCGTCGTGGATGGCGTCTGTGTAGGATGTTATTTGTTTTTCCAGATCCTCCGGGGTCAGGACGTCCGAGATTGTGTAAGGTGTTATGCTGTTTTCGGTTAGTCTGGTAGCGAAGCGTGCTTTGAAGTCAGACCACTTTGCTTTTTTGGTGTTGTATCTGCGAGTTGTGATTGGCCTTAAGGGTTCCAAGGCCTTTTCCAGTCGCAGACAAAACGTGATAGCATTATGGTCGGATGTGGTCAGACTTCTGTTCACTCTCCACTCCGAGATTTTGCCCAGCAAGGGGAGGCTGCATACGGTTACATCAACGATGCTTTTGTACTCCCTGCCTCCCCTGTAGTCCTCGTAGGTTGGTGTTTGACCCGTGTTTAGGATCTGGAAATCCATCTCGTTGAAGAAGGCGTTGCAAGCCGCTCCGCGGTGGTCCTCGGAGTCGCTTCCCCACCAAATGCTCCATGCGTTGATATCCCCGCCCACCAGGATTTTATTTGTTCCGAGCCTGTCACATACCGTTTTTGTTTTTGACAGGTACGGTTCAATGTTTTCTGTGCCCTTGTGGTTCCCATAGTAGACAGAAACAACTCCAAGCTTTAGCTGGTCTGCCTTTATAAGGACGGCTGCGACATCCTCGGTCACAAGCTGGGGGTCATGGATGACCTCCAGGCTGTCCCCGAACACGACAATTGCCGCCCTTACCGGCCTCTCGCGGTTTAATGTGCACTGGATGACGCGTGTACCAGGGCTTTGCTTCATCACACCTGCACTGCCCACGTAGGGCTCCTGGACAAGTGCAATGGAGACTCCCTTTTCCTGTGCCAGTGCCATTAACTCAGCCGTTGCCAGCTTGGAGCGCTGAAGGTTTGCCTGGATGAAGAGCAGTTTACCCATTGATCCGTCTACTTGGGTGTCGTTGGTTTTGGTGGTCTCGTTTATGTCGGTGGCGCCTTTAGCAGTATGACACTCTCGATCTGGCTATGTTGTCCCATTTTTGCCTCTCTTGGCACTCGTCGCTGAAGGCGACGTGTGACAAGTCGTTCCCATCTTTTTTCGCCAGCCTGCAGTTGACACATATCGGGGGTTTGCCGTCGTTTTTCAAGGGGCAGTCCCGCCCAGTGTGCGTTTCCGCGCAGTAACTGCATGTGTCGAGCTCGGCCTTACACACTGATTTGCTGTGTCCGTAGGCCAAGCACTTCATGCACTGCACCAGGGGGGACTGGTCCTCGATGCGACACCTCTGCATCCCGATGTGCACCTTCTCAGCCTCCAAGAAGCGCCTCCACACGCCCGGCGATAGTTCGAGCACGGGGTGGCATTCGTGCGGGTTTCTTGCGCGTTTCCTATAGCGCATCCGGATCGTTTGCTCGTCAGCACCAATGTTTTGCAGAAGGTGTTGGTTCTGCGCCTTTAGAAGCTCGACGATCTCGTCATCGGTGTTGACGGACAACACGCCCCGGATACACGCCAGAGGATTGGCTGGCTTTGGCTCTTGCACCGTCAGGCCGCCGCTCGCTTGGACTTTGTCCCGGACAAGCTTCAAGTCGTCCTTGCTGGCGCAGCTGACGACTATTTTCCTGTTCCGGGCCTTCCTAACCCTGTTGACTTTGGCCCCAGTCTTTTTCAGTTCTAGGGCCTTCGTAACACTGTCTATGACGTTTTGCCCCGTGTGGTCGGGGTTTTTAGACGCTATAATCAGCGTATGGTTAGGTTGCTTGGGCGGCGCCGGCCTTGCCAGTGCCTGAGCGAAGGTTTTCGGCCCTTGTGTCGGTTTCTCAGCTGTCTTTAGGATGCCTCTCTCAATCGTTTCAAGTTTTTCCTTCACCTCCGCCATGGCAAATTCCGCCTCTAGGTTTGGAGCGGGAGGCGCGGCTGCCTGCGGCTTCGCGTTACGCAAATCGCGAATGTCAGATGACACAATTTGCAAGCGTTCGGAGATTGGCTCCAGTTGTTTTGCCAGGTCTTGTTGAGGCGGCGGGGGGAGGGGAGGGGAACAAGGGGGCTTCGCAAGGATTTTCAAGGTGACCTCCTTGACGGAGGTCATCTCTTCGAGTATCCTCGCGATTGCGGGAGTATCGTTGTGCCAGTTGGCTTCGGGCACTTTCTCGCTGGACGAGGCCAGATCTCGCTGTTGTTGGGCGGCCTCTGTTATTCTCCTCAGGGCGTCCAGCTGGTTGGAGAGGCTCGCGATGTTTGAGTTGACTTTCGAAAGGCCCGCCTCTATGCTGCCGAGTTTCGGGCTCTCTGTCGGGCTATCTCCGCCGACTGGTGTTATGCCGCTGTCGAGCTTTGCTCCCAGGGCCTCTATTGCCTTCCTGGCCTCCCCCACCTCCCGGAAAGAGGCCGCCGTTTCGTGGCCCAGCCAATCTCTTACGGACTTCGCCTCCTTTAGCGTTTCGGCTATGTTCCTATTTGCCTGGAGAAGTTCCGCTGTGAGGTTTTGGCGCATGAGTGATGTTTCTTTTGCATGCGCCCTCTCAACCCGCACTAGCTCTTGTGCGTGGCGGGAGCGTTCCTTCTCCAGGTTGAACTTATGCCTGGCCCTTGAGTCCGACAGAGAGAGGCAGATCTCGTACAAGGCCTGCAGGCAGTCGTGGGCGATCATCTTGTACTCCTTCTTCATGTTGCCTGAGGCCTCGAGCGCGTCCTTGCCCTTTTGGAGCATCTGGTTGGCCTCCCTGGTTGCGCAGTCCATCTCGACGCCTGTGCCTCTCCTCGGCGTAGAGTAGAGTATGCTAGGCCGCGATCGACCGCCCGCCGACGACGCCACCGATGATGCCATCGAGCTCTCATCATCCGTTGGGATTTGCTTAGGGGGCGATACGCCGCATTGCTCCCAGTTTGATATCCGGTCGATGGCAAATCCGGTGATGCCCGCGAGCTCCGGTTCCGCGGGCGGTGCTGCTGGTGTTTCGGGTGTGCCGTCCTCCCTCTCGGTGGCCCGCGAGGCCGTAGCTATTGTCTCGGCCTCGCGGGTCACCGCGGAGATCTCAGTTGGATCCGATGTGATCTCGACGACTTCGGGGCTTTTCGCTTTGCTCTTCCTTTTAGGCACCTCCGGTGCAGCTCCGGACGCTGCCGGCCGTCGCGTTTGCATTGACGGCTTCGCCGACCTCTCCGATTTAACGGACCTAGCAACTGCTGCTTTTGTTAACACCTTTTCTCTTAGCGATCGAGTTCCCTTAACGGACGTTTCCGCGGCCGATTTTCCTTGGCTTGACATTATTTTCAGCTCTTTCTTTTTACTTATTAGCTAACTTATTGACTAATAGCCAATCTCTCCCCCAAGATCCCGTATATCGGTGACGATCCGCTTCGGTCTCTGAGACACGATTTGTGATTTTGCTCTGCGGTCTTCTGCAGGCGTGTTTTCAGAAGGTTTTCTGTGCGACGTTGGCGACTGTCGCGAAGACTGATTGTGGCGGTTCTGAAGTTGCTGGTGAGATTGACTATCTTAACCTATATAACCAAGTCCCTACTTGTGCGTTACTTTGGATTCGCTTGCGAATTGTTGCTCTTTCTGATTTCGCAGGCGTTGTGCTGTGAGCGCGGCTGTTGCAAGTCTTAACAGTTCGTTTACGGTGGATTTTTGTAAACGAGATGTTTTGCGGCTATGATAGGGAGTTGGTTATGTCTAAGACTAACTTATTGCTACTTATAAACTAGGGGAATGGGGCGTGTGTATTTAAGGGGTTAATGTGGCCTCGCTGATGGACTGCGGGTGAATGTGGAGTACCTGCGCCTTCGAGCCCGTTGCTGTTGAGGGCTCGGGTGGTGGTGTTAAGTGGGGGGAGGGGGTGGTGACGATTGGAGGGGGGAACCGGCGACGATTTGAGGGGGCCCGGATTTGTGTTTGTGCGGGTCCTCGCGGCTTGTTCTTGAGTGGCGGGTGCCTGTGTGATATGGCTCCGGAGACTTCTGCTGGCGTGGGATAGCCTTAAAAACAAGCCTGGCTTGGCCTGCCTCTGTGCTCGCCCAGTGCACGTCGGAACGCGGTCACAGGTGCTTCCGCATGAAACTCACTTGTTATTGGTTTACTGGTGAGCCCTACCTCGCAGCGTTTGCCTTAACCGTGGAGCGCACCGCTTTAGTCACCCAAAACCGCTGAGAGCGCGCGATCGCTCGCCGTTCTCGGAACTAGGTCAGTTTATTTATAGATTTGTTGGTCGGCCGTCGAGTGTCTGGTGACCTCTCGTTTCACTCGGTGGCTGTGGGAGGTGGGACGACCATTAATATCACTGACCTTAGTGTGGCTGCCGTTCCGCCGGACTTTAGGTGGCTATATCCTGGCTCAGAGTGGTCGGATCAGGCTGCGGTTTTCGGCGCTGTGTTCCTTGTCGTCTCCTGCGTGTTTTGGTGTAGATTTCGACGGCGCGCTCCAGGTGGGTCGCCTCGAAAAATGCGGCGCAGCGGTTTCTGGCTGTAGGGGGTACGGGGGTGCTCCGATGGGGATGGGGTTTTCTTCGCCGTATTGGGGGGGCTCACTTTCACAAAAACAGGCACTCGCCGTCGACGCGTTCAGTGGTTCACTGCGTGAAAACAGGTGTTCGGTTTTCTTTGCACTATGAACCGGGAACCCGACGGGATAGGGTGCTACCTCCAATGTCACTTGTTGCTGGCACTTGGTCTTTCACTTTAAAACACTTTTTGGGCGCGTAGCTCGTAAAAATCCAACTTAATGAATTTTTATTCGCGGAGCTATATGTTTTTCTTGGGTCTTTTGGTTTAGTACTGGGTTAGGTTAGGTTAGGTTAGGTTAGGTTAGGTTAGGTTAGGTTAGGTTAGGTTAGGTTAGGTTAGGTTCCCCCCCAATGGGTTCCCGCCTTGTCGTGGCGGGGGGGCTTAGTAGCCAGGTCTCGCCAACCTGGTGAACCAAGAGGAACCCCCCGGTGGGGCCGCCTCTCCGGACTTCGGGCACAAGTTCGGTCGGAGGTGGCCAGTAGGTCGGCTTGCCGACTGAGGTGGACCGCGGTGTCGCGCTCGTCGCGATGCCGCGGCCGGGCCCATCGTGGCGGGGGCGGCGGCGGGATGGACGGGCGGCAGCCTATCCATCCTGCCAGCGGCCCTAACGGGTGCCGCCAACGTGTTGGCGGAGGCGGTGGGGCTGCAGGGGAGGAGGCGTGTCGGTATTGCGTCGGCCGCTCGCCCTATCCTCTGCAGCCGTAGTGGTAGGCGCGGCTGCGGGGGAAGAGGAGTGTCGGTATTGCGTTGGCCGCTCTCCCTGTCCTCCGCAGCCGTCGTGGCAGGCGCGGGGCCACGTTAATCGACCCGTCGCATTGGGACCAGGGCTGTCGGATACGGGTGCTATCCGACGCCCAGTACTGGATGGTCTCGGGTGGTGGATGACGACGTGTCTGGTGTTCGGCACGTCGTCAATCTGGAGGGAGCGAAAGCTCAGAGGTGGGGTCCTGTTTGGACCAGCGCTGTCGGGGCCGCGGAGGAGTGCGAAAGCGTGCCCGTGGCCCCGACACCAAGCGCAGCGGAGGAACACCCCAGGGGTTTTAGTGGGTATACCGACCAGTGGCGGGAGTCCCACATAACCACCCACCTGCCCACGAGGTGTGGTGGTATCCATAAAGGATTTCCCCTGGTAAAAAAAAAAAAAAAAAAAAAGGTTAGGTTAGGTTAGGTTAGGTTAGGTTTTTTTTTTTTTTTTTTTTTTTTTTTTTTTTTTTTTTTTTTTTTTTTTTTTTTTTTTTTTTTTTTTTTTTTGGGGCACTCCGTGAAAAAATCCATCATGGACGCCAGGGAAGGGGACCCTGGCAGTGTCGGACTCCTACCGACTAAAAAAACACGAAATGCCCATCTTCTTATCCTCTAACAGGAGTCAGAGTCCTTTGGTATCATTTTTTCATGTTTGCTCTTTTCTTTTCTTTTCTTTTCTTTTCTTTTCCTTTCTTTTCTTTTCCTTTCTTTTCTTTTCTTTTATTCTTAATATTCTTAACAATAATACAGCTTTCTTTAACTTATATATAAACGAGACACAAATCCTATATACTCATATATATTATTTATATACTAATCTATATAAAATTGTGTTCTTATTTATTCTTTTTCCCTACTTTTGCTGCTATGTTGATACAGTACTTTAGAAACTTATCTCTGGTGTTCTTATCTTCTATTATATCACACAGGTTATTTTTCCTTATTTTAATGCCTAGTTCTAATTCTATATCTAACCTTTCTTTTCCATATACAGGACAGTCAGTCACAACGTGCAGGGAGCTTTCTTCTACATCAGGGTCACAGATACACGCCGGGCTCTCCTTGCACTTGAACCGGTTCAAGTACTCGGAGAACCCGCCGTGTCCCGTCAGAATCTGTACCGCAAGGTGGTTAATGGTAATGCTTTTTATTATTGGATACGCCTTTATAGCATCCGGAAAAAACGCCTTTGTCGTTGATGCTGTCTCACCTTTCTTGTATCGCTCGTTCCATTCGCCAAGCGAGGTCAAACGGATCTGTCGCTTGGCGAATGAAACTGGGCATTTGTCATAGTTGGCCTTTGTTTTGAGTTTTAGTGCAGCCTCCTTGGCCAGCTCGTCTGCCCTTTCGTTCCCCTCTAGTCCAGCATGTGCTTTGATCCAGTACAAGTTTATTGTTTTATTTTGCTGGTGTAGTTTGGCGATGTTCTTTTTTATTTCCATTGCTAGTGGATGGAGGGAGGCACTGTTAGTTACGGTCTCCAGAGCTGACCTGGAGTCGCAGTAAATACTGCAGCTTTGCTGCGCCATTTGATGAGCATACTTCGTAGCCTCCTGTAGGGCAAGCAACTCGGCCTGGTAGACCGTGCAGAAGTGGTCGAGTTTTAACTTTTTGTTTTTAATTTCACATCCATCCAACCAGATTGATATTGCAGCCCCGACCTTTCCCTCTATCTTGCTTCCGTCGGTATATATTTTTAAGCCGCCGCTGTCATGCTCTTCCACTTGTGCACGGTCCGCCAGGCAAGTGAATTCCAGTCCCACTAGATGCACAGGGTGTGGTGCCTGCGCAAACGGTGTGGGTCTCTCCATCTCTCGGCCCCTTACTACCTGTTGGGAATATCCTTTCTTTGCACAGTATAGTGCAGCCGCTTCCCGGACTCTGATATCCAGCGGGAGTATTCCCGCGAGCAGCAGGGCTGAGTTCAGGGAGACTGTTCGGTATGCTTTCACGACCTTCTGCACGAAACCCCTCTGCACCGAATTGAGATGTTTTTGTACACCCAACTTGTGTGTTGCCGGTGCCCATGCACTGGCTGCGTACATGATTACTGGTTCCACCACCGCCGTGTATATGGTTCTGATCACCTCGGGATTCAGACCCCAGTGGATTTTAGCTGCTCTCTCTAGCTGTTTGTAGAGGCCTAGTGCTTTACGGCAGACATTGGCAACGTGCGTGTTAAATGTGAGTTTATTATCCACTGTGAGTCCTAAGATCTTGATTTCCTTGAACAGTTCAATGTCTACCCCACCCATGCGCAACAGTGGGGAGTCGTACTTCAATTTATTTGTTACCACCATTGCTTTGGTTTTGTGTGGTGCAAACTTAAGCTTGTTTCTGACCCCCCACTCCTGGACATGTGCGAGGGCGGCATTGGCCCGTCCCTGAATATCAGTGGCTGTTTCTCCCGAGAAGATCAGAACCACATCGTCAGCAAAAGCTTGGCAGTAGTGGTCCCTGCATTCCAGGTCTTTAAGGAGGGGGTCCAGCAGCAGGTTCCAAAACGTTGGCCCCCCCACGGAACCCTGAACACATCCCTTACTTGTAGATTTTAGGTGCTCCGCTCCGGCGTACCTCACCCTAACTCGTCTGTCCGACAGGTAGGAGTCGACCAGCCGCCTAATGTTCACCGGGCATGTCGTCTCGGCCAGTCTGCAACGAATGGCGGGCCACCACGCATTATCGAAGGCTCCCTCTATGTCAAGTGAGACTAGTGTTACCATCTTTTTGTCTTCTAGCTTTGATCGTATATATTTAATCATGACATAGAGGGAGTCCTCGGTGCCACGCTGCGGTGTAAACCCATACTGCCTATCGCTCATGCCCGGCGAGATGTGGAACCTTATCCTTCTCACCATCATCTTCTCCAATATTTTTCCAAATACAGGCAGCAGTCCGATGGGTCTGTATGATTTCGGGTGGGTATAGTCGTCCTTGCCCGGTTTTCTTAGGACCGCTATAGCGGCTTCCTTCCAGCTATCGGGAAAGTGGCTGAGGGCCAAGCATTTGTTGGCGAGTGCCAGGAGGACCTGCGGATCATTGTCGGCGACAGCTCTACATATGTCGGCAGTGAATCCATCGAGTCCTGGGGCTTTTTTGGGGTTGAAGCTTGACGCGGCCCACTGCAGCTCCGCCATGGTAAATGGGGGATCGCATGTTTCATCATGTCCCTCCCCATTTAGCATGTTGGCCGTAGCCCGCACTTGCTTGTGGTCCGCGTTATCAGTTTGAGTTTCGTCCTCCGGGTAGAATGTGTCGGCCAGCAACTTGGCCGACTCTTCATTACTAAGTGCCTCCCCGTTACCGACCAATACAACATCCTCCTCTCGTTTGGTAATCCGCCCCATGACTCGATAGATTCCATCCCACATACTCTCTCTGTCCTGCTTTTCACAGAACATCTTCCAGCTAGCAGTCTGAGCCCTCCTCACTTCACTCTCATAAGCCCCCCTTGCCCGGAGGTATTGTTCTACGACCCATGCTCGGCGAATGGGAGCTGCGCATCTTATTCGACGCTTCTTCGTCATGACCTCACTCTTGAGGCGCGTGAGTTCCTCGGTCCACCAGGGCAACCGTGTCTGCCTTCGGTCAGTGACTTTTGGAATTGATTCATCGCAAGCTGTTTGAACTGTTTTAGTGAATTTATCTACCATTTCTTCTAATTGTTTTGTGTTACTAATTCTATCTATTTCCTCTCTATTAATGTTTTCTATTGCCCAAAATTGATCGATTTTCTCATGAAATTGACCCCATTTTGCCTTTTTTGTGTTATATATCCTAGTGCTTCTTTTGATGTCAATTCCAACTGCCTTTTCCAGACTGATATCAAACACTATTGCCCTGTGGTCCGAGCTGGTCACATCCCCCAGAACCCTCCAGTTCTCCACCCGTCCGAGCATGTCCTCCGAGCAAACAGTTATATCTACGCAACTTGTGTAGTGCTTTCCACCCCTGATTGTGTCGAAGGTGGGCTCAGTGCCCTGGTTGAGTATGTGCAGATCGAGTTCGCCGACCATGCCCGCAAATGCCTCTCCTCTGTGGTCAATCTTCTCACTACCCCACCACGTGTTCCATGCATTGACGTCTCCGCCCAGCAGCAGACTAGTTGTGCCGATCTCCTTAACCACTTTTCCTATCCAGGCAAGATATGGCTCTATTGGGGCGTCTCCCTCCAGGTACATTGACACCACACCAATTTGCTTCTTCCCCGTTCTCAACTTAATGACGGTAATATTCGGGGTTGTAAGCGTTGGACAGGGTGTGATGTCCAGGCCTCCGTCGAATAGCACAATTGCAGACTTGTTGACCTTTGCAGCGCTGTTGTCGCACTGGACCACTCTTGTACCCGGATAAGTTTTGAGCCTGCCCGTGTTTCCGATATACGGCTCTTGCACAACAGCGAACGCGACCTTCCTTTTCGCTGCCTCTAATATCAGCTCGGAAGTGGCCAGCTCACTCCTCTGCAAGTTGGCCTGGATTCCAATATATCTACTGCTGGGCGGACCGTTCTCACCAAAGACGCCCTTAGCAGTAAGCTATAGTAGACCTTGCTATAGCCTCCCACTTTTTCCTGATCGGACAGGTTTCGTCAAAGGCGTTGTGGTCCACTTTCTCTGCCTGTGCCTTTTTGCAGTTGCAGCAGGTGGGCAGCGTCCTTTCAGCCCATTGAGCACATTCACTTTTAACATGCGGTCCCCCGCAGTGGCTGCATACGTCTACCAGCTCTTGACAGAGCCGCTTCCCATGACCATACCCTAGGCAGCGCGAGCATTGCACTAGGGGGGTCTGGTCGGCGACTCTGACCCTCTGTATGTCAACGTATACAGCCCCTGCCCCCGTCAGGCGAGCCCAGATGATCGGTGAGACCCTTATTATAATGTGTTCGGTGTGGGGATTTCTTGCTCTCTTTCTGAACCTAATCTCCATTCTATTTTCAGGTTCGCTGACATCTCGCAGGAGATTCTTATTCTGGGCTCGCAGTGCTCCCAGGATGTCCTCATCGGTGTGCGTTTTAATGACTCCGAATAAAATAATTAATGGGTCCTTATTTTCCACCTCTTCCACCTGTAATAACCCTCCTGATTTCCTAATCCTCTCCTTTACTTTCCCTACCTCTTCCCGTGACCTGCATCCAACTATTACTTTCCTGTCTTTTGCCTTCCTAACCCTGTCGATCTTCATTCCTTCCTCTTTGGCGTTTACTGTCTTTCTTATCTGCTCTAAAACCTGTTCTCCCGTCTGATTTTCGTCTTTCGATGTTATGACTATGGAGTGCATGGCTGCTGTCTCCATGGTCATACGTCTAGGGGAACCGGCCACTACACTGGCGTAGGTGGCCCTACTCTCTTCAACTACTTCTTGGTTAGGTTAGGTTAGGTTAGGTTAGGTTAGGTTAGGTTAGGTTAGGTTAGGTTAGGTTAGGTTAGGTTCCCCCCCGATGGGTTCCCGCCTTGTCGTGGCGGGGGGGCTTAGTAGCCAGGTCTGCTCCAACCTGGTGAACCAAGAGGAACCCGAGGTGGGGCCGCCTCTCCGGACTTTACCCCAAGTTCGGTCGGAGGTGGCCAGTAGGTTGGCTTGCCAACTGAGGTGGACCGCGGTGTCGCGCTCGTCGCGATACCGCGGCCGGGCCCATCGAGGCGGGGGCGGCGGCGGGATGGACGGGCGGGCCTATCCATCCTGCCAGCGGCCCTAACGGGTGCCGCCAACGTGTTGGCGGAGGCGGTGGGGCTGCAGGGGAGGAGGAGTGTCGGTATTACGTTGGCCGCTCTCCCTATCCTCTGCAGCCGTAGTGGTAGGCGCGGCTGCGGGGGAAGAGGCGTGTCGGTATTGCGTTCGCCGCTCTCCCTGTCCTCCGCAGCCGTCGTGGCAGGCGCGGGGCCACGTTAATCGACCCGTCGCATTGGGACCAGGGCTGTCGGATACGGGTGCTGTCCGACGCCCAGTGCTGGTTGGTCTCGGGTGGTGGATGACGACGTGTCTGGTGTTCGGCATGTCGTCAATCTGGAGGGAGCGCAAGCTCCGAGGTGGGGCCCGGTTTGGGCCGGCGCTGTCGGGGCCGCGGAGGAGTGCGAAAGCGTGCCCGTAGCCCCGACACCAGGCGCAGCGGAGGAACACCCCAGGGGTTTTAGTGGGTATACCGACCAGTGGCGGGAGTCCCACATAACCACCCGCCTGCCCACGAGGTGTGGTGGTATCCATAAAGGATTTCCCCTGGTAAAAAAAAAAAAAAAAAAAAAAAGGTTAGGTTAGGTTAGGTTAGGTTAGGTTAGGTTAGGTTAGGTTAGGTTAGGTTGGGGTGCGATGCCAGATAACCTCCTCGTTTGCCCGAACTGCTGCCGTTCTATTTGATTCTTTGAATCCGGTAGAAAGGCAGTGGCAAGGGCCGGTGCACCCTGGGCGTTGGTCAGTAACTTCTCTTTATGAGATCTTGCTGGCTAACGGCGAATAATCTGGCTGGGATGGTCGTCTGGGCCCTGAGTTGGTCAGGTCTCAGATGGGGCACACACCCACTCTACTTTTAGAGCTGTGGTCTGTGTGCGATAGCACATCGTAATCCCAACTTGTTGGGACCGAGGGTCTTGCCTTAACCGGCCGGACCGCGAGGAGACAACCTCTATAATAAATCCTCAACTCTCGGCGCTGGGGCAACGCGGCGTCGGGATGCTCGAAAGAGCGGCTGGGGAGTGCATCAGTCATTAGCGGCCAACCCTGGGATACCGCCCGCCCTCCCAGGTGTATCAGGGTTATCTTGGGTACAGGGATCTCTGCCCAGATGGACCACCATTTCTCCCGTACTCGTGGGAACAATATGGAACCAATTAAAACCCCCCCCCCAAATAAAAATGATGTTGATAGGGTGACTGCCGCGGGTAGTTTTGCCGCTTCTGGCACCACAAGTGGTGTTTGGAGCGGCAAGGCCGCGGCCTACGATGTTGATGAGAGGTGTCCTGCGGGCACCTCTGCGATGGAACGGCGACCGGACGTCGATTTTGTTCGGCCGGTCACCCGTAGTAGCGCTCTTCGGGAGAGCGACTACGACTCGGACGCCTCGCTGATGTCGTGCACGTCAGTGACGTCAAAGGGGTCCCAGCGTCGGAAGCGTCCGTTGGCGTCGAGCGCGACGACGCCCACTCAAAAGAGGGCGAAGAATAGAATTGCTGGCAAGTCGACTGAGCAGAAAAGCGACGAAGACGACGACGCCCAGTCGCTCACCGATGCCCAAATCAAGGCATACCGATGCCTACCCGATATGGGCGAGTTGGCGGAAGAGATGCGGAACCAGCCTGCGGCGGATCTTGGAGCTCGCATCATAGAAAAGCTCACAGTGGTGGAGAACATCGCCAACAAGTCCAAGAACTTGAAGGGGAACTATGTCCGCGAGTTGCGCCTGGCCGCTCGAGTCGCGAAGGCTGCCTCAGACGAGTTGTCGCAGCGAACCAAACCTTCGGCGACTAATGAGTCCTTGGAGCGCGAGAACGCTGCCCTGCGCTCTAGGGTCTCCAGTCTGGAGGCCAGGATGGCCTGCATGGCGGCAGAGCTGCAAGCCCTCCGTCGTAAGGATGGTGCTGCGTCTGAGCCAACACCCAACGGGCCTGGAGAACGGGAGCCACCAGCTAGGCAGGTGCCTCTCTCCTTGAGTCAGGTGGCGAGGCTCATGGACGAGAGGATCACTAAATTTACTGCCGAACTTTTCCCGGATAGGGCTCTCCGCCCTCCACTGGGGAAAAAAGTGGCGGCACCGGCGCAAACGACGCCCACGACAACGGCGGCCACAAAGCCTCCAGCGACCGCCCGGAAAAAGCGAGCGAGGAAGAAGGCGCAGACTGCGCTGCCTCCGCCGGCTCCAATCCCGGCTGTACCCTCGGGCTCTGGACCCCCACCAGCGGGCCCTGCCCCGGCGGCCCAAACCTGGGCTACGGTGACCAGGAAGAGGGCAAACCCAGGCGTCACAAGTGCGCCCAAGGTGAACCCGGGGAGGCCGCCGGCGGCCAAGGGCCCTGTGAAGCCGAAGCTGGCGCGCCCGCCGGCATCCGCAGCTATCACGCTGACGGTACCAGAAGGGTCCGAGGTGACGTACGCACAGGTGATGGCCACCGCTAGGTCTAGAGTGAGGCTCGCGGACTGCGGCATCGCGGATGTTCGCCAAAAGCGGGCAATCACCGGCGGCCTGGTTTTGGAGGTGAGTGGCGCCGACTGTGCTGCTAAGGCCGACCAGCTGGCCGCTCGCCTGACGACAGTGCTCTCCGAGTTGGGCGTGAAAGTCACGCGTCCTGTGAAGACCGGCGAGCTCAGGGTGTTCGGACTGGACGAGTCAATCACTCAGGAGGAGGTCGCGGCTGCGGTTGCTTCGGCGGGCGAGTGCACTCTTGACCAGGTCAAGGTTGGACAGATCCGCCATTCTGCCCGCCGACTCGGTTCGGCCTGGGTGCAGTGCCCGTTGACGGCGGTTCGCAAAGTGGTTGCTTTGCCCCGGCTTCTTGTTGGAGGCTGGATCTCGGTGCGGGTCGAGGCCCTGGCGGCGAGGCCTTTAAAGTGCTTCCGCTGCCTGGAGACTGGGCACGTCCGGAGACAGTGTCCAAACAGCGTGGACCGCAGCGACCGCTGCTATGCGTGTGGGGAGCCGGGGCACAGGGCCAGCGCGTGCACTGCCGAGACGCGTAAATGCCCGCTTTGCACCGATTTGGGCCTCCGCTCGGACCATCCACTTGGGGGCAAACAGTGTAGGCCTCCCAAGAGCAGAAAAGGAAAGAGAGGAGAGCAGGCTTCTCTCTCGCAAGGCGACAGCGGAGCAGGCTTGCTGACACCGAGCCAACCGGGCAGTGGCCCGGCGGAGGCCATGGAAACACAGCGGAGCTCCTCCTAAAGCTACTTCAGGGCAATCTGAACCACTGCCGCGGGGCGCAGGACCTGTTACTGCAGACCCTCGCGGAGTGGCGGATTGCCTTGGCCGTTGTCGCGGAGCCCTACAGTGTCCCAAACCACCCTCGTTGGTTTGGCGATGACGGGGGCTCTGTGGCTATCTTCTGGGGAGGAGGCGACTCAGCTCCGCCGTGCTCACTGCTGGAGAAGGGGCGGGGCGTTGTAGCGGTCCAATGGGGGCCTCTGGCCGTCGTTGGCTGTTATGTGTCGCCCAACATAAGCCTCGCTCTGTATGAGGCTTACCTGGACGGGGTCGCGGCGTGCGTCCGCCGATGCCAGCCTCGCCCGGTCATTGTCGTGGGTGACTTCAATGCTCACGCTCGTGCCTGGGGCGGGCCCCGGGATGATTCTAGAGGAGAGACTGTCCTTGAGTGGGCGGCTAGTCTTGACCTCAGGCTCCTGAACCGGGGCTCTGTCAGTACGTGCGTGAGGTGGCAGGGCGAGTCAGTCGTCGACCTGTCCTGGGCAAATGCTGCGGCCTCCGGCTTGGTGTCGGGCTGGCGAGTGGCGGAGGAGTTTGTCACTCTGTCTGACCATCGCCACATCTTAGTCGACATCAAGCTGAGATCTCCCAACAGCCGACAGACTCGGGACAGTGGCCGCGCCAGGCGCTGGGCCCTCAAGAGGCTGGACCGGGACCTGCTCTGCGCCGCCGCCACCACAGCGGCTTGGTCTGAGTTGCCTGACTGTCCTAACCCGGAAACGGAGACAGCCTGGTTCAGGGAGGTCATGACCACCATCTGCGACGCGTCGATGCCCCGTGCCAGGCCTACGGACCGTCGGGGGACGTACTGGTGGTCGGAGGAGTTGGCCCAGCTACGCTCGGCGTGCCTGCGTGCCCGCCGGCTCTACACCAGGACTCGGAGACGACGTCGGGCCACGGAGGCGGAGAAAGCCGCGGCCTACCTGCCGTACCGACAGGCCACAATGGCGCTCCAAATCGCCGTGTCGAACGCCAAGCTCAGAGCCTGGGAAGAGCTCCTAGAGCTGTTAAATGGAGACCCATGGGGGCGCCCGTACAAAACTGTACTGGGCAAGCTCAGACCGTGGGTTCCTCCGTTGACAGAGACGCTCGACCCAGGCCTTGTGGCAAGAATTGCCGATACCCTCTTTCCGAGGATCGAGGACACGGACGACATGCCAGTGGCGGTCGCCGCCCCCTGGACAGAGGACCTCGATGTAGACAGAGAGGAGTTGGACCGGGCCGTGAGGCGGCTGGCGGCGCGGAATACCGCTCCGGGCCCTGACGGGATACCGGGCCGCGCCTGGGTTCTGGCCCTGGGCGCTTTGGGGGACCGGCTGCGACGCCACTTCAGCTGCTGCCTCCGCACCGGGACCTTTCCCTCCGACTGGAAGCGGGCGCGACTGGTCCTCCTACGGAAGGAGGGAAGGGCTGTGGACTCTCCCTCTGCGTATCGACCAATATGTCTCCTAGACGAGGCGGGGAAACTCCTCGAGCGGGTGCTGGCTGAGCGCCTCACGCTCCATCTGTGGGGCGTCGGTCCGGACTTGTCGGACTGCCAGTTCGGCTTCCGGCACGGGCGCTCCACGGTGGATGCCATCTTCCGAGTGCGCTCAGTCGCTGAGGAGGCGGTGTCCCAGGGCAGGGCGGTGTTGGCTGTAAGCCTCGATATTGTCAACGCGTTTAACTCCCTGCCCTGGAGCGCAATTAGAGCGGCGCTGGTTCACCACCAGATCCCCCCGTACCTCCGGGCCATCGTCGGAGATTACTTGCGCGATCGGCGCATTGAATATGTTGGTCGAGATGCGGAGGTCCATCAGCGGGAGATGTACTGCGGTGTTCCCCAGGGCTCAGTTCTCGGACCGCTGCTCTGGAATCTCGCCTACGACGTGGTCCTCCGCATCGCACTCCCCAGCGACGTTAGTGTCGTCTGCTACGCGGACGATACGCTGGTCCTGGCAGAAGGGGAGGGCTTCGAGCGGACCACTCGGCTTGCCGAGACCGGAGTGGCTTGCGTTGTGCGCAAGATCCGGGAGCTGGGCCTTGAGGTGGCACCCCATAAGACGGAGGCTTTGTGGTTCCACGATCTCCCACGGGGCGAGGAACCACCGATCTCGAACGTTTGTGTGGGTGGCGCCGTAGTGCAAACGAAGCGGTACATGAAGTACCTAGGTGTCGTTCTGGATGGCAGGTGGGAGTTTGTCGAGCATTTCGACCGCCTGGTCCCCCGGATCGATAAGGTAGCGGGTGCCCTGCACCGGATCCTGCCAAATCTCGGGGGGCCTAGGGAGAACGTTCGCCGACTCTACGCGGGGGTAGTACGGTCAATCGCCCTGTACGGAGCGCCGCTGTGGGCTGACCGGCTGTCCAGCGACCCACGCTGCAAGGACAAGCTCAAGCCTGTGCAGCGCCGGATGGCAATTAGAGTCGCGCGTGGTTACCGCACAATCTCTTTCGATGCGGCAACGGTCTTGGCACGGTTTCCGCCCCTGGATATCCTGGCAGATATGGACGCGAGGGTATACCACCAGCTCCGCGACATTCGCCAAGGGGAGGAAGCCGTGCTACCCAGGGCGGTCGAAGTGCTACGGCAGGTCGAACACCGGCGGGCACGGCGTGAGTGGCGACAGCGGCTCCGTGAGCCTCGGAGCGCCAACAAGCGGACGGTCGGTGCGATTTTGCCAAACTTCGGCAAATGGTACCACCGGGAGTACGGGAGCGTCACGTTCCGGCTTACGCAGGTGCTCACTGGACACGGCTGTTTCAGTGAGTACCTGAATAGGATCGGACGCGAAGTGTCGGCGCGATGTCACCACTGCGCTGCGGACTGCGACGACGCGCAGCACACTCTCGAAGTGTGTCCGGCGTGGCGGTCTGAGCGCGGTGACCTGGTGGCCAAGATTGGGGGCAACCTCGCGCTGCCCGCCGTGGTGGCAGCCATGTTGGAGAGCGAGGAGAATTGGAAAGCCGTAACCTCCTTCTGCGAAGTCGTAATGACCCAGAAGGAGGAAGCCGAGCGAGAACGCGAAAGGGCTGATCCCGCTCGAAGACGGAGCCGAAGACGCGACGGCAATAGCCGCCGTCAGCCAGGCCCACAAGCCCCGTAGTCCGGGCAAATAATAGGACTACGAGAAGGCGGAGCGCGGGAGCGCCTGCCGCTCCAGCCCTGTAGTCTCGGGCTTAGAATAGAGCTACGGTATCCCCTGCCTGTCGTAAGAGGCGACTGAAAGGGGGCATGGAGTCGTGGGCGGTGAGAGTGGGGGCTCGATCCGCCCACCCAAACGGCTCCGGGAAGTCGGCGGTGTGTAGTGGCTGCACACTGCCGTAAAGAAGCCGTGCCGCAGGCTTGCCTGCAAGCGATGGGTGCTGCAATGCACAGTGCCAGGGGGCCTCGAGCTGTTGTTCGCTTACGAGTTGCCGGGGCTCCCTTATTATGCGCAGCGAAGGCCACCGGGGGGGTTTTAGTTGGTGAAAATCCAACATAACCCGGCACTCTCCCCCAGGGTGTCGGGTATCTTTGGAAGATTTCCCCCCCGTCAACAAAAAAAAAAAAAAAAAAAAAAAAAAAAGGTTAGGTTAGGTTAGGTTAGGTTAGGTTGGGGCAGGCCCCAAAGTGTTTTTGAGTACGTTCTCGTCGTCTGCCCTGGACCCATCCCACTTGGTGCGCGGTAACGCAGTGGCCAGTGGGTGGTGACCAAACCTCAAAAACTATACTTTCGGGCGATCGCGATCATTACTGCGGACTTTTGCGATCACTGTTGGTTAAAACCTAGAATGTCAAAACCATTGCGGAACGCCTCCGGGCGTTTCATCTCTCGAACGGCCCTTCTCAGGGCCAACCCTGACGACGCTGAGGCGTCAGAGGCTTGCCGCGCACCATCTGCGGCCAGCCTAATCGAATCGGACCTGTCGGACACCGACGGTGACGCCTCTGCGGCGGAGCTGTCGGTCCGACGGGCCAACAAGCGGGCCTTCTCGAGGCAGAGCTCGGTGGGCTCCTCTGACTCGGCCAAGAAGGGTCCCAAAAAGAAGGGCAAGCCTATGAGCTCCCCGACCCCCGCCGTGGCTGGCTCAAGCCACGACGTGGGTTTGCTGAAGGCCCAGCGCCAACTCGAGTCAGCCAACAGGGCGCGGCTTGAGATGGAGCTCGAGGAGCAAGTGGCCGCCAAGGAGGAGCAGGCACGCGTCCGTAGGGCCAAGGCGGGCTATGGCTCCTCGACCGTTCTATACGCGGACTACTCCTTGGCCGAGCTACAGAAGATGGCCCAGGAGGACCAAGAGGAGATCGTAAGTGTCGCCTCGAGGTCCTCCAATCTGAAGGGGACCTTTCAAAAGGCCCTCAAATGCCGGGCTGCCAGCATGCGCGACATCATCTGCGAGCTGGCGCACCGCACATCCACGGATGAGGTAGGGCAACTGCAGGCGAGGAACGATCGCCTGCAGAAGGAGGTCAGCGAGCTTCACAAGAAGCTCGCTGAAGCAACGGCGCAGCCAGTTCGGGCCTCGCCGGCAGCGTCGGCGGTGGACCTCTCCTCCTCCAATCTTGAGGATATCATCCGCAAGGTTGTAATGGAGGAGAGGGCCTTTACCAGAGCCTGCATAGCAGGCATCGAGGACAGGCTCCTACCTGAGAAGCGTGTCCGGCCACCGCTCGCAGCGGACAAGTCTGCGCCTGTCCCGGTCCTGGCCCCGATGGCTCCTCCCCCGATCCCAAAGCCATCAAAGGGCAAGGGCAAGGGGAAGAAGTCGTCGGCGGCCCCACCTGCACAGGCAGCGGAGCGGGAGTCTGAGCCGGCGGCTGCAGCAGCAGTCCCAGGCCCCCAGAGGGATGACGCCTTCCTTCCCTCCACCACCCCGTCCAACGAGTCGTGGGCTGGGGTGGTCAGGAGGAAGAGGAGAGGTGCCAAAAAGGCAGTGTCGACCGTTGCCCCTGCCAATTCTCCTCCCGGCCCGTCCACATCGACGGGCAAGGGACAGGGGAAAGGTAAGGGGAAGGAAACGGTCCCCAAGCCGGCCGGGAGGAAACTCGTTCCTCCCAAAACCGCGGCCGTCGTAGTGACGCTCACTGCTGAGGCCGCGGAGAGGGGCGAGACGTACGAGTCCGTCTTGAAACGGGCTCGTACCAACGTCGACCCCGCTGCGTTGGGGATCGGACCGGTGACGTGCCGCCTGACCCAAACCGGGGCTCGACTGTTCGAGTTCCCGGGGGCCAAGCGCAGCGAAAACGCTGACCTCTTCGCAACAAAGTTGCAAGAGGTCATAGCGGACGTGGCCAAGGTGGTCAGGCCGACAAAGTCCGCGACCTTGGAGGTGACCGACCTCGATGACTCGGTCGCCAAAGAGGAAGTGGTAGCGGCGGTCGCGGCTGCGGGAGGCTGCGAGGTGGCGGCGGTGCAGGGCCGGGCCATCAGACCCGGCCGCGGCGGACTGGGCACTATCCGTCTGGAGTGCCCGGTCGCAGCAGCGAAGGCTGTCCTGGCCAAGGGGCGGCTCTCCGTGGGCTTTGGAGTGGCGGTGGTCCGGGCACTTGAAGGCATGCCTTTTCGCTGCTTCAGGTGCTTCGGAGTCGGACACACCAGGGCTCTGTGCCCATCCCGTGTGGAGAGGTCAGAGCTCTGCTACCGCTGCGGGGAGGCAGGGCACAAGGCGAGCACCTGCAGCGTGGCCACGCCACGCTGCGCAGTCTGCTCCGCCAGCGGCCGCCCAGCCGACCACGTGATGGCGGGGAGGAAATGCAATCCTCCCCCAAAGAAGGGCCAAAAGCAGGTGCCAGCCCGGCCTGCCGCCGCCGCCGCCGCCTCGGTTGGGCCCGTCGAGGGTCCACCCCTGCCGGCCGATGAGGGAGATGCGATGGACCAGTGATGGGTGAGGTCCATCGCATTCTACAGGCGAACACCAACCACTGCAGAGTGGCCCAGGACCTGTTGGTGCAGGTCATGGCTGAGTGGTTGGTGGACGTGGCGGTAGTCGCCGAGCCGTACTCCGTCCCTGGCCGCTGGCTAGGAGATAGGGACGGCTCGGTAGCACTTGTGGCGCGGTCTTCCACGGACTCCCCTCCCCTCTCGCTCTTAGAGAGGGGACCGGGATACGTGGCCGCCGCGTGGGGAGAGATAGCCTTTGTGGGCGTCTATTTCTCCCCAAACCGCTCACTGTCGGACTTCGAGGACTTCCTCGGAGTCCTCGCCGTAGTGGTCGGCAGGATGGCTTCGCGGCAGGTCTCCGTTCTGGGAGACCTGAACGCCAAATCTGTGGCATGGGGCAACCCGGCCACAGACGCACGCGGGCGGGAGCTGGAGCTGTGGGCGGCCTCCTCCGGACTCTCCCTTCTAAATAGGGGGAGTGTTCACACATGCGTGCGACGGTGGGGCGGGTCAATCGTGGACCTCACCTTTGCCTCCCCTGCACTAGCTGCATGTGTGAACAACTGGCGGGTGGACATGGTGGAGACTTTCTCGGACCACCGCTACGTGCGGTTCGAGATTTCCACCCGGAGCCCCCAGGGAGCGGCCCATCCGGGCCAATCCCCATTCCCTCGGTGGGCTCTCGTCCACCTGGACAGGGAGGCGGCCAGGGAGGCGGCCTTTGTCCAGGACTGGCTTTCGCCAGCCTTAAATGTCCTGGACGTGGACGCCGCCGCGGCCCAGCTGAGGGGGTCGTTGACCGAGGTATGCAACTCAAGCATGCCTCGGTCCCGCCGTCGGCCTCCCCGACGCGCTGTCCACTGGTGGTCCCAGGAGTTGGCGGGCCTTCGGGCCGACTGCGTGGCGGCCCGACGGGAATACGCCAGGAGCCGGCGGCGGCGAACACGCGACCAGGTCAACGAGGATCGCCTCTACGACCTGTACGTGGAGGCAAAGGGGGCCCTCAAGTCCGCGATGCTCGCCGCGCAGGACGCGTCGCGAGCCGAGCTGCTGGAGGGTCTCGACAACGACCCTTTCGGGAGGCCATATAAGGCGGCGCGGAACAAACTGCGCCCCTTTGGCCCCCCGGTGTCGGAGACCCTCGAACCGGCGTTTCTGGACGGGGTGATCCGGTCCCTGTTTCCAAACAGGACCAACTTCACCCCGCCAGCGATGGATCCCCCCCGGGCCAACGCTCGGGGGGAGGAGGAGGAGGAGGAGGTCCCTCCTCTCACGGAGGCTGAATTCCACGCAGTGGCGCTTCGCCTCCGTGCGAAGAAGACGGCCCCCGGCCCAGATGGCGTCCCCGCAAAGGTGGTGGCAATAGCCGCCACCCAGATGTCGGAGAGGTTTCGGGGTCTCTTCGACGCGTGCCTCGCGTCGGGGAGGTTCCCGAGGCCTTGGAAGGGGGGGCGGCTATGCCTCCTTCATAAGGAGGGGCGCCCGGCGGATTCCCCCTCGGCATACCGGCCCATCGTTCTGCTCGATGAGGTCGGTAAGATGTTCGAGGGGATCATCGCCGCCCGCCTAAACGAACACCTGCGGGCGGTCGGGCCGGACCTGTCGGACGCTCAGTTCGGTTTCCGGGCTGAGCGTTCAACGGTGGACGCCCTGGCCCTACTAAAAGGTCAGGTGAAGGAGGCCATGGAGGCTGGGGACGGAGTGTTGGCTGTGTCTTTCGACATAGCCAACGCCTTTAACTCCGTCCCCCACCCCACCATCCTCGAGGCGCTCCGTTTCCATGGAGTGCCTCGGTATCTGCGGGGCCTTCTGGCGGACTACTTGGAGGACCGAGTGGTCCTCCTCGTAGACAAGACTGGCCAGCTCCGGCGATACGGCGTCGAATCCGGTGTTCCACAGGGATCGGTCTTAGGGCCACTCCTCTGGAACATCGGGTTCGACTGGCTGTTGCGGGGAACCCTCCTCCGGGGCACGAGTGTCATCTGCTACGCGGATGACACTCTCCTCACCGCCCGGGGAGGGAATTTTGGTGAGGCGGCCTGTCTGGCCTCGGCGGGCGGATCCTTGACCGCAGACAGGATCCGCCGCCTAGGGCTGAGGGTGGCGCTGCACAAGACCGAGGCCGTGTTCTTTCACGGTCCTAAGCAGCGCCCCCCGCCTGACGCCCACATCTTTGTGGAGGGCGTCAGGATTGATATAAAGGCCCAGATAAAGTATCTGGGCCTGACGCTGGACAGCAGGTGGCGCTTCGGTCCACACTTCAGCGGACTGTCGTCGCGCCTGCTGAAGGCGGCGAAGGCCCTCTCATGGCTCATGCCGAACATGGGAGGGCCGAGCGGGCGATGCCGGCGGCTCTACGCCGGCATCTTGAAGAGCATGGCCCTGTACGGGGCGCCCATCTGGGCAGACTCCCTCCAAAGGAGGGAGAATGCCACGGCCATCCGGGCGCCTCAAAGGGCCATCGCCCAGAGGGTGGCGCGAAGCTACCGCTCGGTCGGCTTCGCGGCAGCGTGTGCTCTGGCGGGCACCCCGCCTTGGGAGCTAGAGGCGTGGGTGCTCGCCAGAGTGCACGAATGGAAGGTGAGGCGAAGGGCGCTCGGGGAGCCCCCTGCCCCCAGGGAACGGGAGGCCGTTCGGCGGGAGGCATGGGAGGCCGTCGTCCATCACTGGACGGCGGACCTCGCCACCGCAGCTTTCGGCCGCCGAACCCTGGACGCGCTCGGGCCGGTCCTGCAAGACTGGCTCGAGCGGCCGCACGGTTTCCTCTCTTTCCGACTGGTGCAGGTGCTTTCCGGGCACGGATGCTTCGGATCTTACCTGCACCGGATCGGGAGAGAGGAGAGTCCGGGGTGCCACGGCTGCGGCGCGGCGGACGACACGGCGCAACACACCCTGGAGGTGTGCCCGTCGTTGTCCGAGCGGCGCCGCAGTCTTGTCGCCGTGGTTGGGCCGGACCTCTCGCTCCCCGCTGTGGTAAATGCCATGCTGGGGAGCGAGGAGGCGTGGACGGCGGTCGCCTCCTTCTGTGAAGACGTGATGTCACAGAGGGAGGAGGCGGAGCGCGCGCGGGAGAACGATCCTCTCGCGCCGCCGCTCCGCCAGCAAAGGAGGGGCGGGAGAGGGCGGACACGCAGCCGCCTCCTCTTGCCTACTGGTGATGAGCAGCGGGCGACGGGCGCGGGGGCGCCCTCGCCTGCATTGCACCGCTCATCACCGCGCCGTACGAGGATGACCGAGGGCTCACGGTCGTCCTCAGGCCCCTCTCCGAGCTCGGGAGGGGCGCGAAGGGCCCGTCGTTTGTAGACGGGCAATCGCCGGCGGGGGACTGGAAGTAAAGGCTGTGCCGGTTTCCCAGGCCCCCGCCACCAAAGGCGACGATGGAGTCCCGCTGGGTTGTTTAGTGGGTATACCGGGAATCGCTTTCCCGGGGAGTCCCACATACTCTCTCCCGTCCCCCGACGGGAGGAGATGCGTAATGCATTTTTCCCAGCGACAAAAAAAAAAAAAAAAAAAAAAAAAAAAAAAAAAAAAAAAAGGTTAGGTTAGGTTGGAGACTACGTGTAGAAATTTATTTGGTTTTGGAGTTTTTGGATGTTTTGGAGGTTCTTTGGGATTGTTTGGTGTTGGTTAATTGTAAGTGTTGTCTTGGTGTGCGAAGAGTGTGGAGATGGAAGGGGAATCCCTTCATCCGGATTATGGGGGAGAGATGAGTGGAAGGAGCTCCGCCGCGGGTGATCTTTTGCCCTGTGGGACAGCCAGGGAGGGGGAAGTGCCGGAGGGGCCCAAGGTGGGGGCCAAGAGGGCGAACCCCTACGTCAGGCTCGAATTTCCCGAGCCAAAGATCACCCCGGCGAGGAGGGGAAGAAGTGCGAAGAGAGTTGGGGCTGCGAGGACAGCCGCCGGCCACTACGCTGGCATGTCGGCCGCCCGGAGCGGCCTGCGCGATCAGCAGGATTCCGAGGAGGAGGAGAGCGGTCCGGAGGAGTGCGGCAGCGTATGGGCCCCCTCTGCACCGACCGACGCGGATCCGGCGGACGTCGTGCGCCGGGCCGCGGAGGTGGTGCTAGCGGAGACGGCCAAGTCTCTCAACTTGAAGGGGGGCGTCCGGGGCAACATCAACTCCGCCTGCCGTGAAATCGTGGCGGCGGTGGCTAGCCTCCAACCGCAAGATGAGGGAGAGGTCGTCCGCACCCTGCGGGCGGACAACAAGCGCATGAGGGAGGAACTCGCCCTCATGCGCTCCGAACTGAAGGCCGTTCGCAGGGCCTTCTCGGAGAGGGTGAAGGAGCCGCCTGCTCCGGGTCCGAGTGCGCCGGAGGCTGGCGACGTGATGGCGCTCCTCGCGGAATTTAAGGAGGAGCTCTCCCGCGAGCTCTTCACCTCTCTGGGGGGAATGGTGAACGCCAGATTGGAGGCAATCTGTCGTCGCCTCCCCCCGGAGCCTGTCGTCCGCCCACCACTTGCGGCTGACAGGAGAAGGGCGGAGCAGCAGCAGGGGGTGGAGGGGGCGCGGGAGAGCAGCGGCTCTCAACCGAACCAGCGGGGGCCAAAAGCCCCAACCGGGGGCGCTGGCCGGGAGATAACAGGGGCGACCCTGATGCCGCCGGCAAATCCGGCGCCGATGCCGCGGCTTGGCGGCAGGGCTCCCGCACGAGCCTCGGTGGCCCCTGCCCCGGCTCCTAGTCCGCCGGCGCAGGCGCCGGAGCCGGCGTGGACGGAAGTGGTCAGGCGGGGTGGAGGGAGGAGGCCCGCTCCGCCTGCTCCCCGGGCGAGCCAGCCATCGGGTCGGGCCCCTGCCCCGGCGAGGAAGCTGGCGGTGCCCAAGTCGGCGGCCGTGGTGGTGGCCCTCAAACCGGATGCTGAGGTGTCATACGCCGATGTTATGAAGAGGGCCACCCAAGCCTTCCGACTCCAGGATGTGGGCCTGGAAAGTGTCAAGATCCGCAGGACTGCGGATGGGGCCCGCATCCTGGAAATCCCGGGCGCCAATATGGGCAGAGCGGCCGACGAGTTGAGGGGACGCCTGGAGGCAGCCATCGGGGACACCGCACGGGTATACAGGCCCGTTAAGATGGCGAGCCTCCGGGTGTCTGGTCTTGACGAGGCGGCCACACCGGAGGCACTGGCTGGGGCGGTGGCGGCCCTGGGGCGCTGCGGGCTTGCGGACATAAGAGTCGGCCAGATTAGTTACGGGTTTGGCGGCGCGGGCTCGGCGCTCGTGCAGTGCCCCGTCGAAGCGGCCAACGCCGCGATCGAGGCGGGACGCATCGCGGTGGGTTGGTCGGCCGCCAGAGTTGTGGCCCTGGAACAGGCACCACTCCGGTGCTATAAGTGCTTGGGAGTGGGGCACACCAGGGCCACGTGCCCATCACCGGTGGAGCGGGGGAGCCTGTGCTACCGCTGCAGCAAGCCGGGCCACAAGGCGGCGGACTGCAGAGAAGAAGTTTTCTGCGCAGTCTGCCACCACGCCGGGCTGCCAGCGGGGCACAGGATGGGCGGCTTGAGATGCAAGCCGCCCAAAACCAGGGGCGCGGCGCCCCCGAATCGCAGGGCTCCAACGGAAGCCGCTGCAGCCGCCGGACCCCCAGTGAACGGGGCGAATGAGGGACAACCCATGGACCAGTGATGCCTGTACACCCACAGCTCACTGGTCCCCGTGAGGTGCTCCAGGGAAACCTGAACCACTCCGCCCGTGCTCAGGATCTCCTGATGCAGAACATGGCGGAGTGGGGCATTTCCCTGGCGGCTGTGGCGGAGCCGTACGTGGTCCCTCAGCGCCCCAACTGGGTGGGCTCCGCCGACGGCCGGGTGGCTCTGGTGGTCCCGACCATCGGGGCGGCCCTCTCGAGCACCGAAAGGGGGGCGGGCTATGCGGCCGGAAAGTGGGGAGACACACTTGTGGTGGGGGTGTACTTCTCCCCCAATCGGCCGCTGGACGCCTTCCAGGAGTTCCTGGAAAGGCTCGAGAGGGTCATCGGGAGAGCCGGTGGGGCGCCCGTCCTAGTTCTTGGTGACTTTAATGCCAAGAACCGGGCATGGGGGAGCCCTAACACGGACCTCAGGGGGGCCGAAGTGATGGACTGGGCGACCGCGGCGGGCCTCGTCATCCTCAACCAGGGCGGCGCGCAGACATGCGTACGCCGGCAGGGGGGGTCGATAATCGACCTCTCTTTCGCGACCCCTGCCCTGGCTGCGCGCGTCGCCGGGTGGAGGGTGATGGATGACGAAGAGACCCTCTCGGATCATCTGTATATCCGAATGAGGGTCTCCCCGCTGCGGGATGCCGTGCCATCGGCCCCCCACGGCCAGAGAGCTGGGAGGGGCTTCCCCAGATGGGCGGTCACCCGGCTCGACCGTGACCTGGCAAAGGAGGCTGCCATTATAGAGGCGTGGTGCGACCCCCCGACCGCCCTGCGGGGGGTCGATGAAAAGGCAGCCCACCTTAGGGCTTCCCTCACGGCGGTGTGCGACGCGGCCATGCCCAGGGCTAGACCGTTCCGAGGGCGGCGACAGGTGTACTGGTGGAGCTCCGAAATCGCCGCCCTCCGAGAAGAGTGCAACGGGGCCCGACGGGCATACGTCCGCTGTCGCAGGAGGGTGCACACCGCCGAGGAGGAGGACCTCCTCCACACTGCGTGGGCCCGGAGGAAGGCGGCACTCCGGGCCGCCATCGGCAAGGCCAGGGATGAGGGCTGGGAGGAGACTCTGGCTACCCTCAACAGGGACCCGTGGGGACGCCCCTACAAGATGGTTCGGAATAAGATAGGGGGCGCCCCCCCCATGGATTCCATGGAGCCAGAGCTCCTCCGCGGGGTGGTCGAGGGCCTCTTTCCGGCGGCCCACGGCTTCACCCCGCCCAGAATGGCGCCACCGTCAGTGGTCCCGGAGCGGCCGCTCGTCGTCCCCCCCGTCACGGACGACGAGCTCACCTGGGCGATCCTGCGGCTCAGGCGCGCTGGGAAAGCTCCGGGTCCGGACGGGGTGCCGGGGGGGGTCCTCTTCCTGGCGCTCCAGCGGCTCGGGGACCGCCTCAGATCCCTCATGGAGGAGTGCCTGGGGGAGGGGCGCTTCCCGGGCTGCTGGAAGGAGGGAAGGCTGTGCCTGCTGAGGAAGGAGGAGCGCCCAGCAGATTCCCCATCAGGTTACCGCCCCATCGTGCTGCTGGATGAGGTCAGTAAGCTCTTCGAGCGAATACTGGAAAGCCGCATCCAGCAGCACCTAGAGGAAACGGGCCCGGACTTGAGTAACAATCAGTTCGGGTTCCGCAAGGGGCGGTCAACCATGGATGCTGTGGGCGCCCTCCGGAGGTTTGGGCTGCAGGCGGAGGAAAAGGGGGAGGGAGCAGTGGCGGTGTCTCTGGACATCGCTAACGCCTTTGGCTCCCTCCCCTACGAGGTGATAGAGGAGGCGCTCCGGTACCACGAGGTGCCGGGGTACCTCCGGAGGGTCGTGGGGCACTACCTTACGGGGCGGGTGGTGCTCTACGACCACGGTGGAGCTCGGTGTGCCAGGGCCATGTCGTGCGGGGTTCCACAGGGATCCGTGTTGGGTCCACTCCTGTGGAACCTCGGGTTCGACTGGCTCACCAGAGGAGCACAGCTTCCGCGCATGGTCACCGTGTGTTACGCCGATGACACACTGGTGGCCGTGCGGGGCAAGCAGCTGGAGGAGGTGCTCCGAAGGGCAGAAGTGGCCACCGAGCTCACGGTCCACCGCGTGGGCCTCCTGGGGCTGAAGGTCGCCCTCCAAAAGACCGAGGCGATGGTCCTCGGGGGGAGGGGCTGGAGGGTGAGCGCTGGCACTACCCTCAGAGTGGGAGGGGAGCGTGTCCAGGTCAGGCCCAGTATCAAATATCTGGGTCTGGTCCTGGACAGGTGGTGGTCCTTCAAGGACCACTTCACCAGACTGGGTCCTCGCCTCGTGGGTGCGGCCTCGGCACTGAGTCGGCTGCTGCCAAATATCGGAGGGCCAAACGCTCCGTGCAGAAAACTGTACGCGGGCGTTGTGCGGAGCATGGCCCTCTACGGCGCGCCGATTTGGGCCGAGAGGCTGAATGGGTTCACCACTTCTCTGCTGCGGCGTCCGCAGAGAGTGGTGGCCCAACGAATGGCGAGGACCTACCGCTCCACCTCCCACGCTGCGGCGTGTCTCCTTGCTGGGACTCCGCCCTGGGACCTGGACGCCGAGCACCTGGCGGACAGACACCGGCGCAGGGCGGAGGCCAGGGCGGGAGACCATCCTCCGGACCCCGAGGAGGCGAGGAGGGCGGCCTGGGAGGCCGACGATAGGCTGAGGGAGCGGTGGAGGGTGGCCCTGGAAAACAGCCATTATGGCACGAGGACCATAGGGGCCATCCTCCCCGTAATGGAAGAGTGGTTGGACCGCGAAGGGGGGGTTCCAACCTTCCGGCTGGCGCAGGTGGTGTCCGGGCATGGCTGCTTCGGGCACTACCTGCACATGATAGGGAGGGAGCCGGACGCCCGTTGCCACGAGTGCGGCGCGGATGATGACACGGCCCAGCACACACTGGAGGTGTGCAGCCGCTGGGCCGGGGAGAGAGCGGCACTCGTGGCGGAGACGGGTTTGGTGGATCTCTCGCTGCACAGCGTCATCGCAAAGATGCTGAGCAGCGAGAGCCACTGGAAGGCGGTCGCCTCCTTCTGCGAAGAGGTCATGTCGCAGAAGGAGGCGGCGGAGAGGGAGCGGGAGGCTGCGGCCGACGCGCTCCCTCAACGCCAGACGAGAAGGGGTCGAAGGCGTCGACATTTTGTCCGCCTCGGCCCCTAAGGGACCTGCGGTTGGTCCCACCGCCTGAGGGGAGCTCACTAACGTTGTGAGCTCCCCCCCCCTTCCAGGCGGGTACCCCGGCGCAAGCCGGGGATGCCGGGGGGGCACTCTGGTAGAATGCCTAGCGATCCCAGGGTGCCCCTACACCAAACCGGCCCAGAGGGAACCGCCGGAGTGGAGTTTAGTGGGTAGGGCCAGTCTCTCCCCCCTCTTCCTAGAGAAGAGGGATGAGAGCGGCGAGTCCCACATACCCCCTGGAGTTTTACCCAGGGGGATGCGTAAATGCATTCTCCACTCCGTCAAAAAAAAAAAAAAAAAAAAAAAAAGGTTAGGTTAGGTTAGGTTAGGTTAGGTTAGGTTAGGTTAGGTTAGGTTTTTTTTTTTTTTTTTTTTTTATGTACTCTGTTAGCAGAGTCATTGTTATTCTTTTGAGAGAGTGGTTTACATTTATATAGTTTTTCTTGTTTGGGTTGTGAGGTGGTTGATTTAGTGCGACTTTGCTATTTGATACAAAGCGCGTTTTATATAAGAATTTGTTGGTAGGTAGTTTGTGAGATAAGTCAGTGATTAGTTAGAAGTTTGAGTGGTAAGTGAAAAAGGAGTTAAGTTAGTTAGAGAAATTAAGTTTATGAAGAGAGAATGAGTGTAGATATATGTACATTATTAATTTTTTTTTTTTTTTTTTTTTTTTTTTTTTTTTTTTTTTTTTTTTCTTATTTATTATATTCTTTGAGGTTATTTACAATTATTGTTATTAAATGTTCAAAGGATAGAATTGCTCCTTCTTTGGCAAGAAGGGCTGAGATTGTGTAGGGTTCACTAATATTTAAATAAGCGCAGGTTTGCTCATGTCTGAGCCTCTCTGCACAGAACCGGGGGCACTCACGCAGCAAGTGGTCCATCGTTTGGACAGTGTGCGCGTCGCAGTTGCATTTGTCGGTCGCGGATATCTTAAACCGATGAAGGTAATGTCGGTGATATCCGTGACCGGTGAGCACCTGTGTTAGTTGGAAGGAGTGCCCCACGGCTTTATATAGCTCTTGAATGTGAGATAAGTCTGGGAGCCAACCTCGCGTGTAGGCCCCCTTGGATGAGTTAATATACCTGTCATTGTGTATATGTCTGTTTAGATCTTTAGTGTTCTTTTTGACGTAGCTGATAGGGAACTTTGTATAAATTGGAGCTCGATGTGAGGAGGCAGCACTCTTAGCGGCCTCGTCCGCTGCTTCATTTCCAGCAAGGCCAGCATGTGCCTTCACCCACACGAACTCCACAGAGCCAGAGTGTAGCCGCAAATGGTTGTGTATGTTGGTGACAAACGAGTTGGTGGATTCTTTGTTCTCAAGCTCCTGTAAGGCCGAGTGACTGTCTGATAGGATGGTGACAGCAGGTATCGCGTTGTCGTATACCCACATGACGGCCCGTTCGACGGCAAGCAGCTCCGCCTGAAAGACGGTGCAGCTGTCATGTAGTTTCAGTTTCCGGATGATAGGTGAACTGTTGGGATTTTGAATGACATAAGCTGCACCGACCTTTCCGCTGTCCAGCTTACTGCCATCGGTGTAGATGCGGATCCGTTCAGGCGGGCATAAGTCGTCAATCTCTTGCTCAGTGTACACCTTGCTGAACTCTATTGCTGTCCATTCAGCCGGATGTGGTAGATCTTGGGGGGGTGTTGGTCGCTGCAGTTCGATATCCGAAGGAAGGTATGGGCAGTGTCCCGAAAGCTTAGTACGCTCAGTAACACACACCTCCTTAACCTTCAGATCCAAGGGCGTGAACTGAGCCAGAGCAATTGCTGCGTTAGTGGAGATGGTACGAAAGCCTTTTATTGTTTTAATAGCAAAGCCACGTTGTAGGGAAAGCAGTTTATTACACACTTTTTTGAACTTTACAGCATCACCCCATATGCCAGCTGCGTAAGTAACTATTGGCTGTATAACTTGATTGTAAATGGTGGAGATGTTTTCACTGTGAACGCCCCAAGTGGGGCGCACGAATTTGCAAAGGGTCCGGTAGATCTTGAGTGCTTTACAGGTGACGTATTCTGCATGTTTAACAAAAGTTAGATTTTGATCCAGTATTAAGCCGAGGAGTTTAATTTCAGGTACGAATGTTAAAAGTTGACCGCGGTGAATGATTTTAGCTTTGCGTGCACTTGGGGTAAATCCGATGAGCTGCGTTTTGGAAGGTCCAAACGCCAGCTTAGCGTCCTCCCCCCAGGATGTTATAGTTTCTAGGGCGCTATTCGCAACACTCTCCAGCTCTGGTATAGTATCTGCAGTGCACACGAGGAGGACGTCATCCGCGTATGCCTGCAGTCGGCAGCTGGGTGGAAGATCCGCCTCGAAGAGTTCGTCGAGAATGATGTTCCATAAGCTCGGTCCGCAGACTGAGCCCTGGACACATCCTCGGGTCGTAATTTTAGATGAGGTTGCGTCTCCATAGTTTAAAGTGACCTGTCTATTTTCCAGATAGTTTCGGATGAGGCAGTACAGATTTTTGGGGCAGTTCACAGCCTGGAGTCGCTGAAGGAGTTTTGGCCACCATGCGTTATCAAACGCCCCTTTGATGTCCAAAGACACTGCAGCTACAAGCTTCCTGTCATCACGGGCGGCTTTTATGGTCGATACTGCGTGGTTCAGGGCGTCAACTGTAGAAGTCTGTGCTTTGAAGCCGTACTGATTGGGATTATGGTGTCCGGTAACGTTTAAGTGGTGGGTTAATCTCCTAGTGACCAGTTTCTCCATTAGTTTCCCGAACACACTGATTAGTCCAATAGGTCGGTAGGCTGACGCATCCGTGTAGGAATCCTTGTTTGGCTTGGGGACCGTTATTGCCTGAGCCATTTTCCAGCAAGTCGGAAAGAATGCCAAAACTAAGCAACGATTTATGAGTCGGGTAATGAGTTCCGAGTAGGTGGAGCAAAACTGTGAGATAATGTCCGCGGTAAGATGGTCTGGTCCGGGTGCCTTATTTGGGTTCATACTCTGAGCACAGGATATTATTTCTGTCGCTACAAATGGTGTGTCGTCCGGGGTGTCAGGGGTAAGTTTACTAAGCTCTCTGGTTATTCTATGGGATTCTGTGATGTCAGGTGTGTCGTCGTTGAAAAATTTTTGGAGAAGGCGTTCTGCTGTGTCTACACTGTCAGTACTATGTACACCGTCGAAGGTCAATGTAGTCGATGGTTTGGGTGGAGGTGCACTGCTAAGGAGTCTATTTGTAAGCGACCATACGTTCTCCTTGTGCTGAAGAGAGCAGAACTCGCGGAAGTTTGTGGTTGAGGCCTTTTTGATGGCTTCCGCATAGGCAGCTTTTGCTTCGGCTCTTTCTTGTAGAATGGTGTCTAGCGGTTGGCCACTGCGCGCCATTCTTTGAATGCGATGATGAAGGCGGATGACTGTCTGCTTTAATTCCTCAAGCTCCTCACTCCACCATGGGTTGTATTTTTCTCTATTAAGTTTCCTTGGTAGGACTTTGTTGCAGGTTTTCTGTATAGTGTTTGTTAGGGTTTTTACAAAATTATCTATGTTATCCGGATTTAACGATTCTATGTCGGCCTGTAACAGGTTGGTGTGTTCGATGTTATGTTGAAGTTTCTCAGTGAAAAGTTCCCAGTTAGCGTTTTTGGTGGAGTAGAGGAATGTCGATTTCTTTTTAGCCTTTGTGACCTCTGACTGGTCATAAAGCAGCGTAAACTCAATAGCGCGATGGTCCGATGATGGGCATGCGTCAAGCTTGACCTGCCAGTCGTCAATCAGGGGAACCAGAGAGTCGGATATCATAGTGAGGTCGATGATTGAGGTCCTTCTAACGCCATGTGTGACAGTTTCGAATGTAGGAATCGTACCCGAGTTGCACAAGACTAAGCCGTTCGAGGCGATTAAATTGACAATAGCGTTGCCCCTGCGGCTCGCGGATGGCGACCCCCATAGAGGATGCCAGCCATTAAAATCACCTCCAACAACGACGTCAGTGTCATAGTGGCTCTGCAGAAGAAGGTCAAGCTTTGAAATTGTGTTTGATTCGTCTGAGTCAGGCTCAACGTAAACGGAAGCAATTATTATTTTACGCTGTCTAATGTTTAATTGAATAACGCTTAAGTTGGAGGTAGAATGTTCTGTCAGGCCTAGAGCGGCTCCGAGACCAGCCTTGACCACTATGCAAGCTTTGACACGGGCTCCATTCGAAACTTGGAAGACTTCGTAGCCTGGGATGTTACGGACTGTATTGTTGTCTTTATTGGTATAGGGCTCGGTGATGAGGGCGATTGGATAGTCGTGCTTGACAAAAAACTGTATGAATTCATGGTGCCACGCGTAAGAACGGCCCACGTTACACTGGAGAAATTTAATGTTGTTTGGGTTGGAGGTAGATGGAACTGGTACGAAGTTACTCCCCATAGTCTGTGCGTGAACGGACAGCATTGTTCATGCTGATGAATCGGGGGCACGTAACAGACGTGGCGCTGTGGGCAGTATCTTTGCCGGAGACGTTTCGTTTTTCGTGGTGGGCATTGCAGTTGAAGCAGGAGAGTTTGGAGGGGTCGTCCTTAACCGGGCATTCCTTATATGCGTGTTGAGTTGAGGAGCAGTGGGAGCAAGTGGAGGCGGTCTCCTTACACCATTTCTTTGTATGACCGTATTGTAGACACCGATAACACTGCAGAACCGGGACGTAGTTCTCAACGTGGACCCTCTGGTGGTCCACATTGAGCTTACCAGCATCAATGATGGACCGCCAGAGAGCAGGGCTGGCGGTGTAAGCAGCGTTGTAGAGCTTTGGGTTCCTGTTTCCGCGCTTGAACTTCAGCTGGAGGTCCTCAGGTGTGTTATTCTTAACACAGTCATTTTGAGTACGGAGGATGGTGGTGAGGGTCTCAGGTGTGATATCTCCATTTACTCCCTTTATCATGATCATTGGTTGAAGTTTTTTAGAGGGTTCTGCTTCAATCTCCGATGAGGGGCTTATCTTGTCAAGGGTTACCTGCATGTGTTCCGGTTTGTTGAACTCTACTCTAAGTTTATTGTGGGAAACTGGTTTGACATTGAGGGGGGCAAAATTGGTGTCACGGAAGGTAATGCTCTTCTGCCATGCAGAGATAGTTTCGGAGCTGTTAGTGGCATGCTTAGCAGACACGATGATAGACGGCTTGTAGGGAGGCGGGCGGAGTTGGACCGACGACACCGAGGGAGTCGAGGCGACCTTGGCGTATGATGGCTGACCTGTAGCAGCAGCAGTAGGCGGCGGAGGTGCTTGGATGATCGGCGTGGGCAACTTAATTGCCTTGATTTCCTCCCTGATGCACTCTCTAATGGTCGCCTTGATTTCCTCGGCGTTAGTAGGGGTGGCAGATTGTATTGGGGAAAGAGTCACGATCCGCTCGATTTTCTCAACGCTCGCGAGGATTTCAGTCTTGATTTCCTTCTTGAGGTTCCCCGAGCGGCCAACAGCATCCCGGATAACCCCAAGAAGGGCACCGATCTCCCCTCCCGAGTCCCTATTGGCTTGTAGCACCGGGGCGGTCGTTGCAAAAGCGGGCATTATAGCGGAGACAAGGTCTTGGGAGCCATATCTAAGCGGGGGCATTGAACCAGAGGAGTCCATATCATCGCTCGTCCTCAGACAGGATGTCGAGCCAAGCGGCGACCTCAGCATTCTGATAAAACGGCGTCAACAGCTAAAAATGTAGTTTTTACCTCTCCAGAAAAGACCTCAAGCTAAAGGTATCGACCAAGGGTCGGTGGGGCGGGGCGGCGGGGTGGGTTGCGGGCAAAAATCGGGGGTGTCCCGCGATGTCAGCGGTGGTGTTTTATATGAGAACGGGTGAGTTTCGGAAAAGCTATGGAGTAAAAATTTTGAAAAATGAGGAAAATTATGTGTTTTTATTTAATTACTCGAAAAATACTGAATCTAATCTTATTCTGTTTTCAGGGGCGGATAGCTGGGAGTGAGACGCTTACAAAAAGGTGCGGCACGAGCAGGTAAGTGAAATTTTCAGAATTAGTTTTTCGGTGATGTATGAAACTATTCTATCACTAAGGTAGACTTTTTGCTTGACGCTTAGTATGGAGTTCGACGAAATACTACCCTATCACCATAAAAGTGGTGTCTATCGACGCGGGGGTGTCCCGCGATGTCAGCGGTGGTGTTTTATATGAGAACGGGTGAGTTTCGGAAAAGCTATGGAGTAAAAATTTTGAAAAATGAGGAAAATTATGTGTTTTTATTTAATTACTCGAAAAATACTGAATCTAATCTTATTCTGTTTTCAGGGGCGGATAGCTGGGAGTGAGACGCTTACAAAAAGGTGCGGCACGAGCAGGTAAGTGAAATTTTCAGAATTAGTTTTTCGGTGATGTATGAAACTATTCTATCACTAAGGTAGACTTTTTGCTTGACGCTTAGTATGGAGTTCGACGAAATACTACCCTATCACCATAAAAGTGGTGTCTATCGACGCGGGGGTGTCCCGCGATGTCAGCGGTGGTGTTTTATATGAGAACGGGTGAGTTTCGGAAAAGCTATGGAGTAAAAATTTTGAAAAATGAGGAAAATTATGTGTTTTTATTTAATTACTCGAAAAATACTGAATCTAATCTTATTCTGTTTTCAGGGGCGGATAGCTGGGAGTGAGACGCTTACAAAAAGGTGCGGCACGAGCAGGTAAGTGAAATTTTCAGAATTAGTTTTTCGGTGGTTAGGTTAGGTTAGGTTAGGTTTTTTTTTTTTAATAATACACCATTTTTCCACAGACGCGGGGTCCGTGCCTTTGTTTTACGTTTTTCTCTTTGTTGTCCCTTTTTTTTTATTCTCCTTATGCTCCACATATAAAGCTTACTTATAATATAATTTGGTACAGGTGTTGTGTACCACACACGTTTCTTATCTAGTTCTTACAGCTAAATACTTAAATGTAGTTGTTTTTTTTTTGTTTTTTTTTTTTTTTTTTTTTTTTTTTTTTTTTTTTTTTTTTTCTCCGTAATTTTAGTCTTATAAAATTTTTTTTTTTTTTTTTTTTCTTATTTTTTTTTTTTTTTTTTGCGTAGTTGCTGTTTTTATCCCTTATTTATGGTTTTATTGCCTAGTTTCTGTTATTGGTACTGTTTGTCAGCCTCGGATTCCGCGCTTTACCTTTCTTTCGTGAAAGCCACGGTTTGGACTGCCACCTCAGAATCGCGTTTTCGCATTGCCATCCTTAGGTTGTGCTCCGCGATTGCTTTGCTTGTGACAGCCGTTGCCCTTCTCACGAATCTGCCGATCGCGTCGTCGCCGCCGTCCGAGTAGTATATGCAACTGGTCGTGTGTCGCGATACGGCCACCACCGCGTGTGGGACGCTGTCATATATTTTCAGTGCCCTTTCGTTTGCCCGTATGACGATGACCGACTCGTAGGTTAAACCCTGTGCCTCGTGTATGGTAAGGGCGCGCGAACCCGTGCCCGACCCGAATCCCTGGTTGATGAGGGATTTTTTCTCCTCCTGGGTGTGTACCAGGAATAGAGTGTTCGGCAGGTTGTGGGGTATTTGCGCGCCAACGAACCTCTTAAGCTCGAGCGAACGTACTCGACGTACTGACGAGTACATTCCAGGGTAAACCTCTCTTAGGGCGTACGCTACATCCATCGGGTTCCGGTGTGTGCATGACCACTGCTCGCTGATGTTCGCTAGCAGGTTCGGGCGGCTGTACCTCAGCTGGAAGAGGTTCTGTCGGTCAATAAACGGCAGCTGGTTTACATCTCCGATGAGGACAATTTCGCTGGCACCTAGCAACTGAGTCGCCATCACTATGGCCCCAAAATGGTTCATTAGAGCTTCGTCAACCAATAAACGGTTACAACCTCCGGGCTCTTTTGAACCATTTGCTAGAATTGAGGCCATAGTGCGCACCTTGATTTTCGATGCGTTCCCTATGCGACGACCTAGCCTTTCTTTCAGGTCGTTGGCGGCTTCGGTTGTGCTGGTGACTACTACGTCGTTCTCCCCATCGAAGTTGCTCACCACCCATGTCGTTTTTCCACATCCCGGAACTCCGTTGATCCATCGCAACTTTGGTGCCGACCATGTGTCCGATGCTGTTCTGGGACCGAGCGTTTCTGTAACTATGTCGGCCATGTTCAGGATCTTATCGTCCAGCATTATCCTTGTACATCGGGCGGTAACCACTATGGGATCGTTTTGTGGTGTAGCGTACTTTGCTTTGCCAGTCCGCCGCGTCTCCCCGTCGTCAAGAGCCACGAAGCCACTTGTTGCACTGTATGCTGCCATATACCGACCTGACATGGTTCCCCTTATGACCTGGGAGGTGTCGTTATTGTATATGGCTGCGTCAGCCTCCTCGAGTCTCACCTTCAACAGCCCTTCGTTCCCCCGCTGGAAGGTCTGCAAGATCTCATCGCATGTGGCTAGATTGACTTCTCTGGAAGCTCTTATTACTGCCTGAAACTCGAGGAAAGCGTTCGTTGCGTGGTCTACGGGCTTCTCTGCTGGTTTGAGACTAGGCGGGCTGACTTGTCCCTTGTCGGCTCTCGTTCTGTGTTCATACGGCGGCTTTGGGTCTGTGTTTTCCTTCAAGAACTCCTTCACCGCCTCTTCTTGGCGCTCCGCGGCTTTGGAGGTTCTTGGTTGCGTGGCTCGCGTAGCTGAGCCGAGGGCGTTCATAAATGCTTTTATCAACCCCCTCGCCCCAGCTGTCTCCTCTGGACTTCCACGTTCCTTGGCTGCTGCATTTTCGGCGGCCACCCTTTGCTGTAAGCGGTCCGATCCGCTTTGGGTGCTTGGGTTGGGAATGGGGTTCCCCCAACTGTCGGCGGATGTAGTCGCTTGGTCGTGTTTCGGCTCTTTGAGAAAACTTAAGTTTTCTCCTCTGTCCTCGTACACTACCACCTCGTGATTTTCTGAGGCTTTCAGACAACCCATAAGGTCTGCGACTTCTCCTTTTTCGATTTGAAGCACCATTGCGTCTACGCTTATTTTTCGGGAGCCGTAGCATGTGTTGCGTCCAAGTTTCGTTAGCACGGAGCATGCCTGCGCGAATGGTGTTTCCTCTCCCCAGTCGAATAGTGCTATTGTTTTGTTTTTGTGTTGCACTAGGCGGAACCGGTGGTCGGCTACTTGCGACTGGGGTAGCGCGTTGAAAACTTGGAGTTTCATGCTGGTCTTGGACGTGCTCCCTTTCAGCAGGGTAGCCAGGCCGGGTGGTATTGCAACACTCTTTCTGCCAAGACGACAAAAGCTTATACCGAGTGTTTCGGTGTCGTTGTCCATGAAGAGAGCCACGCTTCTTACCCTTATTTTCGGCACGCCGCGCTCTCCGCACTCCAAGAGATTTCGAGCGCGACTCTGCGTGATGTCCGTGGCCTGATTTGTAACGGTTGTTGTTCTTATGCTAAAGGTTGTATTTCCGGTAGTGGAGGTGTTTGTGATGACGGTGGGGGCACTTGTGGTGGGGGGGATTGTGTCACCGGCGGCAGCAGATGTGCTGTTTCTCTTTGCGGCTATTCTGGCGGCTTTGCTCGCAAACTCCAAGAAAGGTGTTCTGATGGCCGGGTCCTCCATGATGGTGGGCAGAGTGGACTGGTCCAGTTTGGTCTGGATTTGTAGTTCCAGCTCCATCCTTTCCCGGCCAAATCTTGGACACTCCAGAAGCACGTGCCATATCGTTTCGTCGCGTTCGGGATCGCAGATACAAGAGGGACTGTCTTTGACGTGGAAGCGGTGGAGATACGCCGCGAATCCTCCGTGGCCGGTCAGGATCTGGACATGCAGCCATCCGCCGCGGGTGACCTTTTGCCCAGTGGGACAGCCAGGGAGGGGGAAGTGCCGGAGGGGCCCAAGGTGGGGGCCAAGAGGGCGAACCCCTACTTCAGACTGGAGATCCCCGCGCCAAAGATCACCCCGGCGGGACGTGGACGAGGGGCGAAGGGAGTTGGTGCGAGGGCAACTGCCGGCCATTGCACCGGCATATCGGCTGCCCGGAGGAATCTGCGCGAGGCGGATCGGCAGGAATCCGAAGAGGAGGGGAGTGACCTGGAGGAGTGCTGCAACGTGCGAGCCGTACCGGCCGACGCGGATCCGGCGGACGTCGTGCGCCGGGCTGCGGAGGTGGTGCTGGCGGAGACGGCCAAATCTCTGAATTTGAAGGGGACCGTTCGGGGCGCCATCAACACCGCCTGCCGCGAAATCGTGGCGGCGGTGGCCAGCCTCCAACCGCAGGATGAGGGGGAGGTCATCCGCACCCTGCGGGCGGACAACAAGCGCATGAGGGAGGAACTCGCCCTCATGCGCTCCGAAGTGAAGGCCGTTCGCAAGGCCTTCTCAGAGAGGGAGAAAGAGCCGCCAGCTCCGGGCCCGAGTGCGCCAGAGGCTGACAATGTGATGGCGCTCCTCGCCGAGTTTAAGGAGGAGCTCTCCCGCGAGCTCTTCACCTCTCTGGGCGGGATGGTGAACGCCAGATTAGAGGCAATTTGTCGTCGCCTCCCCCCGGAGCCTGTCGTCCGCCCACCGCTTGCGGCGGACAGGAGGAGGGTGGAGCAGCTGCAGCAGGGGGTGGAGGGGGCGCGGGAGAGTAGCGGCTCTCAGCAGCACCAGCAGCGGGGGCCAAAAGCTCCGTCCGGGGGCGCTGGCCGGGAGACAACAGGGGCGACCCTGATGCCGCCGGCTAACCCGGCGCCGGCGCCGCGGTTTGGCGGTAGGGCTCCTGCGAGGGCCTCGGTGGCCCCTGCCCCCGCTCCTGGTCCGCCGGCGCCGGCGCCGGAGCAGGCGTGGACGGAGGTGGTCAGGCGGGGTAGTGGGAGGAGGCCCGCTCCCCCTGCTCCCCGGGCGAGCCAGCCCTCGGGTCGGGCCCCTGCCCCGGTGAGGAAGCTGGCAGTGCCTAAAACGGCGGCCGTGGTGGTGGCCCTCAAACCGGAGGCCGAGGCGTCATACGCTGACGTGATGAAGAGGGCCACCCAAGCCTTCCGACTCCAGGATGTGGGCCTGGAAAGTGTCAGGATCCGTAAGACTGCGGACGGGGCCCGCATCCTGGAAATCCCGGGCGCCAATATGGGTCGAGCGGCCGACGAGCTGAGGGGGCGCTTGGAGGCCGCCATTGGGGACACCGCGCGGGTATACAGGCCCGTAAAAATGGCGAGCCTCCGGGTGACTGGTCTCGATGAGGCGGCCACCCCGGAGGCACTGGCTGAGGCAATGGCGGCCCTGGGGCGCTGCGGGCCTGCGGACGTCAGGGTCGGCCAGATCAGCTATGGATTTGGTGGCGTGGGCTCGGCGCTCGTGCAGTGCCCCGTCGAAGTGGCCAACGCCGCGATCGAGGCGGGACGCATCGCGGTGGGTTGGTCGGCCGCCAGAGTCGTGGCCCTGGAACAGGCACCACTCCGGTGCTACAAGTGCCTGGCAGTGGGGCACACCAGGGCGACGTGCCCTTCACCGGTGGAGAGGGGGAACTTATGTTACCGCTGCAGCAAGCCGGGTCACAAAGCGGCGGGCTGCAGAGAAGAAGTCTTCTGCGCAGTCTGCCACCACGCCGGGCTGCCAGCGGGGCACAGGATGGGCGGCTTGAGATGCAAGCCGCCCAAAACTAGGGGCGCAGCATCCCCGATCCGCAGGGCTCCAACGGAAGCCGCTGCAGCCGCCGGACCCCCAGCGAACGGGGCGAATGAGGGACAACCTATGGACCAGTGATGCCTGCACACCCACAGCTCACTGGTCCCCGTGAGGTGCTGCAGGGAAACCTGAACCACTCCGCCCGTGCTCAGGACCTCCTGATGCAGAACATGGCGGAGTGGGGCATTTCCCTGGCGGCTGTGGCGGAGCCATACGTGGTCCCTCAGCGCCCCAACTGGGTGGGCTCCACTGACGGCCAGGTGGCTCTGGTGGTCCCGACCATCGGGGCGGCCCTCTCGGGCATCGAAAGGGGGGCGGGCTACGCGGCCGCAAAGTGGGGGGACACACATGTGGTTGGAGTGTATTTCTCCCCCAATCGGCCGCTGGACGCCTTCCAGGAGTTCCTGGAGAGGCTCGAGAGGGTCGTCGGGAGAGCCGGTGGGGCGCCCGTCCTAGTTCTTGGCGACTTCAACGCCAAGAGCAGGGCATGGGGGAGCCCTAACACGGACCTCAGGGGGGCCGAGGTAATGGATTGGGCGACCGCGGCGGGCCTCGTCATCCTCAACCAGGGCGGCGCGCAGACGTGCGTACGCCGGCAGGGAGGGTCGATCATCGACCTCTCTTTTGCGACCCCTGCCCTGGCTGCGCGCGTCGCCGGGTGGGAGGTGATGGATGGCGAGGAGACCCTCTCGGATCATTTGTATATCCGCATGAGGGTCTCTCCGCTGCGGGATGCCGTGCCATTGGCCCCCCACGGCCAGAGAGCTGGGAGGGGCTTCCCCAGATGGGCGGTCACCCGGCTTGACCGCGACCTGGCAAAGGAGGCTGCCATTATAGAGGCGTGGTGCGACCCCCCGACCGCCCTGCGGGGGGTCGATGAAAAGGCAGCCCACCTTAGGGCTTCCCTCACGGCGGTGTGCGATGCGGCCATGCCCAGGGCTAGACCGTTCCGAGGGCGGCGACAGGTGTACTGGTGGAGCTCCAAAATCGCCGCCCTCCGCGAAGAATGCAACGGGGCCCGACGGGCATACGTCCGCTGTCGCAGAAGGGGGCACACCGCCGAGGAGGAGGACCTCCTCCACTCCGCGTGGGACCGGAAGAAGGCGGCGCTCCGGGCCGCCATTGGCAGGGCCAGGGATGAGGGCTGGGAGGAGACTCTGGCCACCCTCAACAGGGACCCGTGGGGGCGCCCCTACAAGATGGTTCGTAATAAGTTAGGGGGCGCCCCCCCCATGGACTCCATGGAGCCGGAGCTCCTCCGCGGGGTGGTCGAGGGCCTTTTTCCGGCGGCCCGCGGCTTCACCCCGCCCAGAATGGCGCCCCCGTCAGGGGCCCCGGAGCGGCCGCTCGACGTCCCCCCCGTCACGGACGACGAGCTCACCTGGGCGATTTTACGGCTCAGGCGCGCCGGGAAAGCTCCGGGTCCGGACGGGGTGCCGGGAGGGGTCCTCTTCCTGGCGCTCCAGCGGCTCGGGGACCGCCTCAGATCCCTCATGGAGGAGTGCCTGGGGGAGGGGCGCTTCCCGGGCTGCTGGAAGGAGGGAAAGCTGTGCCTGCTGAGGAAGGAGGAGCGCCCAGCAGATTCCCCATCTGGTTACCGCCCCATCGTGCTGCTGGATGAGGTCAGTAAGCTCTTCGAGCGAATACTGGAAAGCCGCATCCAGCAGCACCTAGAGGAGTCGGGCCCGGACTTGAGTGAAAACCAGTTCGGGTTCCGCAAGGGGCGGTCAACCATGGATGCTGTGGGCGCTCTAAGGAGGTTTGGGCTCCAGGCGGAGGAAAAAGGGGAGGGAGCGGTGGCGGTGTCTCTGGACATCGCAAACGCCTTTGGCTCCCTCCCCTACGAGGTGATAGAGGAGGCGCTCCGGTACCATGAGGTGCCGGGGTACCTCCGGAGGGTCGTGGGGCACTACCTGACAGGGCGGGTGGTGCTCTACGACCACGGTGGAGCTCGGTGTGCCAGGGCCATGTCGTGCGGGGTTCCACAGGGATCCGTATTGGGTCCACTCCTGTGGAACCTCGGATTCGACTGGCTCACCAGAGGAGCACAGCTTCCGCGCATGGTCACCGTGTGTTATGCCGATGACACACTGGTGGCCGTGCGGGGTAAGCAGCTGGAGGAGGTGCTCCGAAGGGCAGAAGTGGCCACCGAGCTCACGGTCCACCGCGTGGGCCTCCTGGGGCTGAAGGTCGCCCTCCAGAAGACCGAGGCGATGGTCCTCGGGGGGAGGGGCTGGAGGGTGGGCGCAGGCACTACCCTCGGAGTGGGAGGGGAGCGTGTCCAGGTCAGGCCCAGCATCAAATATCTGGGTCTGGTCCTGGACAGGTGGTGGTCCTTCAAGGACCACTTCACCAGACTGGGTCCTCGCCTCGTGAGTGCGGCCTCGGCCCTGAGTCGGCTGCTGCCGAACATCGGAGGGCCAAACGCTCCGTGCAGAAAACTGTACGCGGGCGTTGTGCGGAGCATGGCCCTCTACGGCGCGCCGATCTGGGCCGAGAGGCTGAATGGGTGCACCACTGCTCTGCTGCGGCGTCCGCAGAGAGTGGTGGCCCAACGAATGGCGAGGACCTACCGCTCCACCTCCCACGCTGCGGCGTGTCTCCTTGCTGGGACTCCGCCCTGGGACCTGGACGCCGAGCACCTGGCGGACAGACACCGGCGCAGGGCGGAGGCCAGGGCGGGAGACCATCCTCCGGACCCCGAGGAGGCGAGGAGGGCGGCCCGGGAGGCCGACGATAGGCTGAGGGAGCGGTGGAGGGTGGCCCTGGAAAACAGCCATTATGGCACGAGGACAATAGGGGCCATCCTCCCCGTAATGGAAGAGTGGTTGGACCGCGAAGGGGGGGTTCCAACCTTCCGGCTGGCGCAGGTGGTGTCCGGGCATGGCTGCTTCGGGCACTACCTGCACATGATAGGGAGGGAGCCGGACGCCCGTTGCCACGAGTGCGGCGCGGATGATGACACGGCCCAGCACACACTGGAGGTGTGCAGCCGCTGGGCCGGGGAGAGAGCGGCACTCGTGGCAGAAACGGGTTTGGTGGATCTCTCGCTGCACAGCGTCATCGCAAAGATGCTGAGCAGCGAGAGCCACTGGGAGGCGGTCGCCTCCTTCTGCGAAGAGGTCATGTCGCAGAAGGAGGCGGCGGAGAGGGAGCGGGAGGCTGCGGCCGACGCGCTCCCTCAACGCCAGACGAGAAGGGGTCGAAGGCGTCGACACTTTGTCCGCCTCGGCCCCTAAGGGACCTGCGGTTGGTCCCACCGCCTGAGGGGAGCTCACTAACGATGTGAGCCCCCCCCCCCTTCCAGGCGGGTACCCCGGCGCAAGCCGGGGTTGCCGGGGGGGCACTCTGGTAGAATGCCTAGCGATCCCAGGGTGCCCCTACACCAAACCGGCTCAGAGGGAACCGCCGGAGTGGAGTTTAGTGGGTAGGGCCAGTCTCTCCCCCCTCTTCCTAGAGAAGAGGGATGAGAGCGGCGAGTCCCACATACCCCCTGGAGTCTTACCCAGGGGGATGCGTAAATGCATTCTCCACTCCGTCAAAAAAAAAAAAAAAAAAAAAAAAAAAAAGGTTAGGTTAGGTTAGGTTAGGTTAGGTTAGGTTAGGTTAGGTTAGGTTAGGTTAGGTTAGGTTAGGTTAGGTTAGGTTAGGTTAGGTTAGGTTAGGTTAGGTTAGGTTAGGTTAGGTTCCCCCCCAATGGGTTCCCGCCTTGTCGTGGCGGGGGGGCTTAGTAGCCAGGTCTCGCCAACCTGGTGAACCAAGAGGAACCCCCCGGTGGGGCCGCCTCTCCGGACTTCCGGGCACAAGTTCGGTCGGAGGTGGCCAGTAGGTCGGCTTGCCGACTGAGGTGGACTGCGGTGTCGCGCTCGTCGCGATGCCGCGGCCGGGCCCATCGTGGCGGGGGCGGCGGCGGGATGGACGGGCGGCAGCCTATCCATCCTGCCAGCGGCCCTAACGGGTGCCGCCAACGTGTTGGCGGAGGCGGTGGGGCTGCAGGGGAGGAGGCGTGTCGGTATTGCGTCGGCCGCTCGCCCTATCCTCTGCAGCCGTAGTGGTAGGCGCGGCTGCGGGGGAAGAGGAGTGTCGGTATTGCGTTGGCCGCTCTCCCTGTCCTCCGCAGCCGTCGTGGCAGGCGCGGGGCCACGTTAATCGACCCGTCGCATTGGGACCAGGGCTGTCGGATACGGGTGCTATCCGACGCCCAGTGCTGGATGGTCTCGGGTGGTGGATGACGACGTGTCTGGTGTTCGGCACGTCGTCAATCTGGAGGGAGCGCAAGCTCCGAGGTGGGGTCCGGTCTGGACCGGCGCTGTCGGGGCCGCGGAGGAGTGCGAAAGCGTGCCCGTGGCCCCGACACCAAGCGCAGCGGAGGAACACCCCAGGGGTTTTAGTGGGTATACCGACCAGTGGCGGGAGTCCCACATAACCACCCGCCTGCCCACGAGGTGTGGTGGTATCCATAAAGGATTTCCCCTGGTAAAAAAAAAAAAAAAAAAAAAAAAAAAAAAAAAGGTTAGGTTAGGTTAGGTTAGGTTAGGTTAGGTTAGGTTAGGTTAGGTTAGGTTAGGTTAGGTTGGGGTGACGAGATGGGCAAGCTCTTCGAGCGCGTGCTCGCTGCACGTCTCGTCGGGCATATGACATCGGTGGGTCCCGATTTGGACGACGCGCAGTTCGGCTTCCGTCGCGGGCGATCGACAATCGACGCAATCGCGCGGGTGCGAGACATCGCTGAGGAGGCGGTCTCACGGGGCGGGGTGGTGTTGGCGGTTTCGCTGGATATAGCGAACGCCTTCAACACCCTGCCCTGGGAGACCGTGAGAGAGGCCCTGAGGTACCACGGCGTGCCCCGGTACTTGAGGAGGGTGATGGCGGATTACTTCGTCGACCGGGCCATTGTTTATCCGGCCCGGGACGAGTGGTCCGCCTCAGAAATGTCGTGCGGCGTCCCACAGGGGTCGGTCCTCGGACCGCTCCTGTGGAACATCGGCTACGACTGGGTGCTACGCGGGGCCAATCTGCGGGGGGTCGGCGTGACATGTTACGCCGACGATACCCTCGTGACGGCCCGAGGCGGCACCCACAGGGAGGCGGCCCTCCTCGGCACTGCAGGCGTAGCCCAGGTTGTCCGGAGGATTCGAAGCCTGGGCCTGGAGGTGGCCCTAAACAAGTCCGAGGCCCTGGTCTTTCACGGGCCTCGAAACGCGCCGCCTCCAGGAATGAGAATCGTGGTGGGTGGGGCCTCCATCGCCGTCGCGCCGCATATGCGGTACCTGGGCATCGTGCTCGACGGCCGATGGAGGTTCACGGAGCATTTCCGGCGCCTGGCCGCCAGACTGGTGACCTCGGCCGGGGCACTCGCTGGGTTGCTCCCCAATATTGGGGGGCCCGGGGGGAGCTGTCGCCGCCTGTACACGAGTGTGGTGCGCTCTATGGCGCTCTACGGAGCGCCAATATGGGTGGACGCCCTGGGCACTGCCGCGAACCGGACCCTACTGCGGCGCCCGCAGCGGGTCATGGCGACCAGGGTGGCTCGAGCGTACCGCACCGTCTCGTACGAGGCGGCGACGGTGCTGGCCGGTAGCCCGCCGTGGGACCTCGAAGCCGAGGTACTCGCGGCGGTCTATTGGCGCGGCGCGGAGGTTCGCGCCAATGGTGGGATGCCGCTTCCGGAGGAGATCGTGCGGTGGAGAGAGGGAGCCCGTGACGATCTCTTCCGGGAGTGGTGGGAGAGACTGGCGCAACCTACCGCCGGCCTCGAGGTGGTGGCCGCCGTTCGACCCATCCTTCGGGACTGGGCCGAACGCAAGCACGGCACAGTGACCTACCGCTTGGCGCAGGTCCTCACCGGGCACGGCTGCTTCGGTGTGTACCTGTGTCGGGTGGTGGGTCGCGAGCCGTCGACGGCGTGCCACCACTGCGATGCAACAGAGGACACGGCGCACCACACGCGCGCCGTGTGCCCTGCGTGGGCGGAGCCGCGTGCCGAATTGGCCGCGGCTATTGGAGCGGACCTCTCGCTGCCGGCCATCGTCAGTGCGATGGTCGGCAGCGAAGAGGCCTGGGCGGCGGTCCTCGCCTTCAGCGAGGCCGTCATGGAGGAGAAGGAGGCGGCGGAGAGGGCGCGAGAGGACGATCCTCTTTCGCTCCCTCTTCGCCGTCGGAGACCCGGTCGCAGACGGCGGGCGTATGCCAACCGTCTGCCACCGTAACGGGGGCCTTCGGGCGGTGGGTCGGGGGACCCGCCGCTCGATTGAGAGGTCCCGTGCTGGAAGGCGCTCCATGTGTTCCGGAGTGCCTTCAGCGGAGTGAGGGGGGAGGCAACGTTTCCCCCCGAAGGAGTGCCCGCAAGGGCGCCCGCTGACGGGGTCGCGGTAGTGTGCGCAAGCGTTCCCGTGGCCCCGTCCCTTGCGAGTGCGGAGGAACACCCCAGGAGTTTTAGTCGGTATACCGCCCTTTTCAGGGCGGGGAGTCCGACATAACCACCGTGCTCCCCCGAGCCGGTGGTACCCGTAATAGGGTTCCTCCTGGGTCAAAAAAAAAAAAAAAAAAAAAAAAAAGGTTAGGTTGGGGTGCTAGGCCAGATAACCTCCACGTGTACCCTTCCGCTTCCGTTCCCTCTGATTCAATCTGAACCAGATGGAAGGGCAAGTGGCAAGGGTCGGTGCACCCTGGGCGTTAGTCAGCAACTTCTCTTTATGGGATCTTGCTGGCTAGCGGCGAATAATCTGGCAGTAGACGTCGCCTGGGTCCTGTTTACACTGGGCTCGGGTGGGGCATGCCTTCTGTGCATGCGTGAGCAGATCGGAATCCCAACGCACTGGGACCGAGGGCCTTGCCGTTAGCGGTCGGGCCGCGAGGAGTTAACCTCTATAAAAAATCTGTACGGACTGGAGAGTCCATAAAAACTTCTGGAAGTGGTATGTGCGCGGCGCTTTCAGTACTGGGCTTAAGCCGATAAGGCCGACGTGGAGCCGAAAGGGTTAAGCCTGGGTAGCGCCTATCTGGTTCATCCAGGCAGGTGTACCGCAAACGATATCTTAGATATATCGAGATTTGATTGAACAATGGAAGCAGCACAGTTTAAAAAGAAACTACCCCAGGAGGGTACCGGCACCTCCGGTGTCGGAGAATCCCTCTCCGAGCTTCTTAGCTCGGGCTGTCCCACGTATTCTGGGGGGGACAAAATTTTGCTGGAAGTTGTTAGTGAGGAGTTAGAGAAGAAGACGAAGGAAAAGGAAGGGGGAGAGAGTAAGATCGAAGAGGAGAAGGAGAAGAAGGAAGAAGAGAGGGAGAGGGAGGTAGACGAGGCAGACAAGGAGAAGCAGCGCCTCATCGCCAGCTGTTTTGCCATTCCCGCTGTTGTGGAGCTGGAGAGAATGTCCGAGGCCGACTACGAGTCCGACTGCTCGGTAGCGTCACAGTGGTCTAACAGCTCGGCGAGGAAGAGGAAACGGGAGTACGCTGTGGCTGCCACACCCAGTGGTGGTGTGAAAAGGGCAAGGGGCAAGCGGCCCCCGCTGGATGAGCACGTTGACCTGACGCAGCCTCCTCCAGTCACACGCACGTCCCTAAGCCTTCCCGCGCCGGAAGAACTGGCTGAACATATGAGGCAGCAGCCTACAGCTGACTTAGGTGCCCAGGTGAGCGAAAAAATGACGGTGGTGGAATCAATAGCCGCCAAATCCACGAACCTCAAAGGCTTCTTTGTGCGGGAGCTGCGTGTCGCGGCGAGAACCGCTAGGGCCGCAATGGAGGAGTTGACGCTACGGACAACGGGTTCAGAAAGAGTGCAGCAGCTCGAGAGTGAGAATGCTTCCTTGCGCTCTCAACTGGCTGCCCTCCAGGAGCAAGTGTCCGCCCTGGCGGCAGAGATGCAAAGTATTCGGCGACAAAAGGGCGGAATAACTCAAACGCCTGCTATCCCACCTCAGGTCGCCCAGACCCATCAACCCCAGGGCTCCTTCTTGGAGCAGGTCGGGGCATTGATTGAGTCGAAACTTGCGTCTTTCAAAGCAGAGCTCTTTCCGGACCGTGTTATGCGCCCTGCACTGGGTGAAAAGCAGGCCACAAAAGTAGCAGCCAAAGTAGTCGCCGAATGCCCACCGACGTCAAAAACAGCTGCCCCCTTATCGGCTACAAAGGGGAAAGCGAAAAAACAGAAGAAGGGAAAGGGTGGAAAGACACCGCCTCCTGTGGAGCCTTTGCCCCCGGTGCCTGCGGTCCCCGTTTCACAAACGGAGAGATCACACCCTACGTCTTGGGCTAAAGTTGCAGGCAAAAAGGCCAAGCCTGACAAAGGCGTGTCGATAAAGGCGACTCCAAAGCCTGCCCCTCAAAAGGCAAAGTCGAAGCCGAAGCCTCCACGCCCGCCGAAATCTGCCGCAGTCATGCTGACCCTTACACAAGGCTCAGAAACTTCGTACGCGCAGGTGATGGCCACTGCCAAGGCGAAAATAAAACTGTCGGAATGTGGCATCACCGATGTACGCCAGAGGAAGGGAAGAAATGGGGGCATCCTGTTGGAGGTCGTTGGTTCGGAAAGCTCTGGCAATGCCGATAAGCTAGCAGGTCGCCTCAAAGAGGCCCTATCAGACCTGCCCGTCAAGGTGGCACGCCCTGTAAAGACTGGCGAAATCAGGGTCAGTGACCTCGATGAGTCAGTAACCCCAGAGGAAGTGGCGGCTGCAGTTGCTGCCACAGCTGGCTGTAGTGCCGATGATGTTAAAGTCGGCACTATACGAGCAAGTGGACGACGGTTGGGTACGGCGTGGGTTCGTTGTCCACTTGCAGCTGTAAGAAAGTTAATGGCGGAACCCCGACTGCGCATTGGTGATTGGGCGGCTGCCCGTGTAAAGTACCTGCCCGAGAAGCCCGTAAGATGCTATCGGTGTCTGGAGACCGGGCACGTAAGGCACGAATGCAAGAGCACGTTCGACCGGAGCAACAGTTGCTTCAACTGCGGAGAATCTGGCCACAAAGCCACAACGTGCTCTTCTACACCGAAGTGCCCAATCTGCGCGGATCGCGGACTGCCCAGTGATCATAAGCTGGGGCAGAACTGTGCCGCCACCAAAAAAGGAAGTAAGAAGAGAGGGAAGCAGGCCCCTCTCATTCCCAAAAATACAGCGGGAGACTCGTCTTCGCCGAGTCAGCCGGGCGCTAGCTCGCAGCCGGAGGAAACGGAGGCCTTACATTCCAGCCACCACTAAAGATCCTCCAGGGCAATCTTAATCACTGCCGCAGGGCGCAGGACCTGCTACTGCAGACCCTCGCGGAGCATAAGATTGCCCTGGCTATTGTTGCGGAGCCCTACAGGGTGGCTGCCCATCCCCGCTGGTTCGGTGATGACAACAGCTCTGTAGCCGTATACTGGGGCGGAGGACTGGAGGCACCGCCATGCTCTCTGCTCGAGAAGGGACCAGGCTTTGTAGCTGTGCAGTGGGGCTCAGTGGCTGTCGTAGGCTGCTACATCTCGCCCAACGTCAGCCTGGCGGTGTTCGAAGGGTACATGGACCAGCTCGCAGCGTGTGTCCGCCGTTGTCAGCCACGCCCGGTTCTTGTACTCGGGGACTTTAACGCCCACGCATGTGCATGGGGTGGGCCCCGGGATGAACCCAAGGGGGAGGCCGTCCTGGATTGGGCGGCGTGCCTAAACCTTGGCCTTTTAAATAGGGGCTCGGTCAGCACATGCGTGCGATGGCAGGGGGAGTCCATCGTGGACTTGTCCTGGGCGTCTCCCTCGGCAAGCAATATGGTATCAGGCTGGCGAGTTGCAGAGGAGTTGCTGACCCTGTCAGACCACTACTACATTCTAATGGATGTAGCGGTGCGCCTCAGCCAAGACCCGCAGAACCGAGAGGTGAGACACCCAAAGCGCTGGGCGTTGAAGAAGCTCGACCGGGACCTGCTCATGGCCGCTGCCAACACTGCAGCATGGGTGGAGCCGCCTGTCACTGCTGACCCAGACGCGGAGACAGCATGGTTCAGGGAGCGGATGACCCAGGTGTGCGACGTTGCGATGCCTCGAGCAAGACCGATCGAGCGTAGGGCTACCTATTGGTGGTCCGAAGACCTCGCGGAATTGCGGTCGACGTGCCTAGCGGCCAGAAGGACCTATCTGCGGACCCGCAGGCGACGCCAGGCTTCCTCCGAGGAGAGGCTGGCGGCGTACACCGTGTATCGGGAGACCACAACAACGTTCCAAGCGGCTGTCGCAAATGCGAAGGAAAAGGCGTACTACGAGCTCGTAGACAGCCTCAACGAGGACCCATGGGGGCGTCCGTACAAAATGGTACTGGACAAGCTCCGACCATGGGTTCCTCCGTTGACAGAGACCCTTGAGCCTAGCCTCGTGGTGAATGTGGTGGATACCCTATTCCCACGAGCTGCAGACAGCCCGCCGAGTGCACCGAACACGGTGACAATGCCACCTCTCCCGGACGAGAATGTGGATGTTGGGAAGGAGGAGCTGGAGCGAGCGGTAAAGCGCCTGGCAGTACGTAATACAGCCCCAGGCCCCGATGGAATCCCAGGCCGCGCCTGGGTGCTTGCTCTCGGCGTTCTTGGTGAGCGTTTCCAGGTCCACCTTAGCGACTGCTTGAAGTCTGGGCGCTTCCCCTCAGAATGGAAGCGGGCGCGACTGGTGCTCCTCAAGAAAGAGGGCAGACCCGCGAACTCGCCATCGGCATACCGGCCTATCTGTCTGCTGGACGAGGCGGGAAAGCTTCTCGAGCGTGTAGTGGCGGAACGCATAAACCTCCATCTGTGGAGCGTCGGTCCAGACCTGTCGGATAGCCAATTTGGCTTCCGGCACGGACGCTCCACTGTGGACGCTATCCTCCGCGTTCGATCCATTGCACAAGAGGCGGTCTCGCAGGGCAAGGTGGTACTTGCAATTAGTCTGGACATTGTAAACGCCTTTAACTCCTTGCCCTGGAAGGCTATCAGAGAGGCACTGATCTTCCATGGCCTGCCCGAGTGTATGCGGAGTGTCGTCTGCGACTATCTGCGCGATCGCAGCATCGAGTACGTCGGCCGCGACGGGTCTTCGCATAGCAGGAGAATGTACTGCGGGGTTCCACAGGGGTCGGTCCTGGGGCCACTCCTGTGGAACCTCGCGTACGACGTGGTGCTGCGAATCACTCTGCCCGTCGGGGTTCAAGTCGTGTGCTACGCGGACGATACACTGATACTGGCGGAGGGAGAGGATTTCGCGCGGACGACCTGTGTCGCCGAGTATGGTGTCGCTTGCGTGGTCCGTAGAATCCAAGCTCTGGGACTACAAATCGCGCCACATAAGACCGAGGCACTGTGGTTTCACGACCTCCCTAAGGGCGTGGAACCGCCAAGCTCTGCGGTCCGCGTGGGCGACGCCGTTGTCCAGGTGGGGAGGTGCATGAAGTACCTTGGCATCATCCTGGACGGTCGCTGGGAGTTCGTCGAGCACTTCAACCGCCTAGTCCCCCGGATCGAGAAGGTAGCGGGTGCCCTGCACCGAATCCTGCCTAATCTGGGGGGACCGCGGGAGAGTGTTCGGCGGCTCTACTCGGGGGTCGTGCGGTCCATGGCCCTATACGGTGCACCAATATGGGCGGATGAACTGGCCGGCAATCGTGCATGTAAAGCAAAGCTGCTAAGCGTGCAACGCCGGCTGGCCATAAGGGTAGCACGCGGATACCGCACGATCTCCCACGAGGCGGCAGGTCTTCTGGCGAGACTTCCCCCCCTGGACATTCTGGCGAAAATGGACGCAAAGGTGTATGCGGAGATGCGCCGCATGCGCGAGGAGGGTCAGGACTTGCCCCCCAGGGCTGTTACCGTGATGCGGCAACAGGCGCACGAAGATGCTCTTGAGGAGTGGCAGACGCGCCTACAAGAGCCGGCTAGTGAACGCCAGAGGGTGGTGGGAGCAATCATGCCCGTCTTCCAAGACTGGATGAGCCGAGCGGGTGGCCAAATAAGCTACCGGATGACCCAGGTGCTCACCGGACACGGGTGTTTCGGTGAGTACCTGCACAGGATCAGCAGGGAAGCTTCGGCATCATGCCACCACTGCAGCTCTCCAATTGATGATGCCCAGCACACGTTGGAGGTCTGCCCCGCGTGGCAATCGCCGCGACGAGATCTCGTCGCTGTGATCGGGGGAGACCTCCGGCTGCCCTCCGTGGTAGCAAAAATGGTGCAGAGCAAAGCCGAGTGGGATGCAGTCTCCTCCTTCTGTGAGATAGTAATGTCCAAGAAGGAGGAGGCCGAAAGAGAGAGGGAGAGGGCTGACCCCGCTAGGAGGCGGAGGCGCAGAGGCGGCGCTGACCAGCCCCGCCCTAGCCCCAACGCCCTGTAGTCATGGGCAAAGAATAAGACTACGGTATCCCCTGCCTGTCGTAGGAGCCGACTAAAAGGGGGGCCAAGCCCTGTAGTCCCGGGCTTAGAATAGGGCTACGGTATCTCCTGCCTGTCGTAAGAGGCGACTAAAAGGGGGCATCGGAGTCGCGGGTGGTAAGAGTGGGGGCTCGAACCACCGTTACAAGCGACTCCGTGGCGGCGGCGGGGTGTGGTGGCCGCACACTGCCGCAGATGAGGGCTTTTAGGCGCAAGCCGGAAACTGGACGGGTGCTGAAATGCACAGTGCGCGGGGGTTCCGGAGTGTTCATTGAGATCCCGGAGCCCCCCCTCTAAACGCACGGAGAGGGCCACCGGGGGGGTTTTAGTGGGTAAAAATCCCACATAACCCGGCTTTCCCCCCAGAAAGTCGGGTATCTTTTTGAAGATTTCCCCCTCGACAACAAAAAAAAAAAAAAAAAAAAAAAAAAAAAAAAAAAAAAAAAAAAAAAAGGTTAGGTTAGGTTAGGTTAGGTTAGGTTAGGTTAGGTTAGGTTAGGTTAGGTTAGGTTAGGTTAGGTTAGGTTGGGGTGCGATGCCAGATAACCTCCTCGTTTGCCCACGCTGCTGCCGTTCTACTTGATTCTTTGAATCCGGTAGAAAGGCAGTGGCAAGGGCCGGTGCACCCTGGGCGTTGGTCAGTAACTTCTCTTTATGAGATCTTGCTGGCCAACGGCGAATAATCTGGTGGGGAGGGTCGTCTGGGCCCTGACTTGTCAGGCCCCAGATGAGGCACACCACCCACTCTACTTTTAGAGTGGTGCTTTGGTGTGCGTGAGCAGATCGTAATCCCGACGTACCGGGACCGAGGGTCTTTCGGACCGCGAGGAGACAACCTCTATAAAAAATCCTCAATCCCCGGCGTTGAGGCACGTGGCGTCGGGGTGCTCGTGAGAGCGGCTGGGGAGTTCATCAGTCACTAACGGCCAAACCCGCTGGTTGAGTGCTGGCCCTGGGTTCTAGCCCCTAAAATAGCACCCGCGCCGTGTTGGGAAAGCGGCGTGTGTAACTTCCCACCCCCCGTTCAGACGTAGCCGAAATGCTATAAAACTACTAAAAAAAAAAAAAAAAAAAAAAAAAAAAAAAAAAAAAAAAAAAAAACCATGGAGTCCGTTAGTAAAGAAATACTACCCCAGGAGGGTACCTGCTTGCCAGGAGAATCCCTCCCCGGTGCCAGTCCGGCGCCGGGCTGCCCCTCGTATTCTGGGGGGGGCAACTACGGCTTTTCCTCCTTGAGGTGCGCCTCAAGTGAGTCTTCAAGAGATGCTACGGGTAGTTTTGCTATTTCCAACACCGCCAGCGGTGTTGGGAATGGTGAGGCCGTAGCACGGGATGATGGCAGGAGGTGTCCTGTGGGACCCTCTGCGAGTGACGCGCGGCGACAGAGTGCCGACTTTGCTCGGCCCGTCACCAGAAGTAGCGCTGTGCAAGAGAGCGACTACGAGTCGGATGCCTCACTGATGTCTTTTGCGTCAGGGACTTCAGTGGGGTCACAACGTCGGAAGCGACCCCTTCCTCCGTCCGCAACTGCGCCCTCTACCAAGAGGCCGAAAGCGAGGAAGGCGAAAAGACCGGGCGAAGGAGACGGGGCCGAGGGGGATGTCCTCGACCTTACGGACACGGACGCGAACGCCGGCAGAAACATGCCGTCTGTCGACGAGCTGGCGGACGAAATGCGAGGCCAGCCTACGGCGGACCTGGGTGCCCGGATCGTGGAGAAGCTCATGGTCGTGGAGGCAGTTGCGAGCAAATCGCGCAACCTGAAGGGTAACTTCGTGCGGGAGCTGCGCTTGGCGGCTCGCACTGTTAAAGCGGCTGCGGAGGAGCTTACGCAGCGTACAGCATTGTCTGCCACGACGGAGATACTCGAGCGTGAAAATGCTGACCTGCGCTCAAAAGTGTCCGCACTTGAAGCGCAAATGTCTTCCTTGGCGGCGGAGCTGCAGGCCCTTCGTCGCAGAGACAGTGGCAGATCCGTGCCGAGTCGGTCGCAAGAACCACTTAGCAGGCAGGAGCCCATCTCCTTAGCCCAGGTGGCAAGACTGATGGACGAGAAGTTCGCGAAGTTCACGGCTGAACTCTTTCCCGACAGAGCGATCCGCCCTCCGCTGGGCGGGAAAGCCGCGACGCCGACCCAGAGGGCTGCACCCGTGGCAGCTACATCATCTGCTGGGATGAACCCAACCGCGGCGGTGGCACCGGGTAAACCGAAGAAAGGGCGCCAGAAGAAAAAGACCCAGGTGGTATCTCTTCCAGCGCCGCTGGCAGAGGTGCGATCGGACTCAGCGCTCCCACCCGAAAGCTCGGCCCTGGTGTCCCAAACTTGGGCCACCGTAGTTAGGAAGAAGGCCAAACCAGGCAGGCCAGGTAAACCGCCACCGGAGAGGGGACCCAAAAGGGTTAAACCAGCGCGTCTGCCCACATCGGCAGCCATCACTCTGACAGTGCCAGAGGGGTCAGAGGTCACCTACGCACAGGTAATGGCCACCGCCAAGGCTCGAGTGAGGCTGGTAGACTGCGGTCTTACGGAGGTCCGGCAAAAGAGAGCTATTGGCGGGGGACTTATACTCGAGGTGGGAGGTGAAGAGTGCGCTGCGAAGGCCGATCAGCTGGCTGGGCGCCTGACAGCAGCTCTCTCCGAGCTTGGAGTGAGGGTCGTGCGCCCCATTAAGACTGGCGAGCTGAGAGTGATGGGGTTGGACGAGTCGGTTACCCCGGGGGAGGTCGCAGCTGCGGTGGCCGTAGCGGGTGAATGTAGCGTCGACCAGGTAAAGGTTGGCGCAATCCGGTATTCTACCCGCCGGCTGGGAACAGCCTGGGTTCGGTGCCCGCTGGCCGCTGTCCGCAAGGTGACGACCTCACACCGGATACGGATTGGGGACTGGATCTCGGCACGTGTGGAAGCCTTGGCACCTAGGCCTTTGCAATGTTTCCGTTGCCTGGAAACTGGACATGTTCGAGGCCAGTGCCCAAACGCTGAAGATCGCAGCACTCGATGCTACGCATGTGGTGAGCCAGGACACAGAGCCAGCGCCTGCACCGCCGGGGTCCTTAAGTGCCCGCTGTGTGCTGACCTTGGCCGCCCCTCGGACCACAGGCTGGGCGGCAAACAGTGCGTTCCCCCCAAGAAGGGCAAAGGTAGGAAGAGAGGAATGCAGGATCCTCTCCCGCTAGGACCCAAAGAGACAGGGCCGGCCGTGCTGAGCCAACCGGGCAATAGCCCGCCGGAGGCCATGGAGGCCTTGCCTTTAAGCCCCTAAAGATACTTCAGGGCAATCTGAATCACTGCCGCGGGGCGCAGGACCTGCTACTGCAGACCCTTGCGGAGTGGCAGATTGCTCTGGCAGTAGTCGCAGAGCCCTATAGCGTTCCAAACCATCCTCGATGGTTTGGTGACGACGGGGGCTCTGTGGCAGTCTTTTGGGGAGGGGGAGCGGCAACTCCACCGTGCTCTCTTTTGGAGAAAGGACAGGGCGTCGTAGCGGTTCAATGGGGGCCTTTGGCCGTCATTGGCTGCTATGTCTCGCCCAACATAAGTCTGGCCCTCTTCGAGGCTTATTTGGATGAGCTCGCGGTGTTCGTCCGCCGCTACCAGACCCGTCCGGTTTTAGTCGTTGGCGATTTCAACGCCCACGCTCGGGCATGGGGTGAGCTTCGGGACGACGCAAGGGGAGAGTCGGTCCTTGAGTGGGCGGCTGCTCTTGACCTGGGACTTCTGAACCGGGGCTCCGTCAGCACTTGTGTGAGGCTGCAGGGGGAGTCCATCGTCGATTTGTCGTGGGCAAACGCTGCAGCCTCCGGCATGGTGACGGGCTGGCGGGTGGCGGAAGAGCTGGTCACTCTTTCTGACCATCGCTACATCCTGCTGGACATCGAACTGCAGCCAACCAATGTCCGACGGAGAACCAGCGACGGCCCTCCTAGGCGCTGGGCTCTGAAAAAGCTGGACCGGGACCTGCTCCTTGCAGCCGCTAGTACGGCGGCTTGGTCGGAGGCGCCTAACCCGATGGATCCGGAGACTGAAGCAGCCTGGTTTGGGGAGGCCATGACGTCGATCTGTGACGCTGCGATGCCTCGTGCCAGGCGTGCGGAACATCGATCGGCGTACTGGTGGTCGGAGGAGCTGGCGCAGCTGCGTGTGAGGTGTCTGCGTGCTAGGCGCCAATTCACCAGGGCCCGGAGACGACGCCGAGCCACGCCCGAGGAAAGGTCTGCGGCTTACTTGCCGTACCGGGAGGCGGTGAAGGCGTTTCAAATCGCGGTCGCAAACGCCAAGGTCCGGGCCTGGAAGGAGCTCCTGGACACACTCAACGGGGATCCATGGGGGCGCCCGTACAAAACAGTACTGGGCAAGCTCAGACCGTGGGTCCCTCCGTTGACGGAGACTCTCGACCAGGACCTCGTGACTAGGGTAGTAGACACCCTTTTCCCGAGGAACGCGGAGTTGCCTCAAAACGTGACAACAGCGACGTCAGATCCGCTGGCCTGGACCGAGGACCTCGAAGTGGAAAGGGGTGAGCTGGACCGCGCCGTGAAGCGCCTAGCGGCGCGTAACACCGCTCCGGGTCCTGACGGTGTACCGGGTCGCGCCTGGGTGCTGGCGTTGGGCGCCCTAGGGGACCGACTAAGGCAGCTCTTCAGCAGCTGCCTCCGAACCGGGACCTTCCCCTCGGACTGGAAGCGGGCGCGACTCGTTCTCCTGAAAAAGGAGGGCAGGGCCGCCGAATCGCCCTCGGCGTACCGGCCGATATGTCTCTTGGACGAGGCCGGGAAGCTATTTGAGCGAGTGGTAGCTGAGCGCCTCACACTCCACCTGTGGCGCGTGGGTCCAGACCTGTCGGACTGCCAATATGGCTTTCGGCACGGGCGCTCCACGGTGGACGCCATATTTCGAGTGCGCTCAGTTGCTGAGCAGGCAGTTTCCCAGGGCAGAGTAGTACTAGCGGTGAGCCTGGACATCGTAAACGCTTTTAACTCCCTGCCCTGGAGCGCGATTGGGGCGGCCCTGGTGCGCCACCAGATGCCCCAGTACTTGCGGGATATTGTGAGGGACTACCTACGCGACCGGAGCATAGAATATCTGGGTCGGGACGAATCGCTTCACCGGAGGGAAGTATTCTGCGGAGTTCCTCAGGGGTCGGTTCTGGGCCCCCTGCTGTGGAATCTTGCCTACGATGTGGTCCTGCGAGTCGCTCTTCCTAACGACGTTTATGTCGTCTGCTATGCAGACGACACTCTGGTCCTGGCGGAGGGGGAGGACTTCGAGAGGACCACTCGGCTTGCCGAGACTGGGGTGGCATGCGTCGTGCGCAAGATCCGCGAGCTGGGCCTGCAGGTGGCCCCTCACAAAACCGAGGCTCTGTGGTTCCACGACCTCCCGAGGGGCGAGGAGCCGCCGAGCTCATCGGTACGCGTGGGCGACGCCGTAATACAGGTGAGCCGGTACATGAAGTACCTGGGGGTCATCCTGGACGGGCGATGGGAGTTTACGGAGCATTTCGACCGCCTGGTCCCCCGGATCGAAAAGGTGGCGGGTGCCTTGCATCGTATCCTACCAAATCTCGGGGGACCAAAGGAGAGTGTTCGCCGACTGTACGCGGGGGTCGTGCGATCCATAGCACTATACGGGGCACCCCTATGGGCTGAACGGCTATCCGGCAATCCACGCAGCAAGAGGAAGCTGAAGGGTGTGCAGCGCCGGATGGCCATTAGGGTGGCACGTGGTTACCGCACGATTTCCTTCGACGCGGCAACGGTCCTGGCTCGGTTTCCACCCCTGGACATACTGGCTGACATGGACGCGAGGGTGTATCACCGACTCCGCGAAATTCGCCAAGGGGGGGAAACCCTGCTGCCTCGGGCGGTCGGAAGGCTCCGACAGGATGCGCACCGGCAAGCACGGCGCGAGTGGCGGGAGCGGCTTCGAGAGCCGCGGAGCGCACGCCAACGGGCGGTCAGTGCGATCCTGCCGAACTTTGGCAGATGGTACCACAGAGAGCACGGGAGCGTCTCTTTTCGGCTCACACAGGTGCTCACTGGGCATGGCTGCTTCAGTGAGTACCTGAACAGAATTGGGCGCGAGCAATCGCCGAGGTGTCACCACTGCGCTGCGGAATGCGATGACGCGCAGCACACGCTCGAGGTGTGTCCAGCGTGGCAGTCCGAGCGCAGTGATCTGGTGGCCCAGATCGGAGGAGACCTCTCCCTGCCCTCTGTGGTGGCAGCCATGGTGGAGGGAGAGACCCAGTGGGAGGCCGTGACCTCCTTCTGCGAGGTCGTAATATCGCGGAAGGAGGAGGCTGAGCGGGAGCGGGAAAGAGCCGACCCCGCTCGGAGACGGGGCCGAAGAGGCAACGGCAACAGGCGCCGTTAGCCAGGCCCAAGCCCTGTAGTCTCGGGCGAAGAATAGAACTACGGTATCCTCTGCCTGTCGTAAGAGGCGACTAAAAGGGGACCTTGGAGTCGTGGCCGGTGAGAGTGGGGGCTCGATCCGTCCGTCAGCGACTCCGGGAAGACGGCAACCAGGCGTGGCTCCTCGTTGCCGTGGTGATGGCACTAGGGATGGCCACAGCCAACCCAGAGCAGGGTGCGCACACGCACGGTGCAAAGGGAGCACCGGAAGTGTTCTCGCCAGTACCCGGCTTTCCCCCCAGAAAGTCGGGTATCTTTGTAGAAGATTTCCCCCCCGTCAACAAAAAAAAAAAAAAAAAAAAAGGTTAGGTTAGGTTAGGTTAGGTTAGGTTAGGTTGGGGTGCGATGCCAGATAACCTCCTCGTTTGCCCGCGCTGCTGCCGTTCCACTTGATATCGGGGATCCGGTGGAAAGGCAGTGGCAAGGGCCGGTGCACCCTGGGCGTTGGTCAGTAACTTCTCTTAGGAGATCTTGCTGGCCAACGGCGAATAATCTGGCACAGAGGGTCGTCTGGGTCCTGACCTGTCAGGCCCCAGACGGGGCGCGCACCCACTCTGAGTGGGTGTGCGCGACGAGGGACTCCCGTTGCCACTGGCAACGGGATTGGGGGACCTCCCGCGGGGAGGAAGTGGGGACGCCCGTCGCCACGGGTGCCGCTCGGAGGACACGGTTAACCCAGCGCACTAGAGGAAACGGTAAGCCGTTGGGCCGTGTATGGAGCGGCGCCCGTGGCAGACGGGATTTCGAGGGCCTTCTTGCGCCGAGGTGAGGTAGCGGGAGGCTGCGGCCGAACGCGCCTCGGCGCCAGAGGAGGGGGACCGAAGGCGCCCGCCGCCGCGGAGTCGCGCGGAGGACACGGTCCAGTGCACCAGAGGGGTGCTATGCTGGGCCGTGGACGAAGCTGCACCCATGGCGGTCGGGTTATTGACATCGTGTCCATGACACATGTCCGCCCCGGCCCCTTAAGTCTGGATCCTGACTTGTCAGGCCAGACAGTTTATGAGGGAAACCTCATCCGGAGGGTAGGGACCGAAGGCACCCGAGTGAGAGACGGGTCATATTGACATTGTGTCCTAGACACGTGTCCGCCTCGGTCCCTAAAGGGACCAGCGGTTGGTCCCACAGAGGGTTCGGCGTAAGCCGTGATTGCCGGGGGGGCACACTGGTAGAATGCTCAGCGATCCCAGGGTGCCCCCACACCAAACCGGCCCAGAGGGAACCGCCGGAGTGGAGTTTAGTGGGTAGGGCCAGGCTCTCGATTTCCCTCTTTCTTGTAAAGAGGGATGAGAGCGGCGAGTCCCACATACCCCCTGGAGTTTTATCCCAGGGGGATGCGTAAATGCAATCTCCACTTCGTCAAAAAAAAAAAAAAAAAAAAAAAAAAAAAAGGTTAGGTTAGGTTAGGTTAGGTTAGGTTAGGTTTTTTTTTTTTTTTTTTATAGGAGGAGGGGAATACTCATGTATACCGCCGTGCCCTAACACACGGCGGCATGCCCGACTCTACTGGAAATTTCTCCCAGCAGCCTACGGACTAAACCCCTCCCCCTTAGCAGGTACCGCCACCATTGATAACGTGGCGACCTTTGTACATTATTAAAATATCAATGTCATTATAATATAAAAGTAATAGTTAATGTTTAGAATTCAATGTCAAAATTAATAAAATGTCATAATATAAAATTAAAAGTATAGTAAAATGTCTTAATATTAAAAGTAAAAACTAAAAGTATACAGTGAAAATTTAAAATTAATAAAAGTTGGATTTATATACCCCGACGCCTTGTCTCTGACTACTCCTAAGAGTAGTGACAAGCAAGGCGCCGGGGTTAACAATAAAATTCAAACATAGAATAAAATAAAGTGTTTAAAAATTTAAAAACATTGTCAATTGTATTAAGAATATTAAAAGTAAAAAATACTTTTTCTCATTTTCTCTTCCTTTCTCTTTTTTTTTTTTTTTTTTTTTTTTTTTTTTCTTTTTCTTCCCTTTTTGCTTTCTTTTTTATATATATATATATTTTTTTTTTTTTTTTTTTTTTTTTTTTTTTTTTTTTTCTTTGCTTTCTTTCTTTTTTTCTTGTTCTTTTTAGTGCTAAGTTTAATGTCTATTTACATTTCAAAAATGTACCCCCCGACGCCTTGTCTCTGACTACTCCTAGGAGTAGTGACAAGCAAGGCGCCGGGGTCAAACATAAAACTTAAAGGCATAAAATATCACAATGTCAAATGTTAAAATGTAAGATAATCTAAAAGTAAAGTAAATAGTGAAGGATGAAAGCGAGAGAAGATCTTAATCCCGGCCTCCATTGGCCTTAGAGGCCGCGCGCGTCACCCCCAAGGCGAAGGGCAGGAAGACCTCTCGACTTTTAGAGTCGGCCATAAAGGCGGCGAATGCCTCGCACCTCACCGCTGCTCCCAGGAGTATCTCGCAATCGGCCCGTACAGCTCCAAAACGGGGGCACTCCTCCAGCAGGTGCTCCAGCGTTTCGGGAGTCTCGTCATCACAGATGCAGGACGGACTCCCCGCGAGCTTGAACCTGTGGAGGTACGCTCGAAAGCCGCCGTGCCCCGTCAGGAGCTGCGCCTTGGCATTGCACATAGTGAATTTGCCAAGGACTTTATGGGCCGATGCGACGTCCGGGAAGAACAGCGAGGTGACGCGGCCTGTGGCAGACTCGCTGTAGCGGGTCTGCCACTTTGCCACTGTCTCCCGTCTCACCTGCAGCTTTGCATGTGAGACGGGATACAGGTCGTAGGCTGCCGCGTCTTTGCGAGACAACGCCGCCCTCTTGGCCAACTCGTCTGCGCGCTCGTTGCCGGGGATCCCGACGTGGGCCTTGATCCAGAAAAACCGGATCAGGCCCCCGTGTGCTTGTATGTCCCCCAGCTGGCCGTGTATTTTCACGGCCAGCGGGTGTGTGGGCGAGGGGTTCCTGAGCAACTCCAGAGCGGATCTGGAGTCGCTCAGGACGCTCGCCCTGATGGGACCGGGACCCCCGGCCACGAGGTCGAGAGCCTTGGAGATCGCCACCATCTCCGCTTGGAAGACGGAGGCGAATCCCTCCAGCCTGAAACCCCTGGTGCGGACCTCAACGCCATCCCTCCACAGGGTGACGGCACCCCCCACCCTGCCCTCGATCTTGCTGCCGTCCGTATAGGCCCGGGCCCAATCGTCGGGCACCTTGCTGAGCTCCTCCGCGCTGGCCACCTCCTCGAACTCAACTGGAGTTCGTAGAGCGGGGTGTGCCAGCGCGAACGGGCTGCAGCGGCGCTCGACCTCCCGGCCCGGCAGCGGGGCGAAGGGCCTCCCCCTCTTCAGCTCGTAAAGTTGAAGGGCCTCCTCGGCCCTAAGGTCGAGGGGGAGGATCCTCGCCAAGAGAACGGCGGCAGTGTAGGAGGTGGTGCGATGGGCCTTGGCGATGCGGATCGCGAAGGCCCTGGTCACCCTGTCGAGTAAGGCCCTGATCCCCACTCGCTGCGCGACAGGCGCCCAGACGTTAGCCGCATAGAGGATGGTAGGTTCGATGACGGTAGTGTAGAGCAGCCGGACGATATCGGCATTTAAGCCCCACGTCGCCCTGGCGGCCCTAGACACCATCCCGAACCTAGCCATAGCTTTGCCGCAGACCCTGTTGAGGTGGCTAAGAAAATTGAGGTTCTTGTCGATCGTCAGACCCAACACGGTGATCTCGTCCGAGAACGCGATGTCCTCCCCCCCAAGCTTCAGCTTGGGTGGGTTAACATCGCGCTTCCTGGTGACCACCATGGCTTGGGTCTTCCGAGCGGCGAACCTCATCTTAGCCCCCTCTCCCCACTCGGACACGGCGTCCAGCGCGGCATTGAGGATGTCCTCGAGCTCACCCACAGTCTGCGCCGCGGCGATAATCAAAATATCGTCCGCGAACGCCTGCAGGTGAGCCCGAAGGTCCCCACCGCGCCGGAGCAAAGGGTCGAGTAACAGGTTCCACAGCAAGGGACCGCACGTCGAGCCTTGGATGCAACCTTTCGAAGTAGGTCTGTCTACTTGTGCCCCCGCGTACCTGACTGTGACCTGTCTTTCGCTCAGGTAGCTGCACAGAAGTCGGTAGACAGACTGGTCGCATCCAGTGGCCAGGATCTGGTGTTTTATTCCGGGCCACCACGCATTGTCGAAAGCCCCCTCGATGTCGAGGGAGACGACTCCGACGATGCGTTTTTGCCCGACGTGATCTCTTATGAGCTGTACAGCGTCATACAAAGCGTCCTCGGTGCTGCGCTGCGGCATAAAGCCATATTGGCGCAGGCTCAGTCCTCCGCCCACCCCGAGCTGCCAGAGAAGCCTCCCGGCCATCATCTTCTCCAGGATCTTCCCCAGGACTGACAGGAGCCCGATCGGCCTGTACGATTTCGGCTGCGAGTAGTCATCTCTGTTGGGCTTTGGCAGGATTTTGACTACCGCAGCCTTCCAGTCCTTAGGGAAGTATCCCAGAGAAAGGCAGGCGTTCATCAGGGCGACAAATACATCATTTCTCGCCCTGATGGCCGCACTGCAGATGTCGGCCGTGAGGCCGTCCCCCCCGGGCGCCTTTTTAGGGTGAATGCCCCTCAAGACGCCCGAGAGCTCGTGCTGGGAGAAGGGAATAAACTCCCGCGGCTTGGACCTGGCTTCATCCTCCATGCGGGCGACTGCCTGCCTGACACGGGCATGAGTATCCGACTCGGACTGAAGATCGTCAGCTGGGAAGAATGTATCCGCTATGAGGGCGGTGGAACCGACGGCATCCAGGGCGCGTCCATCCGCGCCGCTGAGGAGGGTGTCTTCCCTCCTACGAGCGGCGCATCTTAGCACCCTATAGATGCCGTCCCACACGCTCTCATGCTGCTGCTTAGAGCAGAATTCCACCCAGCTGGCGGTCTTGGCCGCCTCAATGGCGGCCTTGTAGTCCTCCTTGGCAACCAAATACTCCGCGACCACCCCGTCCCTTCGGCGGCTGCTCGCGTGCCGGATTCGACCCCTCATCGTGATGAGTTTGCGCTTCTTGAGCTGCAACTCATGGCTCCACCAAACCACCCGTTTGGGTGCCTTTGGTGGAGCCAGAAGAGGGATCGAATCCTCGCACGCGCCGTGAATCGCCGCGGTGTACCTACCAATGGCCTCCTCAAGACCGCCGGGCGTCTCGATAGCCTCGATTTCCTCAACCGTCCAGTCTCCCAGACGGTCGAGGAACGAGGCCCGAAAAGTGTCCCAGTCGGCCTTCCCGGCGTGGTAACGCCTGGTGGATCCGCAGGCTCTGTCCGGCTCCGTCTCGGGCCCCACCCCCACCTCGAACGTTATCGCCCGATGATCGGGAGCGGAGGGGATGAGGTCCGGACGGACCATCCAGCACCTCACTCGATGGAAGAGCGCCGACGTGGCGAGGGTCACATCTACTATGCTAGTGAACAACTTGTCCCCCCGCCAGATGTAAAACGTCGGCGCCCCTCCCTCGTTGAGAACCTGCAGATCCACCTGGGCTGCGAACTCGGAGAACAGAGTGCCTCTCTGGTCCTCGCGCTCGCAGCCCCACCAAAGGCTTTTGGCGTTAATGTCCCCGCCGAGAAGAACCGCGCTGGTGCCCATGCGGTCCATGAAGGCCTGGATGTCGCGAAGGTAGGGGCTAAGGTCGCGGTCTCCCTCGAGGTACACCGAGACCAGGCCGATCTTCTGCCGGTCCCACTCCACCACCACCGCCACGACGTTCTCCGTGACTGTGGTGGCGCCCTGGACGACAGAGAGGGCCGGGTCGAGTACTAGGATAGCCGACTTGACCGGTTTGTCCCTAGTGGCCATCTTTTGTATACAAGTATACCGGGTGTCCACTCGGCCCACCGATCCAGTGTAAGGTTCCTGGATCAGTACGGCCGAGTAGCCACCCTCGATGGCCACCTGGATAGCCTCGTGGAACGCGGCGCGGCAACGACCAATGTTGATTTGCATCAACCGGATCGCGCCCCGCCGCGCCCCAGGAGGCCCCCCCGCGGGATTCCGGTCACTGTCGGCCACCCCAGCACCCAGTGCACCCCGAGACTGTAAGGGTGCCAAGGTGCCCGTATCAGCAGTATTTAATGGCCTGCCGCGCTATGCTGTCCCAGCGAATACGCTCGGGACAATCCGCGGCGAATGCAGGGTGCGAGGACTCTGCCCCCGGAACCTTCGCACAATGGCAGCATCTCGGATCCCCAGCCCGCGCCGACGGGGGACAGTCCCGGGTTTGGTGCTCCCCGCTGCATCGGCCACACCTAGCATCGGCACGACAGACACGTGCCGTGTGCCCGTAGCCCATGCAGCGGTAGCACTGCACCAGTGGGGACTGGTCCACCGCCAGCACGACCTGGTACCCCAGCCTTATCCTCGCACCCTCCATGCGCCGCCAGATGTCGGGGGTCACCTCAATGATAATGTTGCAATGCGCACCGTTCCTACCGTTGGTGCGCCTAAGGACCCGGGCATCGTCCCTGGTGAAGGCGGCGCCCGCCATCAAGTCCCTGTTCTGGGACTCGATGGCGGCCAGCACCTGTTCATCAGGGACGTCTCTCGCGACACCGACGAGGCGAATCAGGGGTCGCTTGTCGGCGGGCTCGGTGACTGTAAAGAGGCCACCGGCCCCCGACAGCTTCTTCTTGAATACCTCCCTGCCCTCGCCGGTGTCGCAAGAGAGCAACACTTTACTGTTGCGTAGCTTCCTCACCGCGCTGACCCCGATGCCGAGGGCGATGACGTCGACCTTCCCCTTAATTTCGGCAATAGTTGCTTCTGCAGTCTTAGTGGGGTCGGTCGACGCCACCACCACGGAGTGGCGCGGTGAGGAAGCCACCTGGGCGTAAGACCGGAACGGGACCCGGTCTCGCTGAGGCATCCGCGGGACGGCGGCTATGGCGGGGCAGTCGTTGGGGCGGGGAGGGCCAACGGCGGGGGCCGAAGCGGGCCCCGCGAGCGGTGCAGGTTGCTGCCTGTCGAGCCGCTCGCGGAGCCCGCGGAGCTCCCCCCTCACCTCCTCCACCCACCCCGCATCGGGTTTAGAGACAGCACTCCCCGCCACGCCGCCTATCTCCTTTTTCAGGCTATCGCACCTCTCCGCCAGCGCTTCCATCCCCCTGGTGAGGGATAGAAGCGCCGCCGGAGTCGGTGCAGCCCCCTTGTCCCGCAGCTCCCCTATCACGTCAAATGAGACCAGGTCCCGCGTCGTCTGGACATCTTTTTTGATGTCCCCCAGGTCCCTAGCTATTGCGGGCAGCACCGACCCCGCGGCCAGCTTTTCTAAGCTGGCGGCGTGGGCCTCCTCCCGCCGGGCCGCGTCCTCGGCGAAACCCGCCCTGGCGGCCTCCATCTTCAGGCACAGAGTCTGCCTGGACTCGCTCAGCCGCAGTACCATTTGGTACAAGTCGCTGAGCGAGCCCACGACAAACTCGCGGGTCTCCCGCTTCAAATTGCCTGAAGACTCCAGCCTCTCCTTAGCCGCCAACATGACATCGTTGGCCATCCTCGGGAGATTGGCCAGTGCGCCAGTCACTGACCCCCCCAAGGATGGCCTCCCCGTCTGGGGCGAAGGAGAGGCCGGTAGGATGCCGCCAGGGGCGACTGCCTCAGCCCCCGGAGCAGCCCTTGCTTCCGGGGGCGATGGGGACAGCGGCGCGGCGTTGGAGGAAAAGGGCCCCGCGGACCCGGTCCCCTCGGATGGGGCCTTTTTGGTTGTAGGCGCCTTAACTGGCGGGGTACCGCGGAGCCCCTTGGTGGGTACCCGCAACAGGGCACCCCCGGTAGGTGGTCGGCTCCTGGCCTCCGTCGTGGCAGCTGACTTGCGCGGCCTCGTGTCCATGTTCAAATCCCCTTGAGACCGGGCAGGGAAGGAAATTGTAGATGGAAAGGATGTAAAGGTTGATAAAAGTAAACCGAGAAGGCAATGTCAGTCAATAAACTTAAAATCTAGTGCAATAGGGCAATTGAAACTTAATATTGGTGTAAGGGCCAATGTCGGTAATTAAAACTTAAGACTAGTGCAATAGGGCGATAAAAACTTAATAATAGTGCTAAAGCAGCGTCAATGTCAATATTAAAACTTAAAACTAGTGCATTAGGGCAATTTAAAAGGATAAAACTTAATACTAGAGCAAAAGGCAGAAAATAAAAAAAAACAAGATAAAAAGGAAAAAGTGAAATAATTAAAAATTATGTTGGCACGCTTGGGTCCGATCTGGACCAAGTAAAACACCTGTACACGGGGGCTGGTAGTGCTGTGCTTCCAATACGGTGCTAACCTTGCCGGGGGTTGGCCCGTGTGGAGGTGTACAAGAGTCAATATACAATTTGTTACAAGAAAAACTGGTTTTTCCGGATTTTCCCAATCCGGTACAGGGTGAGACGTCAACCGGATCCGCAGAAACGTGGCCTACCGGAAGCCGCGTCCCCCAGTCAAAACCGCAACCTTCTAGGCCTCCTACCCCCAGAGATACGCGCGTTTTCCCAAAATGGGGCTCGCCGCAAAGTGCTCGAGCCAAAGGTAACCGCCTAGGGTCGGTGGGGTGGCGGGGATGGGGTGGGTGGCGGGCGAAAAAATTTGCGCCCGCGATATGGAAAGTGTATTCCGGATGGAAATCTATTGCCAAAAAAGGTAAAGGTTGATGTATTTTAGTCAGATTTTAAGTGCTATAAGCGGCAAAAATTCGGTGATTTAGAGAAATTTAGAAAAAATCTTCACCTGATGACACACACAGCCAATCTTGTTGAAATTAAAGTATTGTTATCGGCAAAAAACTCGAGAATTAGGGAAGATTTTCACCTCGGGACACACACTGTTTACTCTCGGTGCAACACGAATAGAGTGGCGGAGCGGCGTGCGCGAGGTAGGTCCGCTTTGTTTCGAGTTGTGGGCAGGGTTAGGTTAGGTTAGGTTAGGTTAGGTTAGGTTAGGTTAGGTTAGGTTAGGTTAGGTTAGGTTAGGTTAGGTTAGGTTAGGTTAGGTTAGGTTAGGTTAGGTTAGGTTAGGTTAGGTTAGGTTAGGTTAGGTTAGGTTTTTTTTGAGAAATCGTTTCGTTTTGATTTGACTGTTTCTTCGGAGCTATTGGATTACTTCCTAGGAAACAGCTTTTAGTTTTGTATGGTGTTGAATTTGTGGGTTTGTATGGAGTGGATGATTGCTTTATTTGTTAAAGTTTTTCAGCTCTGATACTATATGAGTGATCAGGCTGTGAAAGCTGTTGGTGGTGTCCTCTTTCTGAATGATTTGGTTTAGGGTAAAAGGTTGGATATTATGTATGTTGGAGGTTATTAAGTGGTCTTGGCGTTTGGCGGCAAATCGGGGGCACAATTCAATGAGGTGTTTGAGGGTTTGAGGTGTTGAATTGTCACAGGGACATTTATCGTTTTCTACGATGTGAAATCGGTGAAGGTATTCTTTGTGAAAGCCGTGGTTTGTTAAGAACTGTGTGATTGCAAATCTTGGTGGAACTATTGAGAGGTATGTTTGTAGGTCAGAATAGGATGGAAGGAGTGTCTTTGTGTGTATGCAAGCGGAGGGGTTGTTATACAGTTTTTCAGATTCAGCAATACAGTTTTGTTTATTCCAATATTTGATGTAGCTGATTGGGGTTTGAGTGTGTTCTGGCGTCTTATGAGCATTAGCAGCTAGTTTTGCGGCAGCATCTGCCATTTCATTGCCTTCGAATCCTGCGTGGGCCTTAATCCACGCGAACTCGACCACTAGCCCGGATGTTCGAGCCTGCAAAAGGTTTTTGTGGGTGCGTACCGCGAAACTGTTGGTGCTGTACGAGTTTGCCAACTCCATGAGAGCGGACTTGCTATCGGAAATAATGATGGTATGTGGAGGGTTGTTTTGGATGATATATTCGCTGGACTTTTCTATTGCTAGCATTTCTGCCTGGAAGACCGAGCAGCTGTCATGAAGCTTGAACTTTCTTACAGCCCCTCGGTCTCCCTGGGAATTCTGCACTACGAAGGCAGCTCCGACTCGGTCGTCGTGCCGACTGCCGTCCGTGTATATACGTAGTGAGTTATTGTCAAGGATACGCTCGAGGTCAGAGGTGGAGTGGATCTCGAAGTACTGAATGCCTCGTCTAAGGGCGGGGTGTATGAGTTCAGATGGTGGTGTCGGAATCTCGATGGGAACATCAGTGGGTAGCATCGAGGAAGTACCCAGGAGTTTGGAAGCCTCAATATCTCCGACAGCGGCCACCTTCGCCGGAAGAGGGGTAAGTTGCGCCAGGGATATGGATGCTGCGGTGCTCAGGGTGCGAAACCCCTGGACCATCTTTATGGCAAAGAGTCGTTGCATGGAAAGTAGCCGCTGTTGAACGTGTTGAAATTTGATGGCACTGGACCAAATGCCGGCGCCGTAACAGACGATGGGTTCTATCACGTGAGTGTATATTGTCCGGACATTGTCCGGATGTACGCCCCACGTGGGTCGGACAAAGATGGTCAGGCGATTGTAGAGTTTTTGAGCCTTGTCAATGACGTATGTTGCGTGCGGGATGAAGGTAAGTCGTCTGTCAATTATTATTCCCAGATACTTTATCTGGTTTACGAATTGTAGAGGCTGGTTATGAACGAATATCCTGCAACGGGCAGCGCGTTGGGTGAATGCTATTGCCTGGGTCTTTTCCGGGCCAAATTCGAGCTTAACTCCTTGGCCCCAGGTAATAATAGCATTCAGTGCCGAGTTGATGATGTGTTGGAGGGATATGATGTCTCTGGCGTGTGCGATCAATAACACATCATCGGCGTATGCCTGAAGGCGGCACCCGGCTGGCATCGGCATGGTCAAGAGTTCATCCAATATTAGGTTCCAGAGTAGTGGGCCGGTGACCGAACCCTGCACACACCCTCTGGACATAAATTTCCTGACTTTGCAGTCGGCAAAATTAATTTGCACTTCTCGGTCTTGAACATAATTCAGCAAGAGGCGATAAATGTTACTGGGGCAGTCGGCGTCTCGGAGCCTAGCGAAGATGGCCGGCCACCAGGCGCGGTCAAAGGCAGCCTTAATGTCCAGTGAGACGCCGATCACCTGTTCACCTTGGGACTTTGCGAATTTGATGGTGTTCAAGGCCTCGTTGATGGCCATGACAGTGGACTTTTGACATTTAAATCCAAATTGGTTCGGGGAGGTGTTGTGCGTTATTTCGAGATGGTGGGTGAGTCGATTCACAATCAGCCGCTCCAAAAGCTTGCCGTACACATTCAGTAGTCCAATGGGCCGAAAGCTGGACAATTGGTCATGATTGGATTTGTTGTGTTTAGGGATAATTTTAGCTGTAGCAGTCTTCCAGCTCTTGGGAAAGTACTGGAGCCGGAGACTGCAATTCATAATTCCCAATACGATGTCTGGGAACCACAGAGCGACACGGAGACATATATCAGCAGTGAGATGGTCTAATCCAGGGGCTCGCTTGTGATTCATCCCTTTTAGGTTTTCTGTGACTTCATCCAGGGTGAAGGAGGGTTCGGACGGCGTGTCAATTGGTAAGTCCATATTGGCACGTAGTCTAGCCTGTTTCCCTGGAGTGTCTTGCGTGTCATCTGGATAGAATTGGTTTAATAGTGCTTGGGCAGTGTCCTTGGTGTCAGTCGTATAAGTTCCGTCTTGTAGGCGGAGAGTGGCAGGTGCCTGAGCGAGGGGTCGGGACTTGATGATTCGGTTCGTGACAGACCACACATCCTCCTTCTTCTGGCGACTACAGAATTCGCGGAAATGTTCCGTGGAGGCCGCACAGAAGGCTGTGGAGTATTCATGTTTTAGTCTGTCACGTTCCGCAACCAGGTCGTCGAGAGGTTGGTGACGACGAGCGGCCCTGCTCAGGTGATGGTGGTTCCTAATAACAGCTCGTTTGAGTTCACCAAGGTGTTCACTCCACCAAGGCGCGCGAGAAGGTGGACCGGTTGAGCGAGGTAGAATTTGGTCGCAGGCGAGCTGGATGGCATTTGTGAATCGATCTACGTAATGATTGAGCTGATTAGGATCGAATGTTTGGAAATCGGAATCCGGTGGAAGATGTTGTCTAACAATGGTGCTAAATTGTTCTTGGATTTCATCCCATTTGACGTGTGCCGTGCTATATTTGAAGGTAGATAATTTAATTTTCTTGGTAAAGGGGGTGGGTCCTAGGTGCAGTTTGAACGTGATGGAATTGTGCTGGGTTGATGGGCAGATTGAGATGTCTACTGTCCAGTCAGTGATTGTAATATTATGAGGATTACTTATCAGTGTCAAGTCGATAATGGAGTTTCGTGGGCGTCCATGGGTGATGGTCTCAAATGTCGGTGTGCTGCCGAGATTACAGATCTGCAGATTATGTACAGTGATGAGGTCGTGAATCAGATTTCCGCGGTGATTATTTTCGGAGGAGCCCCAGGCAGTGTGCCATCCGTTAAAGTCTCCACATATAAGGTGTGGGGACCCTGGTGTGCGCTGGAGAAAGTGATCGAGCTTCCTAATAGTGTTGGCGTCGTCGGTGCGAGGGGTGACATAGATGGAGATGAGGTAAAGTTTTATTCCTGTCTTACTTTTGAGTTGTACAATGGTGAGATTGGAGTCGGAATACTCAGAGAGTCCGAGAGAGCTATAAGATTTATCTTTTATGAGTATGGCAGATTTAACAGGTGGTGATGAACAGAACTGGTGGGTGGTGTAGCCGGGAATAGGTTTTAGTAAATTAATATTAGAGGTGTAGGGTTCTGTGATAAAGATAAGGTCGTGTTCAGAATTATTTAAATGTATTGTTAGCTCATGTAGAGCGTTTCTGCTTTTATCAAGATTAACTTGAGTGCAAAGAAGGGTATGATTGCGAGGTTGGTTAGCTGCTAATGATTGTGATCTATATGCCATAATCAGTGCGCGAGCGTATCTTTTCAATCATTTGGGACTTTCGAGAACAATTTTGGGAGGTGGCACTATGGTTAGTCTTGATTTTTGAGTTGGTGGTCTTGGCGTGTTGGGTGCAATTATGACACTGGGCCTTACTAGAGTCATCTTTGTTGGGACAGGTCTTATACTCGTGCCCAGGGGCTGCGCAGTGGGAGCAGATGGTAGTTCCCTGCGTGCATCGGGCGGTTAGGTTAGGTTAGGTTAGGTTAGGTTAGGTTAGGTTAGGTTAGGTTAGGTTAGGTTAGGTTAGGTTAGGTTAGGTTAGGTTAGGTTAGGTTAGGTTAGGTTAGGTTAGGTTAGGTTAGGTTAGGTTAGGTTAGGTTAGGTTAGGTTAGGTTAGGTTAGGTTAGGTTAGGTTAGGTTAGGTTTTTTTTTTTTTTTTTTTTTTTTTTTTTTTTTACATTTTACTTCGTCCTCTGACATGATCAGAGACAGTATTGGCATTTAATGTTGCCGGCAGGGGAAATCCTCATGGACGCCTGGGAAGGGATGCCCAGGCAGTGCCGGACTCTTACCGGCTAAAACCCCTGCCGGTCACCATTTTACATTTTGACTTATTGTCTCACATGAGACCTAGAGTTCACCATAGAAAGTAACAAAGAGTAACTAAGTAACTTATAACATTCAGCATATGACCAATTTTTTTTTTTTTTTTTTTTTCTCCATTTTTTATTTTATTTTTTTTTTTTTTTTTGTCTCCGTTTTTTTTTTTTTTTTTTTTTTTTGCTGTGGTTATTCTTTTCCATATACTTATTTCTACTTATTTACCTAAATTTTTGATATACTAAATACATATAATTCACTTATATAATCTAGTATAATTTGTTTACTTATTTCTATTTATTACTACGTTTGCGATTGCCTTACAATACTTAACAAATTTTTCACTTATGTCTGCATTGGCCAAAATTATGCTTAAAGTATCCCTATTCAGTTCCATATTTATTTCCTGTTCTAGGTTATGTCGATTAACAGCAAACTGTGGGCATTCTAACAAGACATGAGGCACCGATTCCGGGGAGCCAGGCTCGCAGATGCACGATGGGCTCTCCTTGCACTTGAATCGGTACAAGTACTCGGAAAACCCACCGTGCCCTGTAAGGATTTGGGTCAAAATTCCAGTGGGTCTCAAGTTTTTCACCAGTCTATGCGCAGCGATGGCATCGGGAATAAACATTTTGGTAACTGCCGCGGTTTTGCCCGACTGATACCTCCGATTCCATTTGTCAAGCGACTCCAATCGGATTTGTCGCTTGACAAATGAAATAGGGCAGAGGTCGTAATCCGGCCTTTTCTTTGAGGAAAGGGCCGCCTCTTTCGCGAGACAGTCCGCGCGTTCATTGCCCTCGAAACCGGCGTGAGCCTTGACCCAGAACAAGGAAACTGCCTTTCCCTGGACCAAAGCCCGTCTTAGGTTGTCCCTACTCTCCACCGCTAAAGGGTGAGGAGCGCCTTGGTTTACGACCGTTTCCAGCGCTGCCCTCGAGTCGCTAAATATGCCAAAGCTCTCCTCCCTACGCTTTAGGATTTCCACCGTGGCGGTGCGTATGGCCACCAGTTCAGCCTGGTAGACTGTGCAGTACGACGGCAAAGCAAGCTTGATGGCTCGGATTTCGGACTCGTTGTTCCATAGTGAACATGCGGCCCCGACCTTACCATCAATCTTGCTGCCGTCGGTGTATATACGGACAGCTTGCACGCTATGTGCACTCACGAGTGCTTGGTCGTCCAGGCAAATGAAACTCGCGGCCACACGCTCCGCCGGGTGGGGGAACTTTGAATATCCCACCGGGCGCTCCACCTCACGGCCCCCCAGCGCCGGCCAGGGTTCCCCCCTCTTGACCCCACACAGGGCAGCCGCCTCCTGTATTCTAAGGTCAAGCGGCAGCAACCCAGCCAACGCCAGAGCCGCGTTCAGTGAAACCGTCCGGTAGGACCGACAAAGCTTTTGAGCGAAGCCTCTCTGTACCGCATCGAGCTGGTTTCGCACCCCTACCTTAAAGGTGGCTTCGGACCACGCGCTAGCCGCATACAAGATGATAGGCTCTACCGCGGCTACATAGATACTATGAATCACCTCTGGGTGCAAACCCCAACCCGTGCGAGCTGCGCGGGACAGCTGCTTATAAATGTCCAGGGCCTTTCGACAGACGTTGGCGACATGGCTGTTAAACGTTAACTTTTCATCGATCGTTAGCCCCAAGATCGTTATTTCCTTCGACATTCCAATGCCGACCCCCCCCATGCTTAGGAGTGGTGTGTCATATTTTAACTTTTTTGTCAAGGTCATCGCTTTGGTTTTTTGCGGCGCAAAGTTTAATTTGTTTTTGATACCCCACTCTCTCACATAGGCGAGGGCGGCATTGGCCTGCCGTTGGATTTGGAGCGCCGTGTCTCCATCGAATAGGAGAACGACGTCGTCCGCGAAGGCCTGACAGTAGTCACCGCGTCCCTCGAGCCCCTTCAACAACGGATCTAGTAGGAGGTTCCAGAGAGTAGGGCCCCCGATTGAACCCTGCACACACCCCTTGTTTGTTGTCTTGCAGTACTCTGCGCCCCCGTATCTCACTTTAACTTTTCTGTCCAGCAAGTAGCTGTCCATGAGCCTGCGAAGGTTCAGTGGACAATTTTCCTCGGCCAATCGCGTCCTTATCGCTGGCCACCATGCGTTGTCGAAGGCTCCCTCTATGTCCAATGATATCATTGTCACTATTTTCTTGTCTTTTATTTTGCGTCTGATGTGCTGCATCAGGACATAGAGGGAGTCTTCGGTACTCTTCTGGGGCATAAAACCATATTGGTGATCGCTCATGCCAGGCAGTATGTATATTTTGAGCCGTGCCACCATTATTTTCTCCAGAATTTTCCCCATCAGTGGAAGGAGCCCTATCGGTCTGTAGGACTTAGGACTTGTGTAGTCCTCCTTCCCGGCCTTCCTGAGAGCAACCACTGTAGCCTCTTTCCAGATTCCTGGGAAGTGGCTGTGTTCCAGGCACTTGTTGAGCAGGTCGAGGAAGAGCTTGGGGTTTGACGAGATAGCGTGCTCGCATATATCGGCCGTGAAGCCGTCTGCTCCGGGCGCTTTCTTGGGATTAAAGGAGTCCACAGCTGTATGTAGCTCCTCCATTGTAAACGGCGGATCATGTTCACCATGTTCCGTATCGTTTACATTCTCGGCTGCTTTTCTTATTCGCTGGTGATCTTCATTGTCAGTCTCCTCCGTGTCATCCCGATAGAAAGTCTCGGCCAGTATCTTCGCCGACTCACTCAGCTCCTTTTGAACGCCATCCACCACAAGTGGCAAGTCCTCCTGTCTCTTAGTAGTTCTACTTATCACCCTGTAGATCCCCTCCCATACCCCCTCCCTATCTTGTTTCCCGCAGAACTCCTTCCAACTCTTTATTTGTGCCCTTTTTGCCTCACTCTCATAGTGTTCTTTTGCTTCCAGGTACCCCTCGACGACTTTCGCTCTTCGGGTCGGCGCTGCGCATCGGATTCGACGTTTCTTCGTGGCGACATCTTTCTTCATCCTCGCCAGTTCTTCGGACCACCATGGGAGGGTAAGTTTTTCGTTGGATTTTTTCTTTGGTAATGTATCGTCGCAAACTCTGCTTATCGTGCTCGAATACTTTTCCACCAGAGAGTCCAAGTCCTCTTTGCCCTGCGCTCGCTCGACGTCTTGCAGGCTTACATCGTTCTCTTTGATTAGCTGGTCCAGTTTCTCATGAAACTGGCTCCAGTTAGCCTTTTTGGAGTTATAACGCCTGGTGGTTCTCTGAACCTTGACGCCTTTGGATCTTTCCACTCGAATTTTAAAGATTAGGGCGTTGTGGTCCGAGCTGGTGACGTCGTCGTGCACTTTCCAGTCGTCAACGAGATCGAGCATGTCCTCTGTGCAGGCCGTTATGTCGATGACACTCTTCAGCACCCTGTCACCTCTTACCGTGTAAAAAGTGTCTGCGACTCCCGTGTTGAGGATCTGCAAGCGAAGTTCTTCCAGGGCTCCTGCCAAATCCTCGCCTCTGTGGTCGATGATGTGGCTTCCCCACCAGGGACTTTTTGCGTTAGCGTCACCCCCGATCAACAGGTTTTTGGGTCGCAAGCTTTTCTCCAAGTCCTTGAGCTGCTCCAGGTATGGCTCCAGGGGCCGGTCCGGCTCGAAGTAGAAGGAGATGACGGTAACCTCCCAGGCACTAGTACGGATTTTCACAACCACGATGTTGTTGGTTGTGAGCTGCGGGTATTCGACGATATCCACATCCTGGTCAAAGACGGCTATTGCCGCCTTGACTTTCCCCTCTGCTCGACCAGTGCTCTGGTAGATCCTCACCCCCGTGTAGCTCTTCATGCTGTTAGTCCCGCCCACGTACGGCTCCTGGAGCAGCGCGAAGGCAGCTTTTCTTTTGGTGCACTCCATCATCAATTCATACGTTGCCAGTTCCTTTCTCTGCAAGTTTGCCTGAATGATGAGGTACGCAAGCGGATTGTCCTGGTGTTTTCCGTGGGCGCCCTTAGCAATACGCCGTTGTAGCCCTAGCTAGCGCATCCCACCTACGCCGCACTGGACACTCCATGCTAAAAGCGATATGGTCGGTGTTAGCCATTTTTGCCTGTACGCAGTTGCAGCAAGTAGGCGGCACATCTGCCAGCCGATCCGGACAGTCCATCCACATGTGGAGACCTCCACAGTGGCTGCACTTTTCCAAGGTCTCCTTACAGAATCTCTTTCCGTGGCCGTATCCCAGGCAAAGAGAGCACTGGACCAGAGGTGACTTGTCCTCTACCCGCACCTGCTGAAGGTCCACGTGCACCCTGCCTGCCGCCGTCAGGCGCTGCCACACGAGCGGGGACACCTGTAGCACAATGTGACCTGCATGTGGGTTCCGAGTCTTTCTTCTATATTTGACAGTCATCCGTTGCTCTTCCTGGGCGACGTCTCGGAGTAGGTGACTGTTTTGATTGCGCAAGGCAGTCACGACGTCCTCGTCGGTGTTGTATGTCAGGACGTCCTTAAGGATGATTAGAGGATCCTTATTTTTTACTTCCTCCACATGGAGGTCCGTGCCGGCGTTTTTAATCCTCGCGGCCACCTTGGCAATTTCTTCTTTAGTCGTGCAGCCAACAATCACCTTCTGATCTCTGGCCTTTCGTGCCACCTCCACGCGGAGCCCCTCCGCCCTGGCGTTGACCGCCTTTCGAAGCTTTTCGAGGATCACCTCTCCGGTCTCGGTTTCGTCTTTGGAGGCGACTACCACCGAATGTAGGGTGTTCCTGCTGATTGGGGCTGCCCCACTACTGGTTCCGGTGGCAGTCACACTCGCATACGTCACGGTCTTTTCGATGGTCTCCTGCTGTTTGGCCATGGACTGCTTCAGCTCTTCCAGCATTCTGGCGCTACTCGTGAGCAACTTTGTGTGCTCATCGAGTCGCGCCAGAACGCCGGATTCCAGGCCGACTGGGAGTGCAGGGTCGGACGGTGTCTCCGGCTCCAGCGCCCCTTCCTCCTCTTTTTTATTATTAGCCTTCCTGGCCTTTGTGCCCCCCTCGGCCTCCTTCACAAGCTGATACAGCCGATCAAGGGCCCCCGAGATGCCCACCTTGATTTCAGTCTTAAGGTTTCTCGAGCTGCTGAGATACGACTTTGCTTTTTGGAGGCAAGCTCTTGCCTCCGATGACTTATCCGGGAAGGATTTGACCGGGGAGCCGGTGTCCATCGGTTTCCCTCGGACGGCTGCCGGACCACTTTCTTGTGAAAGTGGTGAGGACAGCTTCGATTTAGCCTTGGCAGGGCCGGCCTGCGCCGACATCGCTGTCCGCGGGAGGGCGGTTTCGGCACCAACGGTCTCCCACTCTCCTATACTTTTCCTAACATTACGAGCGATGGTGGCCTCCGGTTTCGATGGTGGCGATTTCTTTCCATCGGGGGTTCTGATCATGTTGGACGTGTGCGTCAAATGGATAATAATAACGTGTGGGGCTTGTATAAGTTGTAAATAGCCTTGTCACCAACAAGAATAAAATAAAATTTATTTTAAAGTCAGTATAAAATATCTGCTCAATATAGAGCCGTTACAGTAAAGTTAGTATCAAATTGATACTGTCCAATCTTACAGCTACCTTATAACTAGTCACACAGTCAATTTGAACAATTATAGCAATTTGTACAGGTCAATTTGTGTGAATTTCCGGAAGAAAAACCGGTTTTTCCGGTTCCTGCAATCCAGTACAGGGCGAGACTACAAACCAGGTCCGCAGGATTGTGGCCCGCCGGAAGCCGAGTCCTCTGGTCGAAACCGCTACCCTCTAGGCCTCTCCGTTCCGGAGTTATACGGGAATTGCTGGATTTTGGCTCGCCGCAAAGTGCTCGAGCCAAAGGTAACCGCCAAGGGTCGGTGGGGTGGCGGGGGTGGGGTGGGTGGCGGGCGAAAAAATTTCGTCCCGCGATATGAAAAGTGAATTCTGTACGTGAATCTATTGCCAAAAAAGGTAAAGGTTGATGTAATTTGTTCAGATTTTAAGTGCTATAGGCGGCAAAAATTCGGTAATTTCGGTAATTTAGAGAAATTTAGAAAAAATCCTCACCTGAGGACACACACAGCCAATCTTGTTGAATTTAATGTATTGTTATCGGCAAAAAACTCGAGTATTAGGGATGATTTTCACCTCGGGACACACACTGTTTACTCTCGGTGCAACACGAATAGAGTGGCGGAGCGTGCGCGAGGTAGGTCCGCTTTGTTTCGAGTTGTGGGTAGGTGCGGTCGTCTGAGGAAGGGTAAAAAAGAAAGATTTTGAAGGTATTTTGGAATATGGCACGGAACCCTGAAAAATGTCTGGAAGGGCGGCTACCAACGGCGCAGGAGCACTCCGCGGCGAGAACGGCGCGACCCTGGAGGCAGGTGGTCTGCGGTTCGACTCCCGGCAATGAAAATTGAAAATGCGAAATTGTGAAAATTTGACGTAGTTGGGTCGGCTCCCGGTTTCCAACGTGCGATCCCTAACTAGGTACGACTTCACGAAAAAACGATGTTTCTCACCCTGGACTGGATTCAATAAAAATAGAAACAAAAACAAAAACAAAAATAAAAATATAAAAACCCTCTTTTAACAAAACAAACAGTACACTCAATTTAGGCGAAAAAACTGCGTCCCGCGATATGAAAAGTGAATTCTGTACGTGAATCTATTGCCAAAAAAGGTAAAGGTTGATGTAATTTGTTCAGATTTTAAGTGCTATAGGCGGCAAAAATTCGGTAATTTCGGTAATTTAGAGAAATTTAGAAAAAATCCTCACCTGAGGACACACACAGCCAATCTTGTTGAATTTAATGTATTGTTATCGGCAAAAAACTCGAGTATTAGGGATGATTTTCACCTCGGGACACACACTGTTTACTCTCGGTGCAACACGAATAGAGTGGCGGAGCGTGCGCGAGGTAGGTCCGCTTTGTTTCGAGTTGTGGGTAGGTGCGGTCGTCTGAGGACACACACAGCCAATCTTGTTGAATTTAATGTATTGTTATCGGCAAAAAACTCGAGTATTAGGGATGATTTTCACCTCGGGACACACACTGTTTACTCTCGGTGCAACACGAATAGAGTGGCGGAGCGTGCGCGAGGTAGGTCCGCTTTGTTTCGAGTTGTGGGTAGGTGCGGTCGTCTCGGGACACACACTGTTTACTCTCGGTGCAACACGAATAGAGTGGCGGAGCGTGCGCGAGGTAGGTCCGCTTTGTTTCGAGTTGTGGGTAGGTGCGGTCGTCTGAGGACACACACAGCCAATCTTGTTGAATTTAATGTATTGTTATCGGCAAAAAACTCGAGTATTAGGGATGATTTTCACCTCGGGACACACACTGTTTACTCTCGGTGCAACACGAATAGAGTGGCGGAGCGTGCGCGAGGTAGGTCCGCTTTGTTTCGAGTTGTGGGTAGGTGCGGTCGTCTGAGGACACACACAGCCAATCTTGTTGAATTTAATGTATTGTTATCGGCAAAAAACTCGAGTATTAGGGATGATTTTCACCTCGGGACACACACTGTTTACTCTCGGTGCAACACGAATAGAGTGGTTAGGTTAGGTTAGGTTAGGTTAGGTTAGGTTAGGTTAGGTTAGGTTAGGTTAGGTTAGGTTAGGTTAGGTTAGGTTAGGTTAGGTTAGGTTAGGTTAGGTTAGGTTAGGTTAGGTTAGGTTAGGTTAGGTTAGGTTAGGTTAGGTTAGGTTAGGTTAGGTTAGGTTAGGTTAGGTTAGGTTAGGTTAGGTTAGGTTAGGTTAGGTTAGGTTAGGTTAGGTTAGGTTAGGTTAGGTTAGGTTAGGTTAGGTTAGGTTAGGTTAGGTTAGGTTAGGTTTTTTTTTTTTTTTTTTTTTTTTTTTTTTTTTTTTTTTTTTTTTTTTTTTTTTTTTTTTTTTTGGGGCACTCCGTGAAAAAATCCATCATGGACGCCAGGGAAGGGGACCCTGGCAGTGTCGGACTCCTACCGACTAAAAAAACACGAAATGCCCATCTTCTTATCCTCTAACAGGAGTCAGAGTCCTTTGGTATCATTTTTTCATGTTTGCTCTTTTCTTTTCTTTTCTTTTCCTTTCTTTTCTTTTCCTTTCTTTTCTTTTCTTTTATTCTTAATATTCTTAACAATAATACAGCTTTCTTTAACTTATAATAAACGAGACACAAATCCTATATACTCATATATATTATTTATATACTAATCTATATAAAATTGTGTTCTTATTTATTCTTTTTCCCTACTTTTGCTGCTATGTTGATACAGTAATTTAGAAACTTATCTCTGGTGTTCTTATCTTCTATTATATCACACAGGTTATTTTTCCTTATTTTAATGCCTAGTTCTAATTCTATATCTAACCTTTCTTTTCCATATACAGGACAGTCAGTCACAACGTGCAGGGAGCTTTCTTCTACATCAGGGTCACAGATACACGCCGGGCTCTCCTTGCACTTGAACCGGTTCAAGTACTCGGAGAACCCGCCGTGTCCCGTCAGAATCTGTACCGCAAGGTGGTTAATGGTAATGCTTTTTATTATTGGATACGCCTTTATAGCATCCGGAAAAAACGCCTTTGTCGTTGATGCTGTCTCACCTTTCTTGTATCGCTCGTTCCATTCGCCAAGCGAGGTCAAACGGATCTGTCGCTTGGCGAATGAAACTGGGCATTTGTCATAGTTGGCCTTTGTTTTGAGTTTTAGTGCAGCCTCCTTGGCCAGCTCGTCTGCCCTTTCGTTCCCCTCTAGTCCAGCATGTGCTTTGATCCAGTACAAGTTTATTGTTTTATTTTGCTGGTGTAGTTTGGCGATGCTCTTTTTTATTTCCATTGCTAGTGGATGGAGGGAGGCACTGTTAGTTACGGTCTCCAGAGCTGACCTGGAGTCGCAGTAAATACTGCAGCTTTGCTGCGCCATTTGATGAGCATACTTCGTAGCCTCCTGTAGGGCAAGCAACTCGGCCTGGTAGACCGTGCAGAAGTGGTCGAGTTTTAACTTTTTGTTTTTAATTTCACGTCCATCCAACCAGATTGATATTGCAGCCCCGACCTTTCCCTCTATCTTGCTTCCGTCGGTATATATTTTTAAGCCGCCGCTGTCATGCTCTTCCACTTGTGCACGGTCCGCCAGGCAAGTGAATTCCAGTCCCACCAGATGCACAGGGTGTGGTGCCTGCGCAAACGGTGTGGGTCTCTCCATCTCTCGGCCCCTTACTACCTGTTGGGAATATCCTTTCTTTGCACAGTATAGTGCAGCCGCTTCCCGGACTCTGATATCCAGCGGGAGTATTCCCGCGAGCAGCAGGGCTGAGTTCAGGGAGACTGTTCGGTATGCTTTCACGACCTTCTGCACGAAACCCCTCTGCACCGAATTGAGATGTTTTTGTACACCCAACTTGTGTGTTGCCGGTGCCCATGCACTGGCTGCGTACATGATTACTGGTTCCACCACCGCCGTGTATATGGTTCTGATCACCTCGGGATTCAGACCCCAGTGGATTTTAGCTGCTCTCTCTAGCTGTTTGTAGAGGCCTAGTGCTTTACGGCAGACATTGGCAACGTGCGTGTTAAATGTGAGTTTATTATCCACTGTGAGTCCTAAGATCTTGATTTCCTTGAACAGTTCAATGTCTACCCCACCCATGCGCAACAGTGGGGAGTCGTACTTCAATTTATTTGTTACCACCATTGCTTTGGTTTTGTGTGGTGCAAACTTAAGCTTGTTTCTGACCCCCCACTCCTGGACATGTGCGAGGGCGGCATTGGCCCGTCCCTGAATATCAGTGGCTGTTTCTCCCGAGAAGATCAGAACCACATCGTCAGCAAAAGCTTGGCAGTAGTGGTCCCTGCATTCCAGGTCTTTAAGGAGGGGGTCCAGCAGCAGGTTCCAAAACGTTGGCCCCCCCACGGAACCCTGAACACATCCCTTACTTGTAGATTTTAGGTGCTCCGCTCCGGCGTACCTCACCCTAACTCGTCTGTCCGACAGGTAGGAGTCGACCAGCCGCCTAATGTTCACCGGGCATGTCGTCTCGGCCAGTCTGCAACGAATGGCGGGCCACCACGCATTATCGAAGGCTCCCTCTATGTCAAGTGAGACTAGTGTTACCATCTTTTTGTCTTCTAGTTTTGATCGTATATGGTTAGGTTAGGTTAGGTTAGGTTAGGTTAGGTTAGGTTAGGTTAGGTTAGGTTAGGTTAGGTTAGGTTAGGTTAGGTTAGGTTAGGTTAGGTTAGGTTAGGTTAGGTTAGGTTAGGTTAGGTTAGGTTAGGTTAGGTTAGGTTAGGTTAGGTTAGGTTAGGTTAGGTTAGGTTAGGTTAGGTTAGGTTAGGTTAGGTTAGGTTAGGTTAGGTTAGGTTAGGTTAGGTTAGGTTAGGTTAGGTTAGGTTAGGTTAGGTTAGGTTAGGTTAGGTTAGGTTAGGTTAGGTTAGGTTAGGTTAGGTTAGGTTAGGTTAGGTTAGGTTAGGTTAGGTTAGGTTAGGTTAGGTTAGGTTAGGTTAGGTTAGGTTAGGTTAGGTTAGGTTAGGTTAGGTTAGGTTAGGTTAGGTTAGGTTAGGTTAGGTTAGGTTAGGTTAGGTTAGGTTAGGTTAGGTTAGGTTAGGTTAGGTTAGGTTAGGTTAGGTTAGGTTAGGTTAGGTTAGGTTAGGTTAGGTTAGGTTAGGTTAGGTTAGGTTAGGTTAGGTTAGGTTAGGTTAGGTTAGGTTAGGTTAGGTTAGGTTAGGTTAGGTTAGGTTAGGTTAGGTTAGGTTAGGTTAGGTTAGGTTAGGTTAGGTTAGGTTAGGTTAGGTTAGGTTAGGTTAGGTTAGGTTAGGTTAGGTTAGGTTAGGTTAGGTTAGGTTAGGTTAGGTTAGGTTAGGTTAGGTTAGGTTAGGTTAGGTTAGGTTAGGTTAGGTTAGGTTAGGTTAGGTTAGGTTAGGTTAGGTTAGGTTAGGTTAGGTTAGGTTAGGTTAGGTTAGGTTAGGTTAGGTTAGGTTAGGTTAGGTTAGGTTAGGTTAGGTTAGGTTAGGTTAGGTTAGGTTAGGTTAGGTTAGGTTAGGTTAGGTTAGGTTAGGTTAGGTTAGGTTAGGTTAGGTTAGGTTAGGTTAGGTTAGGTTAGGTTAGGTTAGGTTAGGTTAGGTTAGGTTAGGTTAGGTTAGGTTAGGTTAGGTTAGGTTAGGTTAGGTTAGGTTAGGTTAGGTTAGGTTAGGTTAGGTTAGGTTAGGTTAGGTTAGGTTAGGTTAGGTTAGGTTAGGTTAGGTTAGGTTAGGTTAGGTTAGGTTAGGTTAGGTTAGGTTAGGTTAGGTTAGGTTAGGTTAGGTTAGGTTAGGTTAGGTTAGGTTAGGTTAGGTTAGGTTAGGTTAGGTTAGGTTAGGTTAGGTTAGGTTAGGTTAGGTTAGGTTAGGTTAGGTTAGGTTAGGTTAGGTTAGGTTAGGTTAGGTTAGGTTAGGTTAGGTTAGGTTAGGTTAGGTTAGGTTAGGTTAGGTTAGGTTAGGTTAGGTTAGGTTAGGTTAGGTTAGGTTAGGTTAGGTTAGGTTAGGTTAGGTTAGGTTAGGTTAGGTTAGGTTAGGTTAGGTTAGGTTAGGTTAGGTTAGGTTAGGTTAGGTTAGGTTAGGTTAGGTTAGGTTAGGTTAGGTTAGGTTAGGTTAGGTTAGGTTAGGTTAGGTTAGGTTAGGTTAGGTTAGGTTAGGTTAGGTTAGGTTAGGTTAGGTTAGGTTAGGTTAGGTTAGGTTAGGTTAGGTTAGGTTAGGTTAGGTTAGGTTAGGTTAGGTTAGGTTAGGTTAGGTTAGGTTAGGTTAGGTTAGGTTAGGTTAGGTTAGGTTAGGTTAGGTTAGGTTAGGTTAGGTTAGGTTAGGTTAGGTTAGGTTAGGTTAGGTTAGGTTAGGTTAGGTTAGGTTAGGTTAGGTTAGGTTAGGTTAGGTTAGGTTAGGTTAGGTTAGGTTAGGTTAGGTTAGGTTAGGTTAGGTTAGGTTAGGTTAGGTTAGGTTAGGTTAGGTTAGGTTAGGTTAGGTTAGGTTAGGTTAGGTTAGGTTAGGTTAGGTTAGGTTAGGTTAGGTTAGGTTAGGTTAGGTTAGGTTAGGTTAGGTTAGGTTAGGTTAGGTTAGGTTAGGTTAGGTTAGGTTAGGTTAGGTTAGGTTAGGTTAGGTTAGGTTAGGTTAGGTTAGGTTAGGTTAGGTTAGGTTAGGTTAGGTTAGGTTAGGTTAGGTTAGGTTAGGTTAGGTTAGGTTAGGTTAGGTTAGGTTAGGTTAGGTTAGGTTAGGTTAGGTTAGGTTAGGTTAGGTTAGGTTAGGTTAGGTTAGGTTAGGTTAGGTTAGGTTAGGTTAGGTTAGGTTAGGTTAGGTTAGGTTAGGTTAGGTTAGGTTAGGTTAGGTTAGGTTAGGTTAGGTTAGGTTAGGTTAGGTTAGGTTAGGTTAGGTTAGGTTAGGTTAGGTTAGGTTAGGTTAGGTTAGGTTAGGTTAGGTTAGGTTAGGTTAGGTTAGGTTAGGTTAGGTTAGGTTAGGTTAGGTTAGGTTAGGTTAGGTTAGGTTAGGTTAGGTTAGGTTAGGTTAGGTTAGGTTAGGTTAGGTTAGGTTAGGTTAGGTTAGGTTAGGTTAGGTTAGGTTAGGTTAGGTTAGGTTAGGTTAGGTTAGGTTAGGTTAGGTTAGGTTAGGTTAGGTTAGGTTAGGTTAGGTTAGGTTAGGTTAGGTTAGGTTAGGTTAGGTTAGGTTAGGTTAGGTTAGGTTAGGTTAGGTTAGGTTAGGTTAGGTTAGGTTAGGTTAGGTTAGGTTAGGTTAGGTTAGGTTAGGTTAGGTTAGGTTAGGTTAGGTTAGGTTAGGTTAGGTTAGGTTAGGTTAGGTTAGGTTAGGTTAGGTTAGGTTAGGTTAGGTTAGGTTAGGTTAGGTTAGGTTAGGTTAGGTTAGGTTAGGTTAGGTTAGGTTAGGTTAGGTTAGGTTAGGTTAGGTTAGGTTAGGTTAGGTTAGGTTAGGTTAGGTTAGGTTAGGTTAGGTTAGGTTAGGTTAGGTTAGGTTAGGTTAGGTTAGGTTAGGTTAGGTTAGGTTAGGTTAGGTTAGGTTAGGTTAGGTTAGGTTAGGTTAGGTTAGGTTAGGTTAGGTTAGGTTAGGTTAGGTTAGGTTAGGTTAGGTTAGGTTAGGTTAGGTTAGGTTAGGTTAGGTTAGGTTAGGTTAGGTTAGGTTAGGTTAGGTTAGGTTAGGTTAGGTTAGGTTAGGTTAGGTTAGGTTAGGTTAGGTTAGGTTAGGTTAGGTTAGGTTAGGTTAGGTTAGGTTAGGTTAGGTTAGGTTAGGTTAGGTTAGGTTAGGTTAGGTTAGGTTAGGTTAGGTTAGGTTAGGTTAGGTTAGGTTAGGTTAGGTTAGGTTAGGTTAGGTTAGGTTAGGTTAGGTTAGGTTAGGTTAGGTTAGGTTAGGTTAGGTTAGGTTAGGTTAGGTTAGGTTAGGTTAGGTTAGGTTAGGTTAGGTTAGGTTAGGTTAGGTTAGGTTAGGTTAGGTTAGGTTAGGTTAGGTTAGGTTAGGTTAGGTTAGGTTAGGTTAGGTTAGGTTAGGTTAGGTTAGGTTAGGTTAGGTTAGGTTAGGTTAGGTTAGGTTAGGTTAGGTTAGGTTAGGTTAGGTTAGGTTAGGTTAGGTTAGGTTAGGTTAGGTTAGGTTAGGTTAGGTTAGGTTAGGTTAGGTTAGGTTAGGTTAGGTTAGGTTAGGTTAGGTTAGGTTAGGTTAGGTTAGGTTAGGTTAGGTTAGGTTAGGTTAGGTTAGGTTAGGTTAGGTTAGGTTAGGTTAGGTTAGGTTAGGTTAGGTTAGGTTAGGTTAGGTTAGGTTAGGTTAGGTTAGGTTAGGTTAGGTTAGGTTAGGTTAGGTTAGGTTAGGTTAGGTTAGGTTAGGTTAGGTTAGGTTAGGTTAGGTTAGGTTAGGTTAGGTTAGGTTAGGTTAGGTTAGGTTAGGTTAGGTTAGGTTAGGTTAGGTTAGGTTAGGTTAGGTTAGGTTAGGTTAGGTTAGGTTAGGTTAGGTTAGGTTAGGTTAGGTTAGGTTAGGTTAGGTTAGGTTAGGTTAGGTTAGGTTAGGTTAGGTTAGGTTAGGTTAGGTTAGGTTAGGTTAGGTTAGGTTAGGTTAGGTTAGGTTAGGTTAGGTTAGGTTAGGTTAGGTTAGGTTAGGTTAGGTTAGGTTAGGTTAGGTTAGGTTAGGTTAGGTTAGGTTAGGTTAGGTTAGGTTAGGTTAGGTTAGGTTAGGTTAGGTTAGGTTAGGTTAGGTTAGGTTAGGTTAGGTTAGGTTAGGTTAGGTTAGGTTAGGTTAG
>OX371289.1:0-82500 GCA_947310995.1 Yponomeuta cagnagella
TTTGTTTTCCTAAACGTAATCAATAATTTTTTTTTGGAATCAAATCTCAATCATACAGGATAAGAAATATACGCCTTGAATGTTTGTAATTTGATTGGACATCGAACCCTCGGACCATATATTTTATCAAAAGTATACTAATGTTATTGCAATCACTAAAAATATTAAATTGTGGGAGCGAGACAGCATGCTCCACGTAAGAACAACCTTATGAGAGCTGGAAAATATCCGTAATAAAAAAGTATAATGCTAAGTAGCATTATTGAATTTTAAGTATAATGCTAAGTAGAATTATTGAATTTTAAGCAGGTAGCATTAAGCTCGCCTATGTGCAAAACTGCGTGTTTAAGATTTTAATAATCATAATAATAATATTTACAAAGACCTTTAATGGTAGAGGTCTCGAGTTGCTATAACTCATCATTCTTTACTAATATTGATTAATAAATACAAATAAATTTCAATAAAAAATTGTGTTTTAATCTTTATAAGGAGTCGCAGTTTCTGTGTTACTTCGAATAAAGCTATATACATTTTTAACTTTGAACGTTACTTTGTGTGATTTACTACCTTAACTAATAGGGGTTAAAGTATGAAATTGCCGTTTTATTGCAATAGGTTCTTTGAATTGACATAGAATCTTCATGGTTTGAGGTTTTCGAATGAAACTTTTTTCAAATGGTTTCTATGATGTTCTTTTTTTAAAAAATGTGAAACATTTGAATATCGACTTTCAATTGTTTTTGTTATTCAATTTAGACAAGAAAGATGGATACTGCGAAAATTCGAGTAATTTTTGAATACGAGTTCCGACGCGGAACTAACGCGGCAGAAACAGCCCGCAATATCAATGCTGCGTTTGGAGAGGGGTCTACTAATGAACGCACCGTGCGATTTTGGTTTAAACGCTTTCGTGATGGAAATTTCGACTTAAAGAACGAGCCACGAGGAAGACCGCCCACACAGGTGAATAACGATGAATTAAGAGAGATAGTGGAAGCCGACCCTAGTCAAACTACCCAGGAATTAGCGGCATGGTTTAACGTTACCTTACCCTCAATATTGACTCACTTGCGTCAAATCAATAAAATAAAAAAATACGAAAAATGGGTGCCTCATAATCACTCGAATTTTCGCAGTATCCAACTTTCTTGTCTAAGTTGAATAACAAAAACAATTGAAAGTCGATATTCAAATGTTTCACATTTTTTAAAAAAAGAACATCATAGAAACCATTTGAAAAAAGTTTCATTCGAAAACCTCAAACCATGAAGATTCTATGTCAATTCAAAGAACCTATTGCAATAAAACGGCAATTTCATACTTTAACCCCTAATATATACCTTCTGTTTTCAATTCTTTTCTGCCGGTTTCTGATTTGAGAATAATACTAAGTAAATACTTAAGTAACGTTCTGTCACGCTCTTTTATGAGAAATTTGAAGAGACACCACTACAGTTAACTATTTACTTAGCGAAATTCTCAATTCTGAAACTGGCCCTTTGTAAGGTTATTTAACTGATTATGTAGGTACCTACTGTATGTAATTCTTTGTAATATTGTCAAATAAAGTTTATACTTTTTCTTCTTATTCTTATATTTGTCTTTGACTTTTTTTTATATGAGAGAGAGCATTGTCTCCAGCTATACCGATGCCTTCCCCATTATTCCCAGCATGCCCTTCCAGGTAAAGGCAAAACAAAAGCACTGGAACAAACAATGACTCTTTAAATGATCCGTTAGAACACACCCATAATAGAAATTGAGGATAACTTTTAGCAAAATATGTTATTCTAAGCTTGGCCATCGGTCGAAGCGTTTCGTGGCTTGTAATTTCAAAAGTACCTACAAACTTTTCATTTGTAGCCTTCCCAAAAACTTCATATCTATTAACTCAATTAAAACGTTGAAAGCAAGCAGGAGTGTGATCCTGTGAATAGTGTGAGGGGCTAGTGATCGTTTCGTGGCCGCGAGTCACCGCCATCCAGACCGCCGTCTCAGTGCGACGATGTCGACCCGCTCTTTCATTTGGTTTGGAGTTCACATCGACGCCGACGACCCGATATCTGTAAGTAAACTCGTTGATTTTATGTCGATATTGTTGACAGGTGATATCACTCAGCGTGGAAACTTATCCAAAACCAAAGAAGGGGCGGGTCAGCTGGTCAGCTGGTCAATCCTTACATCACCCCATCATTACCCAACCCAACGATACCCCACACTATTATAGTGTAGGCGAGGAAACAATTAGGTTTATGCTTTTTTTTACATTTTATCCTACCGATTTGTCAGCGTGATTAATATTTATCTGATGGCACGGCAGTGTCCCGGCAAGTCGAGCAAAAAAGTGGCACAGCCGTACCATCAATTTCTCGAAGCAGTTCAGGCCATTTTCGACCCCCTATAACTTTGTTAGCGATAAAACTAGAAGCCTGAATTTGCAGTAACCAGGCAGGTATTGTATAAACATAGTATATTTAGATAGATAGATCATTTTTTTACATAAGTCACACACACGTATACAAAGCACAAACACATCTAATTACAAGAAACAGCACAAAGAAAACATAGTACAAAGCAGAAGTACACATGAAGAGCAAAAGCATTTAGACTTTAAATACATGTAATGTACCAATTGGTGAAAAGAGATTATTTCACATTTCATTCAATTTGAACCAGTAGTTTAAGAATTATTACTAGTCCAAGTTCCTTAATTTTGTCACTCACTGACTGACTGACCGATCATCAAAATTCTGAGGCACTTTTTTAGCAGATATAGAAGCTTCAAATTTAGAATACAATTAGTGTTTAGTATATAAATCAAGAAAAAAATAAAATATTTTGCGATTTGCGCATAAAAACACAATATATCTCACACAAGTAATACACATTACATTAAATTATATTGTTTAGTGCGATTGCCAACTCAGTCTATAATTTTATTTTAAACATAGAAGGTTTTTAATATTCATGATTACTATAAGGTCACTGTTAGGTTAGCTAATTACGTAATAACTTAAGACTGAAGAATGGACTCAATAAATTAACCGACTTGGTATTACATGGATCTCACAACTTTTTACGATAAAACAAATGAGTTTGCTTTTTTACAAGTTATTTTTTAATGGCATATATATACTATTACTACGACTATTATTAGACTTATAAATGTTAATATTACAACTTGAAAACTAGCTAAGATCGATTCCAGAAATATTAGATTTAAAAAACCCCAGTCTATCATAAAATATATCCAGATCATATTCCTTCCAACATTCATTATATGTTTTTAACATTCTATATAGGTATGGGACCATTTTTCCCCATATTGGTTTTACGGAGGGGTAAAAAGATCAAAAAGTAAGAAATTCAATTCATCCTCTTTTGAAAGTAAAATGACAATTTATGCATAAAATAAACTTAGAGAATATCGTAGATCATATTATTATTAAGAGTTTAAGTCTAGGAAGACTGCTAAATGGTCAGTAATTGTAGATTTTCATAACAATTATAATAGCTGTGTGAGATGTGTTCAATGGCACGTGATCCAAGTAATTATTAATTCCAGTGGGATAGGTGTGGAGTATTCCCAGCTAGGATATTAGATTAAGGTAACTGTGACAGTTTCTATCTGTGGAACTAGGTTTGATGTCGATGTGTCATCGACTCATCGCCAACAAGAACAATGTTTTTAAACATATTCAGGGAGATAATAACATGGTCAGTTGAGTTCAAAAAACTGTCTGTAGGTACAGTGAAACGAAGGCGATCGATATACAGATAGTAATGCAGTATCTGTACCAATTTTAATAAAAAGAAAATTGGCACATGTTCTTAAATTTCGCAATTTATGTGGCTTTTGACGTAAACAACTATACCATCGTTTTAATTCCTAACATGTATGAGTGATGCAGGGTGTAATTGTCGAGAACCGGGAGGAGTATTTTTTATTGAGTTGAGCCAAGGTGTGTCGGAAGGCTGTCAACATTATTGAGTTGAGCCAAGGTTTGGCGGAAGGCTGTCAACATTTTTTTTAAGCGAGTCACTAGTTTTATTTATGTAGGTACTACATTTTTCCGTGCTACACATACGGACTTTGCTATTTTCACTGAGTCTAAATCTAACAGTTAATATTTTCAGGATCCATATCTTTTAGTTTTTCTAGATCAGATATTCGTTGTAAATACGTGCAGCCGTATCGCCTTCCATTTTTAGTAGGTAAACGGTTCCGTGTGAACAGTAAGCAGTAAGCGCACGTAAGCGTGTTTATTCGCTCTGGAAAAATCACGCGCCTGTGAAAATATATATTTTTTGTTTTCTGTGTGAGGTACTCTGATACGAACACTGGTTTTCCTTGTCCGTCGATAGATAGGTCAGTTGTACATATTTAGAAAATAACTAACCTAACGATTTTTTTACAGCCACCGGAGTCTCCAGTGCAGCCCACCCCGGCGCCAACCAGTCAGATCCGGATACAGACAGAGATGGAACACTTTGTGCATCAAAGGCACTCACAGCAGGAGAGCCGGCGCGACTTCCACCAGTCCAGCCTTCTCCTGCAGTACGCGCGGGAGCAGCGCACGACTCCGCATACGCTGTGGCTGAGCTTCATGCAGCACATACAGCAGCACAACTTGGAGAACACACTGGCTAATCTGATCGAGTATCTCACCGTGACCACGAACAATAATGACGTCAACGCCAACTACCTTTTTGGGAGTAACGGTGCAACCAACAGCCATCGAAGTTTTCAAGTTGGTAATAATGAAGTCAATGTTGACGCAAAGTTAGCGAACGCCAGCGTTTGTAGGGAATTTAACGGCGCGGATCCTTTGGCAGATGAACCTAACAGAAACTTGAGTAATGTCGACGACTGTGCCGAACAGGCAGAACGAGAAACCACCTCCGTAAACTCACGCTGACTTCTTGGAGGTCAAGCAGGAAGCCGAGGAAGCGTTTGAGAAGAAGTTGGAGGAAAAGGAAAGAAATACAAGGGAAGATGAGAAAAACAAAGAGGTTTTGGGTAATATTGATGACGTGTTGAATTAAGGCGAAGTACATATTTATAGTTAAAACAGGAGTTCTTCGATTATCTAACTTTTATATTCTTTTTGTTGCACTAACCCGGGCTGAGGATAAGTTTTTAAACCTATTTAGAGGCTAAAAATTCCACCCATGCCGGGACTTGAACCTGTACTTCAGAAGATTTAATTTTTGTTAGCATTCTCATGTCTAAAGTACACGAATTATTTTAGTATCCTAGCTACCCTTGTTTGCCATTTTGAGTATCTTTATTTATTAAGGTTCTTCAGTAGATGTGACTAGAGGACTAAAATCTCAACTTGCTTATTTTTTAAGGCTATATTAGTCACTTTAGTTCTTAGACAAATTGTCTCATTTTTCATAAAATCTATTAATATTCAAGTATTAAATTGGGCAGAGGTAATTTTCAGAAAGAGACGGTGAGAAAGTTCTAGCTGATATGAGCTGCATTGGAAAACTGCGCCTGTTGTTCTTCTCGGCCGTTCATTAGAGCCCAAAGACAAAAGTCTTTAATCAGACACTACTTAGCCGAAACAAAATTTCCATTTGACATGTACCGGTATTATGTGGACCTAAATAAATAAATAATAATAAAAAATAAACTAAACTTGAACAATGATGCTCTCACCGATTTAAAGTCGCTCAGTGTTCCATGGAACTAGAATAGTAGATTGTACAACAAGTGCATAAAACGCACCATTTTACTCGAGACGTTTATCCATCCGAGCGAGCTTGCGAGCGAGGATAGATATAAAGTCGAGTGTAAAATGGGTTTTATGGACGAGTTGTACACTCTACTTTTCACTTCGATTGCGAGGAAATGAAACAGCAACATGTAAATATAGTAAATGCTAATTGAATTAAAATTGAAAGTTACATTAGAGCAATGAGAAATATTTAAAGCTGTTGGTATCTTTGCCTTGGTCTTAGAATACGAACGAAACGAAATAAAATAAAGAGGTTGTTGTATGAAGTTAAAGATGTTCGTGTGGCTGTTGCAGCGATTGCCTTGGTCTTCGACGAAGATTTTACTTTATGCTCTAGAGCATAAAAAGCGACTTTATGTCGCCTACGCACGACATAAAGATGAACTTTTAGAGCATGAGAAGTGAAAATAAATAAACTTTATTTATGTCCATCCAGGCAGGCGTGAGGTAAAAAAAAAAAAAAAAATTCAAACTAAATTTAAGAAAAAGTTTTTAAAACCTACTTGTACAACAAAGTAGGGTCAGAGTGTACATTAGTACTTAGATCACAAGCTACTTTTGTCCAGCACTTGTATGTGTCCGTCAAAAAGAGCCAGTCAAGGACAGCTCTCTTATTATTGAGTTTCCGCACGTAGCAACCCTGTCCATAAATGAGGCAATGAGGCGTCTAACGACTCCGCATACGCTGTGGCGGAGCTTCATGCAGCACATACAGCAGCACAACTTGGAGAACACACTGGCTAATTTGATCGAGTATCTCACCGTGACCACGAACAATAATGACGTCAACGCCAACTACCTTTTTGGGAGTAACGGTGCTACCAACAGCCATCGAAGTTTTCAAGTTGGTAATAATGAAGTCAATGTTGACGCAAATTTGTTAGCTAACGCCAGCGTTTGTAGGGAATTTAACGGCGCGGATCCTTTGGCAGATGAACCTAACAGAAACTTGAGTAATGTCTGCGACTGTGCCGAACAGGCAGAACGAGAAACCACCTCCGTAAACTCACGCTGACTTCTTGGAGGTCAAGCAGGAAGCCGAGGAAGCGTATGAGAAGAAGTTGGAGGAAACGGAAAGAAATACAGGGGAAGAGGAGAAAAAAAAGAGGTTTTGGGTAATATTGATGACGTGTTGAATTAAGGCGAAGTACATATATGGAAATGCTTAAAAAGGTTCTAAGCATTATAAATTGATAAATTATTATTTTATTAGTATTATATTACTAATGTGACAGCATATGTGTCGATAGAGAGACTCTGAAGCGAGAGACCCAGGTTTGATTCCCAGTGCGGGCTATTACTTTGTTTTGTAAATTATATATATTTGTGAAGTTACACTAGCGATACCGCTCGCTTGACGTGAAAGGAAACATCGTGAGGAAACCTGTGTGTCTGAGCTATTCACATACCTCAGCGCTTGAAATCGCCAATCCGTGGTGGGCACGCGTGGTGATTAAGCCCATACTCTCTCTCTCTCTGACAGAAGGCCTGTGCCCTACAGTGGGACGTTTATAGGCTGCTTATGATGAATTTTGGTATAGTGAGACGACAATTATTGACAATAGTAAGATCATTTTGTATTAATTAAAAATAACTTGCTCAAGTGCAGCGTACTGTTTTAGGTTTAGGTTATTAATTTCGCTTTGTCCGTCATAATCATAATTTCCTCTCCCCCTACATTACGCGCACCAAATCCTGAGCGATTCCAATCGTGTACGGTGTAACTGTCAAATTAGTATGGAATTTGACAGTTACACGATTGTGCCCCTTATAATTATGCCCCTCGGGGACATAGGGCTCGAAGAAGTTTTCGCCGTCAGGTCAGGGCTGATCTAGTGCCAAGTGCTGCGCTCCACATCTCGGCAGCTCGGCCCGAGCGCACTTTCTTTACTCCTTGTAAGAGTAAATAATCTTTAGACTACCGTGCGCCTCTTACTTGAACCGCAAGGAGTCCAGCCCCATAATGGCTTTGGGTAGATGGTGGTCTCCTCAGTGCGACCACCAGCGAGCTCCACGTCTTATAGCCGTTTAAATATGTGTGTGATGTTACTGACAAACGTTTCTAGGCACAACGGTCAATTTTTACATTTTTTATGATTGTTAATAAGATAAAGTGTAAATTAATATTAATAAATTGATTTATTAATAAAATATACATTTAGCAATGTTTCTTAATGAGTATTAATTTCAGCTATCTTTTAAAAACAACATCGTTTTCCAATTCCCTAATATATCTTAAGTTATTATCATATTTTCGGGCCCACGTGTAATAAATACTGTTGCTAATGAAAACAGTATTTGATATTCTTATAGTCAGGCGCAGGTATAAGAAGAAATGGCAGAGTAGCAGGCAAGGCAGCAGAGAAAATACATAATAGCAAGCAGATTGTGGCTATGATGGAAAAAATTCAAAATAAATTTATAAGGTTCCTTTACCTTAAGATGTATGGTGTATATCCAGGATATCCGCTTCTATATCCTACTCTGTTTTTACTCGGTATGGTTGGGTACAATCAACTGGAGGTGAGGAGGGAGGTGTCGCTCGCCACGTATTTACTTAGAGTATTACGTGGTGAGCTGCACAACCCGGCTGTCCTCCAATGGATCCAACTGTCCGTGCCGGACGAGTACTGCGGCCGGCGGCGGCGGCCGCGGCTGCTGGTGGTGCCGCGCGCGCGTGCTAACCTGCTCCGTGACGCGCCGCTCACACGCGGTTGCTGATCATACGGACTTATTTGTATGCACTCTGGACGAGTTCACAAAAGCCTCGATATGCGTTTTGGGTTCTAGTTTAAGTAAATAGATATTAGTATGTATTAAAGTAGATCTGAATAGACTTAAGATTACAATCTAAATTGCGCATCTGTCGTATTAGGCTTGTCCTGTAAAGATAGTTGTAAGAAATTGAAATAAATAAATAAATAAATAAAATCTTTTACTTGGTCAACCCTATAGTAATCTGAAGGTTTTCACTTCCGAGCTTTTATATCATCTCGCAACAGTAACAGTAACAGCGGTGTCGACCGAACCTATCAATCGACGGAACAATCAAACTCATCCTACTAAAAGTATTTGTTGTCAAATGACTTCAAAAGTAACATAAAAAATAAACATTGAGTTACTAACCAGTTCATATTGATTAGATACCTAACTGACCGACTCCTTTAAAATACGATACATTTAAGTACCTATATTGTTGTGATGAAGTTACCCGTCCCCGCCCCGTACGTGACCGTTTGCACATTGCACCTGAGATGCGCGGCAGAATGTTTTCTGACAAAGTGGCCGTGTCAGTCTTATCTTATCTTATTTGCAGTGAAAGTAAAGAGACTGCATCAACTCAACAGTCTCCTTGTTACTGTAACACAAACTCACGAAGCTTCTTTTTTGCAACTACCTACTTTTGTTGTAGGAGTTTTTTGACAGATTTAAATTTTGTGTAATGAATGACGGGTTTATGTCTAAATTATAAAAATGTCACGTGTTTCATCACGTCTATCACAGTTTTTGTTATCGAAATCCTCCGAAACCAATTTCTAGGATTTTTTTTTGAGTGTATTTGGTAGTAGGTCTGAGAACAGGTCGTAGGCTAATAAATATGACAAAACAGCGTTTGCCGAGTCAGTTAGTAATTTTATGAAATTCTTGCTTCAGTTGCTCTGCCAATGTCCCAGCGTCCGTTAAATAATCGTCCTAAGTAAAATTGTAAGATGAACACATGAACACAAGCAGAAAGAAATCTAAGTTCAAATAAAGTTAAAATTAAAAAATGGCCAAAAGATATCAAAAGTCGAAAATGACAAAAACTAATAAATTGACCTGTTTTGCGCGTTTTAGAGGCAACTATGTATAAATTAAATTCGAATAGTATAAGTACCCAATTTCAGATATACCTAGGTAAGTAGCAGGCACGAACTTAAGACAGCGGTAGAGAAGTATGGCGATAGTAGAGGGTTTTTTTAAAAATGTAACAAAAATCATCGTTGCTTTTTTAGGACGTTTTTTCGTACCTAACTGACAAGTGGGTTTTATTTGTTCAATTTTATGTTATTTTTTGTCTCGAGAGTACAAAAACGATCCATACTTAGGTATGGTTCATAGCCATAGTCCATACCTAAATAAATATAGAAAGTAACAGTCGGTAGTGAAGCAAGTAACTATTAACTACTTCTGGATGTTGTAAAGTGGTGTTTTGTTTTGTGTTCAATAACTCCGACGCGATTATGACGTCACGAACTACGAGTATCACCGTCTAGTCTCTACAGAGTGACTTTGAATTCGTTCACCGTATTTTAAGGGGACATTCTAACCGTGATTTAAAAACATATGGTGCAAATTTTTTTTGTTACCCAAAATTACTTTACTTAGGCATAAACAACTTGTTAATTAACATCTTGTTAATTAGTCATAACTTTAAATGTATACCGAGGTTTGTTTATTAATATCTTTTATCTTTTCTTTAACAAACAATATCAGGACAAAAATAAATAAAATAAAATTTATTTGTAGGCAAACATGGTACAATAAGTTCTTAAAAGTTTATAATTCAGTAGTTCACGAATGTCTGCGCCAGACTCTGACATACAACGCACCTTAATTTCCTTAACGTCACTAAACGTAATACACACATTTTCAGCGAAGGTGTCATTCTTCAGTTAAAACTCATGCATTCCGCGAGAAAGTACCTAACGACACAATGCCATCTAGGGGCTTTTTAGTGAACTATTCAAACCAGTGTCTTCAGCAAACATAGGCCCGAGATTGTAGGTTAGATGGTAGGTAGGCGGTACTTACCTCCATTTTGATGATTTTTGTTTAGTGACGTTAAGGAAATCAAGGTGCGAATTGTCTGGCATACAAACAGTAATAAAAATCCAAAAAAATGTTTTGAGCGTCTTATGATCGGCGCCGGCCAACTCAACTGCTTTTTCAATTGTTTACGCGTATCGGACGTAAAACTCTTAAGCGTTTAACATAGTAAAAAGTAAAGACATAAAAGTCACAGAGATAAGCTCGCCTTTGTACATACTATTTCTTATGTAATGTCCTGTTTAATGTTTTGTGTGGAATAAAGTAAATATATATAGTCACCCTGTAGAGTCTACAGTGTAGACTCTAGTGTATGTATTCCAGAGGGATAAGCCGAAACGACAGAGACGTTAATTATTTATTCATATTATCTACTTTTCTGTCTGTTTACCGGAAACGAACGAAAAAATAATGTATATACATGTTAAATTGTATTTTTAAGTACCAGGTACGAAACAGTATGTAATAACCGATGTCAGTGCTTGTTTTTATAAGAATTTCTTCTATAATATTCTATTCTTCGAGAGCAGGCCGAAGTAAACTCTAAACCAGTGCAATATGGTCGCAATAAAGTTACCGAAACTATACCTAAATTCTGTGACTACATTTTAAAAAAGGGCGTGTGGCCACGCGGATTGTAGGGTTCCGGAGGTGTTCATCAAAATAAACGAACTTATAAGGAGGGGTTTTGGGGTTGTTGATTGTCATTGTTTTTTTTATCCCACTGCAGGGCACAGGCCTTCTCTCATAGAGAATATGGGTTAAATTACCGCGAGTGCCCACCGCGGATTCGCAATTTCAATTGGGGGGGGTTGCACTTCTCTAACAAAAACATAGTTCTTTGATTCACTTGAGAGTCGAAATATACGTTTTTTGCGGCATAAACGGCCGTAACTTTTTTACGTTAACTTTGAAGTTTGATTTTTTTCAGAGCTTCAAGAGACTGTAGACTTGAGTATAAGGTTTTAATTTCAATTCGATGCCTCCACTTTTTCCCGAGATAAAGGGTTTTGACAGACAGACGGACGGACGGACGGACGGACGGACGGACAGACGGACAGACGGACAGGCCAATAAAGTGATCCTATAAGGGTTCCGTTTTTCCGTAACTCTTTTTTTTGCTTCAGTTCATTAATGGGAATTATTTATATAAGCGGCAAATAGGAATTATTTATATAAGCGGCAAATACAAAAATAATTTCATTGCACGCCTGCAGTTCTAGGTTTTTTTTTTACGCTCAAGAATGAAATTTATGCAGCAACCGCAATCATTACGTTTGGAAAATATTTGTATCAAATATATCAACAAAATAAAACTACATGGAAACCTTTTACCAAATACAATTCGATGTAAGTAGTATCATTGATGGCACGTCGAACTGTGTGTTTAAATCAATGAAACATTAAGTTTTATTTTTGCTTTACAAACGTACATTGTCTACGATCTGTCATGTGACAGCTGTCAAAAGCACTCTCAAATTAAACCTTCAAGTCAAGCGCATCGAGTTTTAACCCTTAATAAGGCGCGAGCCAGTAGGCTAGTTAGAGAAAAAGTTGAAATTGATTTAGGGTAAGTTGATACTCTAGAATATGAAAAAATATAAAAAAGGGGGGGTTGTCATGGGGGGAGTAGCTTTTTTTTGGGTGGGAAATAATATCCCTTTGCCCGATTAGGTTTACGCATTAGGTTTTTGGGTGGGAAATAATATCCCTTTGCCTGATTAGGTTTACGCATTAGGTTTTTGGGTGGGAAATAATATCCCTTTGCCTGATTAGGTTTTGTACTTTTAGCCTCAGTTTCAGTATTTCCATATACAAGCACTAGCCCGTGGTTTGGTTTGCATTTTTTGTAAAATTATTAAAATTTGTGTAAACTAGAAGATTAAAACAATTTAGAATAATAAAAATGTTTTATTACGCTTATAAAACTAGGAAAAAATGAAGGTAAGTAAAAAAGTGTGCGACAGAGAAAAAAATGTGAAACGTGCATGTGCTGTTAGAACGAATAAATAGAAGAAATAAACAGGTGAGATGAATAATAAATGCAAGTGCTTGCCACCAACAAAAAAATTGTGTCTGACAACTATTGGCAAAAACATAACACCAAATAAATGCAAACGAAGTCGGGTGCAGTAGCTAGTTAGCAATAAAAAAAATCATGAACTTATCGGGCAAGGGGAAATAATTTCCCACCTATAAATTTGCAATTTTTGAGTTTATGGTTTATTCTACATTGCCTTGGAAAATACACATAAAACAGCATCAGAATAGACCTTTTACCAGAGCAATCAAATTGTTCTTACAGGATTTTTTGTAGAACAAAAACTCGTTTTTTCTTCGGACTGTCAGAAAAATCACCGCTTTGTTTACTCGAAATTCTCCCACCGACTCTTTGACATAAAAAAAATAAGTCAAGGGTTGCCAATAAGCAAAAAGTGTTGCCAGGAAAAGAAAAAAAAAGTCCTAATAATCTGTGGTAAGTGGTTTATTCGTTCACTGCAAATGATTTGTAGACAATATTTTACTTAAAAAAAAAAAACGTCGTGGTGGGAAATTATTTCCCCTTGCCTTATTAAGGGTTAATTTCTCTCGTCTTTAATGCACCAAAAAATTCAATTTCGTATCTGTTCACTGTGGTAAAACAAACGTAATGATAGGTCTTCTATTACACAAAAATGGATCGCGCTAACTTAAACAAGGTTGGTGCATGGAAAAGTCATAGGTACCCTACATTATGATATGGCAAAACGTGGGATACCGCCGTTTTTGCCAAACGATACTTTTGACTGAATAATGCTTGGTAAAATGAATTTTGACCAAGTATTTATTTGGTAAACAATAACTTGCCATAATAACTTTTGCTAACTGTTTATTTGCTTTAAGTTGTTTTGAGAAATGTTTTTTTGCCAAGTGATAATTTGCGGAAAATAGTTTGGGAAGTAATACTTTGGGAAACGATTTTTGGCAATACATTAGTAAACCCATTTATTGCCATGGATGGTATTTATCAGAGGTGGTAAAATCTTGTTTTCCTGACTCTAGAATTGCTGCCGAGGTTGCCTTAAAACGAAAAAATTGCACATCCACGCTGAAAAATGTTATTGATGAATTCCAAAAAGACTATTTAGAAAACATTATTAAAAGTGATAAATTCAGCGTATTGGTCGATGAATCAACGGATATTTCGTCCACAAAAGCCATGTGCATTATTATCCGTTATGTTGATGAGCAGCAAAAAAGCTCACGTCCTCGCTATGGGAACTGGCACCTTTATTTGAGGCAGGAGATTTTACGATGGCAGCAGAGGGAGCTACAGCAGAAGCCATGTATGATCTCATTATAAAGGATTTGCTTCAGATGGCTGCAATAAAATTAATGATGGGCTCACAAAAGTCTAGCCAGCCGTTTGCGAGAAAATCTGCCTGGTATCTTTATTTTTAAATGTATTTGCCATTCTATGCATAACTGACTTCAAAACGGCAAGCCCAATATTTAGAATTTCAAGTTTTTACTACCACAAAAATCCACAAAATTTTAAATCCATCACAAACTAGGTGGCTTTCCCTGCTATCGGTCGTGAACAGGCTGCTTGAACAGTGGAAAAGCCATGATAGAAACACAAAACCAGATATATCACCAAATAAAGAACAATTAAAAGAGTTTTATTCTCGCTGCAGAGATTTCCTCATCACAGGCTGCAAAGAAATAAAAAAAGGTAAGACTTCTCTGACGATTTAATTCAACTTTTAAAATATTTATCACCTGAAGAAGCAGCTAATAATCAAGCAAGAAATGTTTGTCCATCCATTTTACCGCTTATGCAAATGTTGCCACGAATCGTCAATAATGCAGACGATTTCCAAAAAAATTATGATAAATGGAGAATGCTACCAGTGGTAAATAAATTACCATTATATGAAATTAGCTCACAAAAAACCGATGAGTTTTGGATTGAAATCCGTGATGGAACAGAACTAAAAACATTGGCATCCTTTGCTTTAAATGCATTATGTTTGTCACACTCGAAAGCAGACTGCGAGCGTATTTTCAGTGAAGTAAATAATATGAAAATGAGACTTCGAAATAAATTAATTACTCCAACTATTAATGACACTTCTAGCCAGACAAACAATCCGTAATCACGGTAATTGTACACAATTTCAAGTACCACACGAAATTATTCGTAAAATGAAAGAGAAAAAACAGTATGACCAACATGCGACAAAATCAGAAGTACTGGAAACTATTCAAAACCAATATGGTGAAGAATAAAATAAGTAAGATTAAAAGTAGTACACGCATAGTACGTTGTATTTGTTTTTATTATTTAAACCTTCCAAATAAACATTTCGTACAATACGGCGTTTTTCTTACTTTTCCCTAAAAATCCGGCAATTTTATAATTAGAATACGGCAACCCTAAATTTGTCAGGAACAACACTGACGACTAGCAAATGCGCCGCTACGCTAACTTCACTCGGTTCCCCCTCTTAACCGTGGTCCCACCGCCATGCCCCACTGGCGGGTCCACAGGTATTTTTTTTCTCTGTAGACACACTGCACTATAACTTGCTCTGTAGACTCCAAGTCAAGTAATTTTGTTTTGACGGCGTCTACCGTTACAGCTATGCCCGAATGCTTATTGAGCCATGATCGTAGGGGAGAATCGATCGGGCAATACCGCCAACAACAACGATCCTGTCCACTCGTCATTAATTTCGAATCCCGTTCCACTGAGTTTTTGATCACGTACGACGCCATCGAACTACAATTTTCTCGGCGAATCGAAATTAAACTCCGAAGCAAAGTTATCCTTCGCGTAAATCCACTGTCATCGAATAATTGTCTCAGTTTTTCCCACAATTCCTTCGAGGATTTTACACTTTTTATGTGTACCTACATATAATGACGGGTCGATTGTCATAATCAATTTTGTTTTGGTTTTTTCGTCATCTGCAGCTTCTATGTCCTTTCCGTTTTCTGGCTTCACACAGTGTTTCATGCCCTCGAGGATAATAAAATTCTCTGCCGCGAAACACCACTCACAAAAAATTTCGCGTCCCTTTAGCTTGGGAACATTTATTTTACAAGATAGCTGGCGGACATCTTCTGACTAAACACTGCGAAAAAAGACAATCGGTCACGCACGCCACAGTTCAATCGCTTTTCGATTTCCACTATTAATACCTACTCGTAATTACTTCGAGAAACTTATTAATTATCGAAAAAGTACTGCGATTCTATGATCGAGAGGCCCATAACCTATAATAGAACAACGGTTGATTGAATGACTGAGGATGAACTAACTAGGGTCAGCAAATTATTATTTTCATCCGATTGCACGGAAGATGAGTTTGGATTGTAACACAACATAATTTTATTCTAATAAATATCCTTTTAAATAAAATTTAAGTCTTTTTATTTACTCTATAATTGAATGCCAAAATTACTCGATACCTGAGTAACTCGATACATTTAATACAAGTACGATTCCAGTATCGCTTACTTTTGAAGCGATACTACTCAGGAGTATAGTATCGATAGTTTTATTTCGATACAATATCCCTAGGTGTATTGTTGAAATATATCGACAATGTGGGCGTATGTGGAACTCGGTCTTAAAAAAAAAAGTTAGTTCTGGGGATGTGATATTGGACATAAAAATCGATTTTTTAATAATCAATTTATTCTGTTCGTATAAAAATCGACTAAAAAAACCGGCCAAGTGCGAGTCGGACTCGCGCACCGAGGGTTCCGTACAAACCTGCAATGTCAACAACATTTTTTCACGGGTTAAAGGCAATTAGATCTAAGTATTTGATATGAATTTCAACTTGATAGCTCTACGCGTTCATGAGGAAAAAAGTAATAAGTTTATATTTATTAAAAAATATATATTTTGTAATGTAACTAAAAATTTAAGGTTTTCGGAATTTTTCCTTTATGTGTGCTATAAAACGTTGCTTCATGCCAAATTTCAAGATTCTAGGTCGACTGGAAGTACCCTTTAGGTTTTGATTCCCTTGCGAGTACTTGCGAGTTTCAAAATATGCAGCTTAAATTGCTGTTTCTTTTGATTGCGTTGACATACAAGTTAGATTTTGTTACAGCTTAAAGGTATTATAGACCTGAGTATTTGGTATGAATTTCAATTTAATACCTCTACGCGTTTATGAGGAAATGGGTAGTAAGTTTAAAATTATTAAAAAAAATATATTATGTGATGTAACTAAAAATTTATGGTTTTCGTAATTTTTCCTTTATCTATGCTATAAGACGTTGCTTCGTACCAAATTTCAAGATTCTGAGTTCACGGGAAGCACCCTGTAGGTTTTGATTCCCTTGCAAGTGTCGAAAATTTGCGGCATAAACGGCTGTATCTTTTGATTGCGTTGGCTTAGAAGTTTGATTTTTTCACAGCTTCAAGGGACAGTAGACCTGAGTAATTGATATAAATTTCAGCTTCATACCTCCACGCGTTCCTGAGAAAAAGGGTCTTGACAGACGGACGGACGGACAGACGGACAACAAAGTGATCCTATAAGGGTTCCGTTTTTTCCTTTTGAGGTACGGAACCCTAAAAATAATTTTTTTTAACAAAAATAATTGATTGTTTGCAAAAATCGATTTTGTCACAAAAAATAAGTTGTTAATTACTATGCATTGTACGCAGAGTAACTCAGGCATAGTTTGAATAGAAAATACCTTATTTACTTGACGACTGTATCTAAGAATTACGATGTCAGCTTTAAAAAAATTCATCTAATAGAACGTTATTTACCAAAACTTTTTTAAAAACCAATTTAGAGGCTAAACATTTAAAAAAATTGTCCTCAGTACGGGTTAGTGCAACAAAAAGAATATAATCATGTAGGTATAGCGATATCATTCCGATGTAAATACCTAACTGCAAAGTGGGTTACTCGGGGCTACAAGTGATGTAAATTGCTTCGGCCAGATGTCGCTGCCTGTACGTAATACAGAGAAGTTTGTAAACAAGAGACTTGAAATTTCGCTGATGCCTGCACTTGCCCATTACCTCAGTTGGAAGAGCGCTGGCACGGTTAGCCAGAGGTCGCGGGTTCAAGTCCCGGCATGGGTGGAATGTTTAGCCTCTAAATAGGTTTTTAAAAAATTGTCCTCAGCACGGGTTAGTGCAACAAAAAAAATATAAAATAAAAATATTGTAATTGTAGGTAAAGCAATTGATTTTTTTTTTTCAAATTTATCTGCAAAAAACACTGCTTTTTTTGCGGACATTTTATAACTACATGGGGCGCAAAAATTCTAAGATATTGTAAGAGCTTTTGCTATAAATATATTTCTTAACCCCGTTTCTCTTCTTAGCGGTTCTAGCATGCTTATTATAGATATATCTTCAAGGTAAAGAGTCGTATATTATAATGGCCAATAAAGGATGTGTTTATAATTTTGTTATTTAATTGTAGACCATTATATCAGACAGACCGTTATATTTTATTCCATAGTATAACATTAAAACAAAAGATAACGTTAGTTCAAATCTCAAAACCACAAAATTGATTGAATTAATTGATCAATGTTACAAATGTTAAATAATAAATAAAACTAACTATTCAATTTCTTTTTAAGCATACAAAACTGGTAACCAGCTAAATAGAGTAAAAATCACTTGGTGCACGTTTTTAAAGCAACGTTAAAGGCGTGGATAATGACAATACCTACGAAGTTGTATTAATGACAATAAAAAGTTTTATTATTATTATTGCTGTTATTATTGTATCAAGTAGACCAGTACCGGTAGGGAACAAAGCCGGCTTGTAATAAGTTTATTACTTAATTATTACGAGAGTATAAGCCGCTATATAATCTATACGAAGGCTTTCGTACCATTATCTGATTCTATACATACAACATTAGACACAAACATCGAGAAAAAACGGCAAAAAAACACGTTTCTTGTATGGGAGCCCCCCTTATTATTAATACTTATTTTATTTTAATTTAAGTACTTATTTTTGAAGCGAATATATAACTAAATATTCTGTGTATATTTCAAGCGTTTACCTGTTGCCGTTATTAATATCGAGCAAAAACATCAAAAAAATTACGTTTGTTGTTTAATTTGTAAATATTTATTTTATTCTGTTTTCAGTATTTTTTGTTATAGCGACAACAACAATACATCACCTGTGAAAATTTCAACTGCCTAGCTATCACCGTTCATGAGATACAGCGGTGACGGACAGAGACACACCGACAGACAGACGGACAGTGAAGTCTTAGTAATAGGGTCTTGTTTGGCACCCTTCGGGTACGGAACCCTGAAAATACAAAAAGACGAAAGTTACCAAGTAGGTAGTTGGTAATTTTCGTCTTTTGTGCTCCGAGCCGTTTACTTCGGGCTCGGAAAAAGTAAAATATTATCCTATAACCACCGATTACGAAATCATGAGCAAACTTAAGGCTTTGTTTACAAATACAATGTTAATAATCATTTACCTGCTGAGCCATAAAAAGACCCAATAGAGGTAATTTTAAAGGTAATAGAAAGTAATTTCTAAAGCAACATCGGCGACCCGTCCTTTGATCCTTTCAGCTGAACCAAAGGACACCGCTCATTTGGGTAGAACAATAGGACCCCTGCATTGTTCACTAAACACTTCTTCTGTGTGTAGGTATCCATAATTCGGCATTTAAGATTAAAAAGAGACAAATACAAGCTCCAGTGTAAATAAGGCCAAAATTCCTTTGGCTAGAAGAGGATTCAAGCCTCGGACGTTATTTGGTGGTTCAGGTAAGGGCTGCTCAAATATAATGGATTTAAACAAAAGAACCTGACCTACGACTCGTACTTGTAAAATACCTATTGCCTCTTGGAAGTAGTTCAATTAACGATTGATACTATTTTACTTAGGTATCTACTGAGTAAAGAAACGGTTTTCCGGCGTCGCGACGCGTTATTTCAATAAATCAATGTATGAAGCAATGTTACTAATGAAACTGTCTTCACCATGCATTGTGTGCTATCCGTCTTCTGTCGAAATGGTGACATTAAGTTAAAACTGTTTATTTGCTCAGCAACCATGAATTAATTTATTCCAGTTACTTTCCATTTTGTCGAAATCAAAGCTTATAATGGTATTCTATTGGGTCAATGTGTATTTCGTTATTTTATACAATAAATTGTAAACTCACATACCTACATTGCTTTTGGCCCCACACTAGGATACCCTGTGTCGTAGGAACCAGAAACAACGACATCACAAACATGTAAACATCCAAAACCTGGGTTTTTTTTTGTCCCCAGCCGGGATTCGAACCGAGTCCTCTCGCATGGTATGCAGATGCACTACCGCTGCGCCACGAGGTCGTCATTATTCCAATTTATTTTATTTTACAGTTTATCGGCTTTTACAGTCTTTTACGATGTAGATAAAGCCCACAATAGGTACCACTGAGTACCTCTAAGACAAACCCCCAGTTTCTCGTACACTGACACGCTGTTAATCTACTGTTAACAGCTGTCAATTGACCAAAGTGCATACAAAAAAAACTAATGAAAGCTGTTAACAGTAGATTAACAGCTTGTTAGTGTACCTGAAACCGTGGGTTACCCACGTGCACACACAGTGACGTTACGGGCGTCTTCGCAACAAAAATGTAACGGCCTTATTTATTTTTATAAACGATTCCTCCAAAGCACTCCTCAGACAGATGCAGTTTATTTACTCTATGGTCAAGTCTTACAATACTATTGTTCTGAAGTCTTTTCCTTGTAAAATCTCCACCACAGACTAATTTCTCGAGCCTTTTAAGGAGCCGTGTTTTTATAAAAGACAGTAGGGTTTGTCTGCTGTCGGACTACACACGGATGTGAAGGCCGAAAGGTCAATTTGTACTCTGTACCAGTCGAAACCACCTAGCTTTGCATGCTCAATCTTCTCCGTCAGCTACGTTGCGGGTGAACGTTGCACAAAAAATATTAAGGTAGCCCGTTGTCAAATGTCGTTGTGAAACCTAAAACGTAAGGTAGTACCTGCGAATGTAACATTTCTTGATGTGTTTTTATAAGTATAATGCTATCAATGTTCCAGTTTTCTATCTCGGTAAAAGTAAATTAAAGTTCAATCAACTTTAGTTGAGTAAGTGATAAAAAAATATCACCGGGTGCAGAGGTCTATGGGTCAACATAACACATCGAACTTGTATCTAGGAAGTAGTTCGAGCGGCGCGCATATAAACGGCGACCGCGGTGCGGCCGGGTACTGTCTCAGCATGACCGCCTCGCTCGCACGTGCACTGCTGCTGCCGCTAGTGCTGCTGGCGAGCGCGCGCTGCGGGCGCGGCGCCGGCGGCTTCGGCTCGGCCCTCGGCTCGGGCCTGGGCTCCGTGGGCTCGGGCTTGGGTGCGGTGGGCTCGCACCTCAGCGCCACGGTGTCGCGGCTGAACGACGTGTGCGCGCGCGACATCACCTTCGAGTTCCGGCGTGCGCTCTACAACTTCTCAACGGAGCTGTACAAGCAGATGTCGAAGCGCAACGAGAACCACTTCGCGGTATCGCAGTTCAGCGCGTGGCAGGCGCTGGCGGCGCTGTACGAGGCGCAGGGCGCGGAGCAACCGGGCGCCGAGCCGCTGCGCGCCGCGCTGCGGCTTCCGCGCGAGGCGTGCCTGCGCCGCAAGTACTACGCGCTGGCCGCTTCGCTGGAACCGCCCGGCGACGACGTGACGCTGCGGCGGCGGCGCGTGCTGCTGCTGCCGGCCGGCGCGGAGGTCAACGCCACGTGGGCGGCCGAGGTGGAGGCGGCGGGGCTGCTGACCGTGCTGCCGCCCGGCGCGCCCGCGCCCGCCGACGTGCCCGCGCCGCCGCCCGGCGCCGGCCCGCTGCTGCTGGACTCGCTCGAGTACTCGGGCCTGTTCGAGGCGGCCTTCGCGGACGCCGACGTGGCGCACGACGCGCCCTTTAAGGACGACTCGGGGAAGGTGATCGGCAAGGTGGACCTGCTGCGCATCAACACGCGCGTGAAACTGGCGCACCTGCCGCTACTGGGCGCCAAGGTGGTGGAGCTGGCAGTGGGACGTGGGGGGCGCTACCGGCTGCTGATGCTCGTCAACCTGGGCACCGCGCCCATCACGCGCACAATTAAGACGTTCCCCAACACGATCATCATCGACATCTTCGAGAACCTGCGCGAGAGCTTGATCCCGCTGCAGGTGGCGATCCCGCGGTTTTCGCTGGCGTGGGAGGGCGCGCTGGGCGCGGGACTGGGCGAGCTGGGCGTGCGGCTGGGCGAGCAGGCGCCGGCGATGGGGTGGCGCGGCGCGGGCGGGGTGGCGGGCGCGCTGCAGCGCGTGCGGCTGAGCGTGACGGGCGCGGGGCTGGCGCCGCCGGAGCCGGGCGCGCTCGGCGTGCTGGGCGCGGACCTGCTGGGCGCGGCCACGGGGCTGGCGGCGGCGGTGGGCCGCGACTTCACGGCTGACCGCCCCTTCATGTTCGGTCTGGTGGACTCCGTCACGCGCACTTGTCTCTTCACCGGCGCCTACACTCACCCCTAGTCTCACGTTCTTGTAGATAGAGTAACTAAATGTTAAATTAATTCGTAGGTTTTTTTTAATTGTAATTTATGTTAAGATTTTGTAGAAATGAAATGTAAAAAATACACTGGATGTTTTTTACAAAATCTATACAGTAGGTATACATTGAGTTCCTACTTTAACTCGACAGTATACAGGTAAAGAATGGACAACCTGAAGACCACACCTATATCTTCAGTAACCAATCCCAAACAAAATTATTTTTTATACTATAAGCTTACCGCGGTCAATTTGTATAAATTAAAAAGAAATAAAAATTATGTATATTATGTAACGGTGTTATTTTATAAAAGGCACAATTTCTCTAAAAAACTCATCATAATATGCAGTTGAAATAGTCTGTGGTAGTATTGACCTACAGGGTGGATCTGCTCAAATCGTTATTCTTAGCACTTTTTGGGTTTTTTTTTAAACCTGAGTGCAGAGCTAAGCAATTTTGTACAGTGTTATTGTTTCGTCCTATTGCACATAATATATGTGGAGGAGTCACTAAAAAATAACACTTAGTTCAGAAAATAATCATATACAGGGTGGATTTTTGAAACGGGTCAGTAAGGGCAGGTACGTTAATCGTTAAAGTTACAGGAAAACGTTCCCAGGAGACCATCCCCAACTTTTTAAGATATTATGAACTGCATTCACAGATTTTGGAGAAAATGTACAGTCAGCGAAAATAATGCTGAAATAAAAAATATATATTTTTATGCCAATCGATCCTATTTTGTGTGGGGATCAAAAGACTCCATGGGGCCATTTAAGGTTTGAGTACTAGAAATGACAGAAATCGCCAAAAACTTTTTTCATACATTTCGGTAAGCCAGTCAAACTTTTACATTGGCCAAACTTATTATTTTAGGTGGCTGGCTGAAAAAAAAAGTGAAAAGAAGTTCGAAAGTAAATACTTATGTAATTAATTAATAATTCTTATTAACGTAATTCTTATGTTTGCGCTGAGAAAATTCTGGATTGCTAGTTGCAATTATGAACTTCTTGTAAAAATTTCTTCAAATCAGGAATTTTGGGACTTAGTTGAAGCGTATTTTGTAAATAATAGAAACAAAGAAGCAGTTTTAGTCTGGTACGGCACTAAATATCCATTACGACATGTACCAACGAAAAAGGTAATAACAAAACTCTTGAAGAAACTTGAAGAAAATGGTTCGTTTAAAAAAAAGTTAGTGCGGCAGCCTCATGTCCTGGGCTTAATACGGTGATCGCTATTTTAACCTATGTTGAAGCTTACCCAGAAATATCGTCCGCATGTGTCGCCCTTGAAGTGGGTGTTTCCCACTTACTTGTGTTAAAGACATGGAAAAAATACGGCTATAAATGCTGTCGAGAGGGGCGCATAGTTTAAGCGTTACATCCGGGTGATAATGTTCGAAGACTTACCTTTTGTCGATGGGTAAGAGGAAAAATAAGTAGTGATCATGAATTTTTAAAGTACATATTATGGTCTGACGAAACCAATTTTTCCAGTAACGGTATGTACAACCGACGAAACCATCATTATCGGTCTAGAGAAAAAAAGCCATAATCAGGTCCGTTTTTCTTTTAACTGTTGGTGTGCTCTAATATAGAACCGTGTCGTAATGGTGGAATACTATGAAGGCACTCTTAATTCTGCTGTGTATAACGAGGTCATTTTAGAGAATTTTGAAAACCAGTTGGATGAATGGCCCCTGACGGAATTGCGAAAAGTTTATTTTCAACAAGATGGCGCACCGCCACATAACAGCCGTCGTACGCGTTTAAATTTGAACAGATAATTCAGGACATAGTGGATAGGTACACATGGTCCAACTATGTGTCCACCTCGCAGCCCCGATCTAACGCCTCTTGATTTTTTTTCGTGGGGACACCTAAAAAGCGAAGTCTACAAAATAAAAAATAAAAACCGACTTCGAAACACTACAGCACTAAAAAGTTAGAAATAATGTAAATAATTAAAAGTAGAAGTAATTATACATGTAGGCATTGTAGAAGTATAATTTGGCCGGTGCCCAAAATATAGGTGCTGGTCTTGAAACTGGGCACCGACTACAAGTTATACGGTTTTTATTTTTTATTTAAAAATTTTTATTTTTAAATTTTTAGTGGGGGAGCGGGAGAAAAATAAATAAGTCCCTTATATTATAACCATAATTTACCCTACTTAATTCGTTGCTTTAAAATTTGATGTTCTAAATTTCCATCTCCGAAAGTCTTCACCAGAACATCACCAAATTAACTTGGGCTACTTTTACGCTACTTTATGAAAGATACGGATATTACTAAAGGAAGGGCCCCAACAGGGCTTATTTACTGCTGTCCGTTGAAGAGTTCCGTTCTCCATCTCTGAAAGTCTCCATCAGATCTTCACCAAATTAAAATGGGACCAATGGGACGTTATACCTGTTCAAACAAAAAAAGAATTGTGGAAATCGGTTATTCGGTTGTATCGGTTATCGATTTGACGAAGTTATGGAGGAACATAGCCAAATTAAAAAATATATATATACGCGTCGAATTGATAACCTCCTTCTTTTTGGAAGTCGGTTAAAAAGGAATTATGACAGTGTTCAGGAGCTGAAAGAGGCATTAACGAGGATTTTTTCATAATATCCATCCAAGAAAATTATCGGCTGCTACTAGCTCAGTACAAAAACGAGTAAACTTATGTATTCGCGAAAACGGCGGTCATTTTGAGCAGTTTATTTCGTAGATCACCTATTTTTAAGTTTGTGTTTAAAAATACATGATGTCAGTGTTGTTGTGACCTACCGTAGTTTTTGTATTTAAATTTCAGTTGGACTTAAAGAATCTTTTGATCACAAAAAGAAATATGATTGCCAAAATAAAGAATAATTTCGAGTTGATTTTCGTTTTGTAGGATAGAATGACTCTATGTTACGAGAAATGGCTATTTAGTCTAGTCAAATTAGTATCAAGCTCGGAGTGAGAGATAATAGTAACTGCTTCTAAGATTTTTCAAATGCGTGAAATAAAATTCAATTTAGTTTTGGTAAAAGTTAATGTATTTCTGTTAGTTAAAGAAAATGAAAACTTATTTGTAAGGTAGCAGATGTGCCTTAATATATTTGTTTGTTGGGTAATGTTATATTTGAACATTTTTATGATTTATGTTTTCATTGAGGAAAGGTGTTGAATGAGCAACGAAAACCTATTTGTTAATATGTGAGTGTTGAAAACAAACTATGAGTCTATATTCAAGATCTCTTCCTTCCAAATTGTTGCACCGCTATACTGAGTATTTAATACAGCCTTTTTCACTGCAAAGCTGCTGTCATACTCTCTGGAAACCCATAAACCTCAACATGCTAAAAGATTTCCAAGTTCCACGTATGGTATAAACTTGGAATTTTCCATCCTTACAGGGTGATTCTTGATTCCCGTTAAGAAAAATCTGAAACCTGGAAAATCTCGTCCTTGTCTCGTCAAACCTTGGGTTGGATGCAAGAAGACAACGTTAACTTACTTTTTACAAAATGGCATAAGTCGAATTTCAAGCTGGCTCCTAAAAATTTAACTTAGGTATCCGATTCAGATTTTTATCTCTGGCTTCGTTTTTGTATGAAAATTTGTATTGGAGGTTTTTGTGGTCGCTGATGACTACTCTGCGCCATGTTTATAAGCTGTTTTCGAGGGTCCTCACGAATTGTCTTGAACGCAGGTTTGATGACTTCCAGCCTCCCGAACAAGCCGGTTTCCGAAGGGGCTTTAGTACCATAGACCACATCCACACGCTGCGGCAAATAATACAGAAGACTGAGGAGTATAATTTGCCATTATGCTTAACGTTTGTGGACTATGAGAAAGCCTTCGATTCGATCGAGACATGGGGAGTGCTCGAGTCTCTCCAGCGTTCCCGTATTGACTATGATTATCGGTATATCGAGATGCTGAAGTGCTTGTACAAAAACGCCACTATGTCACAGGAACGGAATTCGATGGCAATTCCATTGAAAAGGGGCGTGAGACAGGGAGACGTTATCTCTCCGAAACTGTTCACAAACGGACTGGGAGATACCTTCAAGCTTCTGGAATGTCAGGAATGCTGGAAGACCTCAGTCGAGTTTCCCGACGGGTGGGCCTTGAAATGAACATGGACAAAACGAAGGTCATGTCGAACGCCCGTGTTGTGCCCACCCCAATAACATTGGGGAACTCGACTCTCCAAGTTGTAGACGAATACGTCTACTCAGGACAAACAGTCCAACTAGGCCGGTCCAACTTCGTAAAAGAGGTCAATCGTCGAATCCAACTCGGCTGGGCAGCATTCGGGAAACTTAGAAAAGTCTTTTCGTCTAAGATACCTCAATCGCTCAAGACAAAATTATACAACCAGTGTGTGTTACCAGTGATGACTTATGGCACTGAAACGTGGTCTCTCACTATGGGCCTCATAAGAAGGCTCAAGGTCACGCACCGAGCTATGGAAAGGGCTATGCTCGGAATTTGTCTACGAGATCGAATCAGAAATGATGAGATTCGTGAACGAACGAAAGTCGTCGACACATCCCAACGGATTAGTAAGTTGAAGTGACAGTGGGCGGAGCACATAGCACGCAAAACTGATGGCCGATGGGGTCGAAAAGTTCTCGAATGGAGACTACATATCGGCAAGCGCAGCGTAGGCCGACCAGCCGACAGATGACCTCATCCAAGTGACAGGAAGACGCTGGATGAAATCCGCTTCCAACCGGTCTTTTTGGAAATCCATAGAGGAGGTATATCCAGCGGTGGACTTCCTGTGGCTGAATGAGCTGTGCTGTGCTTCCTGTGCTATTTCATCTTCGCTTCAAACACTTTCATAAAATTTCACATCCGAGAGGATTCGAGAGGTTTCTTTATTCTGCTGAAAATCTTTAAATATAGTGTAAAAAATACAGAGGATTATAAATATTTCAAAAGAGTGGAAATTTTGATAAATTTGAAACTTGGATGAAGATTTTTGCTCAAAATCTTTGAATTTAAATCATTGACTTTACGCAAATTTTTATTTTATTTTACACTACGTACATTCACTGAAGCGGTTTCAAAATTGTGAATATGTGTCATCGCCTACGTGTTATTGTGGCCAACGGTCCATTGAGCGAATCTGACAGGAGTATATTTTTTTCTATGGTATAACACAAACGATATAATAAAAATTATAAGAATGATATTGACCAAAGAATAAAACGAAAATTATGAAAATGGATAAAGACTTTGTTGCTAAGGAGGTTGGCAAAAGAACTACAAATGGATTTCAGTGCTTATTTGGCCTGCATCTTTGTTTCAGCACAAAGAGTGATAAATATAATTATTAATCAACAGTGCCTCCTCATCTTAACTTATATTGGTATATTATAACAGATTAATCTGTTGATAATCGTAGTCCAGCATTTTATTCTACAGCAATTCTTTTACGAAAAGCTCATATATTACTGTAAGATAATCTTGAAAAAAATAATATTTTTTTTGGAGACCGATCTTCTTCCATATTTGATGTCTAGAATTTAAAAAACGTAACAAAAAAAGCAAATAATAGATCTTTATTACATTTTCGTATCCGTATTTATGACAGTCTATGAGAATAATAATTTAATGAACCAAAAATCAATGCTTTATTTTGGTTTCAATATCCTTCATTTTTGTGCAATGTCATGCACGTCACTTATTTTTAAAATAAGAAGACAAGAAATTAATCTTGACGATGCAAATAATGCTCTCTCGCAAGTACTAGATTGGTTCACAGCAAATAATCTGCTGCTAAATTCCAAAAAGACAAAGATATAAAGTTTTCCTTACCTAACGTAAGAATAGTTGAGAACAACATAGTAATTGGGCATGAAAAACTAGAATTTGTAAATGATACTGTGTTTCTGGGCATCACAATCGATGCAAAACTACAATGGGGTCCACACAAGATCCTTGGGTCCACATATTGTAAAATTAAATCCTGTACGTTATTTGAAGCTTTGAGTTTGAGATAGGTAATCTCCTTTTCCGTGCCAGTCGACGCCGCTTGAACCCTAATCGTCGCACTTTGCTAGTCTGTGACACTCTACCAACCAGGATGCCTTCCGCGTAGTAATGATTTCAGAACGCGTGACGGCGATCTTGTTTGTCATTGGCATCGAATTTTCCGCTATGACAGTCGACAAAAAATACAAATATTCTAAAAAGTGTGATATTTTCGTGCTATTGTGTATAAACAACACGACAATTAGTATATAACGGTGTTACCGTTTGTGTTATAAATATTCTGCTTCTACGAACGCAGTTTACAAAAATGCTTGAACCCCTAAAAAAATTTTCAGGTAAAATAATAGTTATTGAGTGGTTAATATCTAACACGTAAGTATTGCATTACTGATAATGTCAATTGGTATTGCATTACTGATAATTGGTTTAAGACCACGTCAACAGTGAGTATCTTACATAATATATCCTACTCTTGTAGATTTTGAGGTTATAATTCTGACAATGAATATCTTTCATTTTGTTGAAACGAAAGTTATGGTGTGGTGTCGGTGCCCTCGCCGATTTTCAGTACCCATTCGATTATCGGTCAAAGGCGTGTAAATGAAGATATTTTAATCTACTGTCAATGTTGGCAAGCAGCGTTGAATAAAATATTTGCAATTTTCAGTTCGATTTTCATTCTTTAGCTTCCCACGCAGTCATGTTGCGTTACAAGAGAAGTTCGTGAGACTTGAGGTTAATGACACCTACTAATCATAATTCCAAAGATGATTGAGGCAGTACTAAAAGAACTAGTCCATGACCGATGGCTGGAAGACGAGAAGTTATCTGAAAGACATCAGTTTTGATAATCTGAACTGGCAAGGTTGTACGCCAGACCTCGCAGGTCTCTGGCAAACAATTACACACCCACGCAGGGTACATGGAGCTACATACTGTATACAACAATATTATTTACAGTCAATATCAACCCTCGCAGGGTTATTAATTAAATTAAATACAACTGAGTTGCCATAGAGCTGCCCACCCTCGCAGGGTATATAGAGCTACATACTGTTTAAGAACAATATTATGTGCAGTCAATATCAACCCCCGCAGGGTTATTAAATACAACTGAGTTGCCATAGAGCTGCCTACCCTCGCAAGGTACATGGAGTTACATACTGTATACAAAAATATGTGCAATCGACATCAACCCTCACAGCGTTATTAAATACTGACTTGCCACAGAGCTGCCTACCCTCGCAGGGTGCCTACTATAATGGATGCATCTATGCTTGCTTTTTATCATCCCTTGCAGGTTATTGATTACAACTGAGTTACCATGGAGCTACACATACCCTCGCAGGGTACCTATTATGAAGAACATTAAGCTAAGTTGGCAAACAATCACATAGCCTTGCGGAATATCAATCCAAGCAAATCACATACCCTTGCAGGGTACTACCTATGAAGGATTTTAAGTTAAGCCAAGATGGCAAACAATCACATAGCCTCGCATGATATCAACACAAGAAAATCACATACCCTCGCATGGTACCTACTATGTGTAATGTGCCAGGCTCTACATCAACCCTCACAGAACCCTGATCAGAGTTGGCAAACAATCAAGTATCCTCGCAGGATATCATGTACAAACATGCATATATGTGTTAAGCAGCAGACCTCTTAGGGTTATAAGGTGAACAGAGTTGGCAATCAATTGTATATCAATCAATATCCCCGCTACCTTTGTACAATACACCTATAGGTACGTGGTAAGTAGCAAACAATCACGAGCCCTCGCAGGGTACAGTGTAGAATAATACTCAGATATGGTAAATACCTATCCACTGTTACAGAGTTTTACAGTTGACAAATATTCACATACCCTCGTAGGGTACTATCAACAACTTGCATGGTACCTAATATCAACCCTCGCAAGATTATAAAAAGTCAGACTTGCTAAACAATTAAGTACACCCTCGCGGGGTCTGCGTGTGTCGCCTAAGCCTGAGTGCAAAACAATTTTGGGGAATATGTAAAATGTTTATTAATTGAATTTTAATGATAAAATTACAGTATCCTTGCTAACACATGAATAAACCCTCACGGGGTTATTAGCATAACTTAGTTGGCAATCACATACTCTCGCAGAGCACTATTATTATACACAACACACTGATGTGTAGTTATTACTTCTATTATCATGCCTCGCAGGTTATATAAGAAGCGGTTCATAGCTGTTCGAAGATGTAGACACAGATAGATGGATAAGCAATAACATGTAACCCTCAAAAAGGGGGGGGGGGGGGGGGCGGCAACAATTATCAACATATCATAACGATGAAAACTTTAGAGTACAAGCTAAGAATAATAAACCAGCGAACATCCATACCATGTTGAATACACGGTTTTCGTCCGATCACCAAAGTTAAGCAACATCGGGCGTGTTCAGTACTTGGATGGGAGACCGCCTGGGAAAAGTATTTATCATTTGTTTTACAATTCATTTCTTGATTTGTCCAGTACCTCAGGTACTATATTCGACTAGTGCTTAAAAGGAAGAAGTTTCAAGTTACCCTAACTGGCTCAACTCTTTGAATTTTGATCCTATTTATATCCCCTGGGGGTGAATGTAACCTATAGGTATGGCTGTGGTCTATAACTATGTAAATAACTTCTATCATAAAAGTGAACCTGCCTGGAGTATAAGCTGTACTGCATAACAGAGGAACTGTCAGTATTTATGTTATCTGCTTTCTTAGGCTATGAGACGCAAGGATGGTTTTATCTTACTTAGCGAACAAAATGGGACAAAGATGAAGCCTTTGATGGATTTGCTGGACAAGCTCAGTCAGTACTACGTATACCTTGAGAAGGATGATCCTACATCACCAGCACCAGCCTTGGGCCATAAGGTCCCAAGTGGGAGCAGTATTGGAGGTATGCCCCAATCCAGTGAGGTGTACCGCGAATATGTACTACCCGAGTAAGATTTAAGCAAAGATATATCTCAAGTGGTCATCGACATGACTAACCTCGAGTAGATAATAATATGATGAATGGCAACAGTTTTGAAAATGGTTGTCTTGAACTGTCTAGCATATAATTTGATATTTTTGCCTTATCAAGTTTTCACTTGGGCGAAGATTTTCAAAGAAGTGGCTTGTTCCTTGTCATAAAGGGCTATTTAATGCAGTTTGTCAGCAAGTCGGTTTATATACTCTTTCCAAGGCACCCTTACTAAAAGTTCCAGTTCCCAGGCAAAAGTTCCCCTTTGCTTCACGTTAAATTGAACAATATTCTTTCTGATCGACTTCTGACTTCTAACGTTAGTAGTACTTAGATTAAATAAAGGTATTATGTTATATCCGCACTATACAGGTAATGATACTTAAGTTAAATCTAAGTCTACTCAAACAGTTTGGTCAATAGTCCTGCGCTGCCCTCCTGGACTGCACCATGGTGCGGCGCATCCGACCCGCCATGAAGCTGGCTCTGTATGTCTTAGCAAATACACATCCTCGGCCATAAAAATGGAATCTAGCGTCGTCACTGTGAGGCAAGCTGTATATATACGAAGAGTGGGTACCTAGTCCCAATAACTACCGCAATGCGACCGTAGTGGCAAGCTATGAACCACCGCCCTTGAGGACGCAGACCATATTGAGTTTTTTGTATTTTGTTGAGCAGAGCTAAAAACAAGAACGAGTGGCTCTTTTTCCACTTTAGTTATACAATTCCTAAGCAGGTTTACATGAACCTTTAATAAACGACTGAGAGACTTGTCGGGAGCTGGTAAATGTTAGGCTCGCATACCTTTGCCAGAAATATGTATTTAACACATTCGTGGACGTCAATCTACACTTCTTTTGCTATCGGTTGCTGAAGCAAACTCTACCCGGGAACAAAAATCCCGTCTGCAATAAGTGATTAAGTTTCTTCCACAAACAATATATAGTTGTTGAAGTACATAATTAGTTAATTAGCTATCTAAATAATTCGCCAGACACAGCTGCCTTTCTCTAAATCTGTTATGGCAGACATAGACGACACTACGGTTTCCTGTGCTACTGTGTTATGTTTGACTCAAAAGCCATAGCCCATAAGTAATCGAGTTGAATGTTATTGCCAAAGCCAAAATCTGAATCATGTCAATTTATTCAGGTCCTTTGCAGGTTCAAAGACAAACCTGTTATATAGGCTCTACCTAAACATGTTTGTAAGTATAGGAAGCCCATCAAAAGCTACCTATCATATTATTATTACAACGCAGGTTGAAGGCCTACTATTTTATCAGCAGCTGGCATAGTATTGCAGGGTCTGGATCAACTGTAACTTCCAAAATAGTCTGTCAAAGAATAAATGTTTACTTGTTATTAAGTTCATTAAGTTATGTCACTCTGGTCACAAGTGATATAATTATTATTCAATTTTATTAGAAAACTCTGAGGATGATAAGGATGCTTATATCAGTGGAGAAACCCTGTTGACTTTTTAACAGTTCTATCATAGTAGATCGATCGCATAAGCTCCGAATCCTACTATCCCATATATTTTATGGATTGATGTGTGTACACCTACCTATCTATCCTTTGTATATTTGTACGTACCTGTAAATTGTGTTATTGTCCTGATTTCAGAGAATTGGGGTAAAATTTAATTACTCGCACTATTGGGTCTGTGGATATCTATTGGAATATTTTACATTAGTACAGTACCTACCTAGCTTTGTACTATTTTGTATTACACACACACAGCTAACTGTGAATCATCTCACATTGGCATACTCTACCACCAGGCGATAACAAACACGTCTCAAACTCAAAGCTTCAAATAACGTACAGGATTTAATAGCGGCGTTTTACCTGAAATAAAACGCTTATTAAATACTTACCTTATTTGAAGCTTATATTTAATTCCTGCCTGTGGTTTTCGACACAATGACAAACAAGATCGCCGTCGCGCGTTCTGAAATCATTACTACGCGGAAGGCATCCTGGTTGGTAGAGTGTCACAGACTAGCAAAGTGCGACGATTAGGGTTCAAGCGGCGTCGACTGGCACGGAAAAGGAGATTACCTATCTCAAACTCAAAGCTTCAAATAAGGTAAGTATTTAATAAGCGTTTTATTTCAGGTAAAACGCCGCTATTAGCACGCAGACTTAGCTCTGAAGCATATGCCGTGAAAAGAATTAGAGAACTTACTGACGTTGCAACTGCTAGGCTTGTTTCTTTTAGTTACTTCCATAGTATTATGTCCTACGGTATACTACTATGGGGCCGGGCAGCAGACATTGACACTATCTTCATCTTGCAGAAGAGAGCCATCCGATTTATTTATGCTAAGAGATTTCTTTAAAGAAACCAACATCTTAACAGTTGCATGTCAATATGAAAATATTATGTACGTTAGAAAAAATTCCAAAGACTTCGAAAATGTTGGTGGCCACCATAATTTTAATACTAGAAATAAACATAAATTGTCATTTCCACGATTTAGACTTGCAGAAGTTTATACATCCTTTATGGGGCACTGGATAAGGTTCTACAACAAAATTCCTCAAGATATATTAGAGTTACCTCCAATGCGGTTTAAAAAATGTGTTAAGCACATTCTGTGCAAAGAGGCTTACTATAACATCAAGGATTATTTAGAAGACAAAGATGTTTGGCATTAAACAGTAGATTAATATTAATTACAGGACGATTGTGACCAGTGTTCAACACATTCATGACTAATATTTTAAGTTGAAAACTCTATTAATTAAGTTGAAACGTGTTTTGAAAAGAATAAATGTCGAGTTTCTTTGTTAGCTTCTTCTCCACATAATCTATTAATTGTGAAACTAACAACTTTGACGTTCATTAAGTAAACATTCTGTTTATATAATAAATAAAAATATTTGAATTGAATTGTTTTTTCTGCTTTGTAACGCCGATTTTTGTGGAACTGGACACATTCTGCATTAGAAGAAGACCGCTTAGGTTTCGGGCGTTGTTAATCGCGTACGCGAGTACCTAGGGATACCGCCGTTTAGCCAAAGTATTTTTCGCCAAATTTTACTTCCCAATAAACTTATGGCATCAGTTTCATTTCCCAAATGAAACTTTAGCAAGTTTTCATTTCGCATTTTATTAATTTGGTCAAATTATAATTTCGCATAATTTTACTGCGTCAAGTTTTATTAAGACAAACGTTTATTATGCTAACGTTTTATTTTGGCAATGCGTTTTTGGCTTTTTTTTAGAAGCTACATAGCTGAAGTTTTACTAAGAATTAAATTAAAATTTTGGGTTGGTTGTTAGGTCAGTACACATAAGCAAAAATAGGTTCGAAGTTCCGGGTGAAACTTCGGGTGTTAGTTCTTTTTTTTTTATATAAAAGCGAAAAAAAATATTTCACTAAAAAACTTAGTTTGACCAAGCATTTATTTGGTAAACAATAACTTGCCATAATAACTTTTGCTAACTGTTTATTTGCTTTAAGTTGTTTTGAGAAATGTTTTTTTGCCAAGTGATAATTTGCGGAAAATTGTTTGGGAAGTAATACTTTGGGAAACGATTTTTGGCAATACATTAGTAAACCACGCGAGTAACGTGTCATTGTATTTTGCAATTTGTTGGGATTTATAACAAAATGTCACCAGTGGCGCCTCCTGTGTTCTCTATGCTGTATTAATTTTTTTTTAATAAAAGTCAGTCGTTGTCCAGCCATATTGTGTTTCATTATAGGTTATGGTCTAGTCACGCTAGTTAAAGCAATTTTGGTGGAAATATAGTGTTACAATGTCGACAAATGTTATTGCAAGTATTGCAAAGTTGAAAGGAAGAGAAAATTATGAAGATTGGGCGTTTGCTGTAGAAAACTACCTAATATTGGAAGGTATGCAACAGTGTATCACGACCGACGCCGATCCAAGCGACGCGAAAGCAAAAGCAAAGATAGTTCTAACTATAGATCCCAGTTTATTCGTGCATATCAAAAGTGAATCAACTGCAAAGGGACTGTGGCAGAAACTAAAGAAGCTATTTGATGATAATGGCTACACGCGGCGCATCGGATTGCTTCGGAACCTTATATCAATCCGTCGAGAGAATTGTGATTCAATGTCTCATTATGTGACTTCGCTGTTAGAAACAAGTCAGCGATTGAACAATACAGGATTCAAGATCAGTGACGAATGGGTCGGCTCCTTATTGTTAGCAGGATTGCCTGAGAAATTTGAACCGATGATAATGGCGGTGGAACATTCGGGTATTGAGTTGACAGCTGACGCCATTAAATCAAAGTTACTTGATATGGAGGACGGAAGTGAAGTTGGTATGAGTCCACAGAATGCGTTTGCGACGAAAGGTTGGCAACATAAAAAAGGAAACCAAACGCACGCGCATAGACAAACGTCATCGCAAAACGTCAAAACAAATGTCAGATGTTTCAAGTGTAAACAGTTTGGCCATTTCATGAACAAATGTACTAAAAATTACACAAATAGCAAGGAATCTAATGCATTCAGTGCAGTATTTCTCAGTGGTAACTTCAATCACACAGATTGGTACGTCGATAGCGGTGCCAGCTGCCATTTAACGGCAAATAAAGACTGGTTGTTGAAAACAACAAATCAACACCAAGTGCAAGAGATTATCATCGCGGACAAAACTAAAATTCCTGTTGAAGGCTGTGGAGATGTGCAAATAACTACAGTTGTTGGAGATACCGAGCACGAGAATACAGTAATGGGAGTGTTATATGTGCCAAACTTGGCTACGAATTTGTTATCCGTCAGCCAGTTAATTCGAAAAGGAAACACAGTGACATTTGATGCGAAGCACTGTTATATTTATAACCAAAAGAGCGAACTTGTGGCAACTGCAGATTTAATTGGTGGTGTTTATAAGTTGAGAATCAAGCAAGTGGATTGTTTGTTAACTTCAGTGTCCGTAAATGTGTGGCATAGAAGATTAGGTCACCTAAACAGCAAAGACCTCAATGTGATGAGAGATGGTGCTGTTAAAGGAATCTCATACTCGGACAAGGCTCAGGTCAGTAAAACAAACTGCATTGTGTGCTGCGAGGGAAAGCAGGCCAGGTTGCCTTTCAGTCATGTTGGCAACAGAGGCAAGGAACTTCTCGAGATCGTACACGCAGATGTTTGTGGGCCTATGGAAGCCAGATCTATCGGAGGAAAGAAATATTTCTTGTTATTCGTAGATGACTACAGTAAAATGGCATTTGTATATTTCTTGAAGACAAAAGATGAAGTATTCTCACTTTTTAAGGCATTCAAAACGTTAGTGGAAAATCAGACAGGCAGGAAGCTGAAAGTGTTGAGGACAGACAATGGTACAGAATTCTGCAGCAAGGAATTCGAAAAATTCTTGGAATGTGCTGGAATTGTCCATCAAAAAACTTGTCCTTACACACCGGAACAGAACGGTCTCTGCGAGCGGTTCAACCGTACAGTGATAGAGAAAGCAAGATGTTTGTTATTTGATGCAGGCTTGCCTAAGCGTTTTTGGGCAGAAGCAGTGAGCACTGCTGTTTATTTACGAAATAGGTCAATCGCATCAGGACTAAATAACAAAACACCTATGGAGATCTGGACCGGAGTTAAGCCAGATGTCAGTAATCTACGTATCTTTGGAAGTAAAGCCATGGTACATGTACCAAAAGAAAAAAGACACAAATTGGACAGAAAAGCGACTCAGTGCATTCTTGTTGGGTACTCAGACACTGTAAAAGGTTACAGAGTGTACAATCCCAACAATAACAGTGTAATTATAACACGAGATATTGTTGTGATTGAGGAGGGGATTGACCAGAAGCAAGATATGATACACTTTGACATCAGTGAGGGCACTAATGAAATTTTCCCAATGAAGGAAGAAAAAGAACAATGTACCCAAGAAGTGGGGGACATGATACAAATAAGACCATTGGAAGATCAGAAGCAGAAAGAAGTACCAAGCCTAAAGAGAGATAGTTCTGGTACCAACGAAGAGGACTTTACAGATTCCACAGATGTGTTGAGGGCTGAACCTGCGGAGCCTGTACAAGATCAGCCGGGGCCTTCAGCGGAGTTTCCAGTGGAGAAGCGTCCTAAGCGTATCCGTAAGCAGCCTGATCGTTATGGTTTTAGTAGTGTGTGTGTAAGTGAAACCTGTGACACAAGTGCAAGTGAAATATCACTAGATGAAGTGTTGAATGGACCAGAAAGTGAACAGTGGAAATTAGCCATGCAAACTGAATTTCAATCATTTGAAGATAATGACGCTTGGGAATTAGTTGAAGTTCCACCCAGTGGCACAGTTGTACAATGTAAATGGGTCTTTAAGCGGAAACTTGATAGTGATGATAAAGTCAGGTATAGAGCCAGGTTAGTTGCTAAAGGCTTCACCCAAAGGCCGGGCATTGATTATGATGAATGTTTTTCACCTGTTGTCAGGCATTCCACATTGAGATTGTTATTCGCTTTGGCAGTTCAACTTCATTTGGATATTTGTCATTTAGATGTAAGCACTGCCTTTTTGAATGGTTTCTTAAATGAAAATGTTTACATGGTGAAACCACCAGGTTTCCAGAGTGGCGATGATGATATAAATAAAGTTCTGCGATTGAAACGTGCCATTTATGGCTTGAAACAATCCTCAAGGGCATGGTACCAACGGGTTGATGAATTGTTGCAATCCTTGGGTTATAAAAAATCAAAGCTAGAACCGTGTGTGTTTACAAAAATTAATAAACATGTAAAGATCATTATTGCCTTGTATGTTGATGATTTCTTTATATTTTCAAATAATGAAAAAGAAACAATTCTGTTAAAAGAAAGTTTGTCATCAAAATTTAAAATCAAAGATTTGGGATGTATTAAAAATTGTTTAGGCATGAGAGTGGTTGTAAATAAAGAGAATGGTACTATAACTTTAGACCAAGAAAGCTATATTGAAGAATTACTGTTAAGATTCAATATTTCTGATTGTAAATCTGCAGAGACACCAATCGAGCCTAGACTGAATTTAACTAAAAGTGAAGATTGTGATAAAAAGTTGCCTTATCAGAAACTCATTGGTTCACTAATGTATATAGCGGTGCTGACGCGTCCTGATATTGTATTTTCTGTTAATTTCTTAAGTCAGTTTAACAACTGTTACAATGGGGAACATTGGGCCTATGCAAAGAGAGTTTTAAAGTACTTAAAGAAAACTAAATCTTTCTGTTTAAAGTTTTCAGCTAATGGCAATAGTCAGTTAGAAGCTTATGTAGATGCAGACTGGGCCAGTAATGTAATTGATCGGAGATCCTATACTGGATACTTTTTCAGGCTCTCAAATTGTGCAATCTCTTGGGAAACCAAGAAACAGACTACTGTGGCATTGTCCAGTACAGAGGCCGAATATATGGGTATTTCGGAAAGTTGCAAAGAAGCTGTGTACTTGCGAAATTTGCTATTTGAGTTAACTAATGAAACTTATCCTATATCAATATTTAATGACAAACAGTCAGCCCATAAGTTGTCGGCCAATCCTATTCAACATAAGAGATCCAAACATATAGATGTGCGGTATCATTTTTGCAGGGAAAAAGTTGCTAATGAAATTGTAAAGATGAAATACTTGTCTACTTCAGAGATGCCCGCAGATCTACTAACTAAGGGTTTATGTAAAATAAAACATTATAACTTTTTAGAAATGTTTGGTTTATTTGATAAAAAATGTTGATAGATATAGTGTGGTATGCACCTATTATTTTGTTAAGTGGGGGTGTTGGGATTTATAACAAAATGTCACCAGTGGCGCCTCCTGTGTTCTCTATGCTGTATTAATTTTTTTTTAATAAAAGTCAGTCGTTGTCCAGCCATATTGTGTTTCATTATACAATTACTATTTGAATTTCTGCCTAAATCTGAGCAAATAACGATACGTTCATTTTTTTCCTTTTATCTGTGTATAGGAAATCATGAAATAAAATTAAAATTGATTTTGTTATTACTTGTATAACTTTCATATTCGTTGCACGCTAGTGATAAAACAAAAGTTAGATAAAGCCAAAATATTTATATTGTGTGTAAATACCCAAACTTTTGAAAACCACTACTTGACAGAAAATAGAAATGTACTTAAATCGACCATAACAATGAAACACAGAATAGAAACTATACCAAGTGTACAGACAAAAACAAAAACATTGATTAAAATATAATGATTGTAATTTATTTTTGTTATTATCCAATCTCTTGGCTAGATAATAATAATAAAATACGTATTAAGAGTGTAATTTCTATTATTTCATTCCAATAGCACAGGAAAAATACAGCATTTAAGTGGTTTTTGGCATTAAAGCTGATTAAAGTACAGGGTACCTATTCTAGTTTGATTGCGTTCTGTGGAAGTTATTATTATTATTATTATAATTTTGGAACTCCCCACCGACGAATATTTTCAAGATACATTAAACTATTCATTGTGATACTTAAATAAAAATATGTAATATCGGTAAACCAGGAACGCCGATTTTTATTTTAATCTACTGCAGTACCTCTATTCGGTTACTTTTTGTTACACTTTTCCTTTTTGTTAAGGTTTCAGTTGTGTTTTTTTTTTGTTACGTGTACAAAACATTAAAAATCACCTAGTTATCTTCAGCGGTAGGTTGAGAGTAGAACGGTGTACCTACTTTCTTTTGTTGTCATTATGATTACAGAACCCAAAAAATATTATGAGGGTTAAATTATATATTTAAAAATACCTTGTACCTAAAAATGAGCATCGAATAAATCTTGAATAAAAAAAAACCCGGATTTTGTGACAACCCTAGCAAAAACAATTGAATTGGATCAACTTCTATACATGTCATGGAAGTGTGATTTATATTACATGTAGGAAAGGTAAAGAGCATAATTATTGCAGTGTAGATAACTTATCGAGAATTTTCGAGAAGATAAAAATAACTAAAAACAAGTACACACGTATATAAATAATAATTGTTTTAAAATTTATAGCATTACGCCATGGATTCTTCTAACAATATCACTATTATTGACACAATTCATAGGCAAGAAGTAAAATATTTTTCTAAATATCCGGATGGGAATTAGAAAAATGGGTTTCATAAAACACTGCAATGTTTACTGCGCTATCTTCTTCTGAAGATAAGCTACATAAGCCATCTTCGAGCGCACCAGCGCCTCATCACTGATTAGGGGTCAAAGTGGTCGCCATGGCCGAAACCGGTCGGAACAATCATCATATCAATCAATCATCATCATCTTCTTCTATCGCTACGGAAGTGAGCGGTGCGGAAATACTAAGTATTTCCGCATTCGGCTTGGTTTGGTTCACTCAAAGGTGAATCAAGTATTATTCGTAACGCCAATCGAAATTATTATCCCACCAAAAACATTCTGTAAAAACTAGCCAAGTCTCGATGGAGCTGCTTGTTTATCTCTAAAAAGTAATGAAATCTAGACAAAGTCGTGCCAAGTCTAAGGTTCCTTACTGCGATTTCTTTATTGTTATAGTTAATGTTGTGTGACTTGGCCGTTGAACATTTTTTATACAAGTTTATTTACACGTAATTTTATACCTATGTTTGTTAAGCGAGATTATAGCCAATACTGGTATTGGTAATTGGACGCTAGTGTCTCATTTTAGGCTGTTGTTTATTGTGCAATATGGTTTTGGTGCACTGCCCACTGATACATTCGCTGACGTGGATCAGACCGCTTCCATCGGCCACTATTAAAGGATGGCGGTTGTTTGGGGCTGTGGATCAGTGCCAGGTTGTGCACGTTTCTGTTTCAAAATCTCTCCAAGTCCATACTTGGACGCGGCAAAGCTTCTGAATATGGAGACACGTCGCCATCTACACCTTGCCAAACTACTCTTTGGTGTGATACGGACAAAAACCCCATCCTATTTGTTCGCAAAGCTTGAATGGTCCACCAGACAACGGTATATGCACAAGGAACGGATCCTGACACCGGCGCATCGGACCATGGCTTTCCGTGGTAGTTTCAGGTTTGCGGCGTCCAAGTGTTGGAACGACATTCCCCCTCCAATCCGTGAAGCGTCCAGTGCTTTTGAGCGCAAGCTCAGAGCATATTTGCTGGAGCATCAGAGACCGTCACTCCCTTCTCTTTCAACCTCTCGCCGCAAAAACAGCCACGAGCCAGTAATCGCATAGTAGGGCCAGGCAATATTGTATATATATCTATATATTTTTATTTATTTATTTTTCTTTAATTATGTGTATATTTATATACATATAAATTTAATTACATATATTCATAATTTTTTTAAACGTACTTTAAGCTGGCTATATACCTACCTTTATTAATTTGTGTATGATTTTATTTGTGTATATCGTAGTTTATTCAGGCACTTAATGAAAAAAATTTAATTATATATTATGTTTCATACTGTATACATAGGTAATACGTATTCTATTGTATATAATTATTATTTTGTATTACATAGTATTCTACTATATAGTGTTGTTCACGGTTGTACCACACCGTGGTATGTGACGCTCGCGGGGTAACTCCTGGCACTGACTGAAAATCAGCGCTGAAGGCCCTCAGCATACTGCTGAGTCAGTTGCCATTTATAGCAGCAGTGACACGCCGTGACCTTTCGTTTTCCTTTCTTTTTTATAACATTTCTGTTGAAATATTTTCTTGGTTGTTTTTTTGTTTTGTTATTGTGGCGTGTGCACTGTTTTTATAATATATGTTTTTTCTTCTTCTTCAGGTTGGTTGTCTCGGCCCATTCCTCGACAGCTTGACCAGATACGTCCGTTGTGTTGTAGCCCCAGTTTGTGCTGTAGCATTTGAAGTCACCGATAACAATTTTGGAGGGATTGTCGTTTTTTCTGAGGATTCGAACTTGAATGGAGTCCCAGGGGGTTTGTACAGAGATGTGACGGTACAGAAACCTAGATTAACTGTGATAATTTCTATACCATGCTGGGTCGTACACTTGGTAAACTTGGTGCTTACGCCGGTAGTAACTAACACTGCGTTACTGTGCTTCGGGTGACAGGTCTCGGCGATAAGCTTGAGCCCAGGAATGTTTGTCCGGAGCTGAGTTTCATCTCTATGGATGTCGATGGGTTTCTTGGATGCACATGACGTCGCAGTGTGTTGAGCGGCGAAGTTCAGATAAAATTTCTGACTTATTCTGCGAGAAACCGTCGATATTAATAGAGACTACACAAAGCGCCAGCTTCAAGGCTGGACTTGAGATTGCCATCGTAGTGAAAGCTGATAGGATTTGCCTATCAGCGTTAGGAACTCGCTGATTGTTGCCCAGGGCGCGCCAGACATACGGCTCAGTGAGTACCTACGTCGGTCGGGGAGGCTCCTTTCATGCACCCCAAATGTAACTTTCTACTCTATCGGGTTAAGCATTCAGATGACTCCAAAGTGTCAAAATATGTATGTATTTGGCATCTCGGAGTAGGCTAAGTCAGACAACTTCATACAGTGGAGGACTTACGTGGTCGCACCCTGGAAGTGTTACTGTAGTTTTGGACCCAATTGTTTTAAAAGTTTATAATATAAACTTATAATATTAATCCTGTTAGAATAATATGCACAGACCATAGTGACCATAATGACCATAATAATGCCCAACGTCTGTACCTGCGACAAAACATAAACAAACTAAACATGAAGGCAAAGCAACCTTGTCCGAGCAGCTCAAACGGTGCGTAAAATCAACTAGTCCATCTTATTACTATGACACTAGTGATGTGAATCAAGTGATTTCAACATAAATGTAAAGGTGAAGCCGCTGTCGACTGCACGATTAGTACAAAATTCATCTTTGAGGAAAAGCAATAGGGCCTAATTAAGACACATGAGTAAAAAGTCAATTGTTTTCAATTTATATTTAATTACTATTTCTACCATGTATGTCTGATACTTCTCTTTACATATTGTTTCATGTTTTATTTTAATAATTATTTTTAGTTATATCAAGCACCAACTTCATGATGAATATTGAAAGCGAAATTGAGAATGAAGGTACAAAGAAACAACACCTAGCTGCAGACCAACCATTTATAACAGGTATGGAAATCATAATTGAAGGTTTTATAGATTTTTTAGATTTTTTTACCTGAGAATATCTGCGAGCTGTGCGTGCATCAACTAATAAATATTGACAAAGTGAAATAGTTCTGTCAGGACTCGGCCTACCCCTGTAGGGTACAGATGTGAGTTTATGTATGTATCTTTGTGATGTACTGTAATATATTCTACATTCAGAGATATTTTATAACCAGCAAGTTAATCGAAGAAGAAGAAAACCATTTATTTCAACACAACAACAATAGAGGCACAAAAAGCTATGGAGCGAGCCATGCTATGCTTCAGTCTAGTAGATAGAGTACCAAATGCCGTCATCCGACGTCGGACGAAAGTTGATGATAAGTATTGGTGACGGAATCTCGAGTCTGAAGTGGCGATGGGCGGGACACGGCAAGGCAGGAAGACAGCAGGTCCACCAAAGCAGTAACGGAGTGGCGGCCGAGTACCAGGCGGCGGTCGGTCAGTAGACCAACAACCCGATGGTCGAACGATGTGGCCAGGTTGGCAGGCAGCGGGCCCGTGGATGCGAATGGCGAGAGACCCCGATAGATGGGAAAAAGGTGGGGTTAGAGGATGCCTGCACTTGCCCATTAGCTCAGTTGGGAGAGCGCTGGCACAGTGAGCCAGAGGTCGCGGGCGCGGGTTCAAGTTCCGGCATGGGTGGATTTTTTAGCCTCTAAATAGGTTTTTAAAATTGTCCTCAGCGCGGGTTAGTGCAACAAAAACAATATAATCATGTAGGTACATACAGCGATATCATTCCGATGTAAAAACCTAACTGCAAAGTGGGTTGCTCGGGGCTACAAGTGATGTAAATTGCTTCGGCCGGATGTCGCTGCCTGTACGTAATACAGAGAAGTTTGTAAAGAGGCTCGACCTCAGAACACAAAAAGATTTTTATGTTCTGAGGGCTCGACATTTCGCTGATGCCTGCACTTGCCCATTAGCTCAGTTGGGAGAGCGCTGGCACAGTTAGCCAGAGGTCGCGGTTTCAAGTCCCGGCATGGGTGGAATTTTTAGCCTCTAAATTGTTTTTTTTAATTGTCCTCAGCACGTTTTTGAGAAAAATGAAAAACAAATTTTGACAAAATTTCAATCAGTTAGGGATCTGTTTTATTATATTATTACTAGAAAAATGATTGTAGATCAAAAGTAAAGATACACTATGATAATACATTATCACATAAATTAGGACTTATTTACAGTGCGACCTGAAACAAAATAGGAAGCTTATGTTACAAAAGACAGTTTTTTTTATAACGTTCTTTTATTTTGCAATGCTGTCAACTCGGCATTGTTTTCGTTTCGTTCATACATGTAGTTAGCGCAACTCCCAAAGATACGTCTTTCTCTCGCACGAATTCATACCTACCTAAAGTAAAATTTTATCTCGATTTTCATGTGTCAGCAAGTAGTTATAGAAAGAGTGTAAAAAAAACTTATATCGGAAAACACTACAGAACTGTGCATTTTTGTGTAAGTTATTTCAAGCATTACTGTATACTTATTAAGTTATAGTAGGTACCTTTTCATTTGAAAGGTTACCTACTTTTTACACCAAAAGGTTACTTTTTTGTCTCTGTCAGGTAACTTTTGATAAGACCCGGTGGGCAACACTGGTGTGTGTACATTACATCCATGGTGTATTGTACATTATATTTTGTTCGTTGCAGACTTGTAGTGTGTTGTGTGATCTGTCTGAGGTTGTGAAGGAAGTAAGTACTAATGGCAATGGCACTGCGACTGCGTTCAGTGTTGCCAATTTGGCATATTTTATGCTAAATTTGGCATATTTTATTTATGTTTACCATATTTATTGGGCTTTTAGCATACAGCATAATTTTTAGCATTTTTTATCCTACACAAATAACGTGAGCCATAACATGTTTCCGAACATAACTCTACGGCCCATCACTAATATTTTTATTCGGCGACACTTTTAGGGCTAATATTATCCTAACTGGGATTCCAATATTTTTGGTTTATGTTGTTTTGATTGTCTATGTTACATTGTGGACTCATGGGACTCATTGGTTTCGTCGTCTATTCGTTCGTTACCGACTCACTTACTTACGTCTGATATTCCGTGCGATTTACGGATTTACCAATTTCTTTTTCATTTTGAGTTTTATGATAAAAAAATAATACCGCCTAAGTATAATCAACATTATAGGTCAACTGGGAGCAAATAAAAGATTTTAAAGAGGGGACCGTTTGCAGACCGTTGAAAACTAAATTGTGACTGGAGTACTTAGTCTCTTTCTTGATGATCTCTTATAAAATAGAGTTAGGTAGGTAGGTCGATTTCTGAGCTTTGTTTTAATCGTTTGATTTGGTTTTGCATATAAGATTTGGACTCGAGAGAGTAGAGAAGTGCTGTTATTCCTACGAAGTGCCAGACAGTGTTCTGCGCTGTATTGGTAGCAAAGACACTTACGATAGATCTCAACCTTCAACATCAGCTGCAACTGTTGATGTTAGGTAGGTACTGATGATGGCGAGAACATTGATATTTTGTTTGAGTGATATCCTATTATTCCGCATAACATTAGATGGGAATAAGATTATGAAAAATTTAAATGAATAAACATTTTAATTCATAAGTTGGCATTTTAATTTTGCATATTTAATAGAGAGTTGGCATATTTTTGGCTTACTTTCGTCGTCGATCTAGCATATTACCTACTGAGTTGGCAACACTGACTACGTTGCGTGCGTGCGTTGTTTGTTTTTTTTTTATAAGACGAAGTGTTATCAGCTGTCTGATTGTTGTGAGCGCGAGATGTCGGTGGCGCGCGGCGCGTGGTCGGACTGGTCATCATCGTCGGGCTCGGAGGAGGAGTGCTCCAGCTCGGGCGAGTGCGGCGGCGGCTTAGACGGCGTTGACAGCGAGCCGCGCCGCTTCCAGCTGGAGGCGCTGTTCGAAGAGTTGATGCAGGAGTGCCGCCACTCGGCGCCGGGCGCGCGCCTCTCCGGCCGGCTGCGGGCCAAGCTCGAGCGGTGCGATGCTTTTGGACGCTGTCCGAACTAGGGATTCAATCAAACGCTGCCACTATGCGGGACTCGATTGCTAGTAAATGCTATCCTGCGACCGTCGCGCCCCATATCCACAATAAGGAACATGTATAATAGAGAATAAAAAAATTCATTCGCATTCTGATTGTTGGTTATGGTATCTTCATTACACAGCAGTCTGTTTGGTAAGCATAGACTGCACGCGCCTCCAATTTTACTCACCAACTAGCGTTGCCTTAGTTCCTTACTAGAAAAACAATATGAATGTACCGTAGGTATTTGCTTAACCCCTGAACTGCCCCCGCAGAATGGAATGTATAGGTGGCCCATACCAAGTTGGACACAGATCTGTGTCGCTGTAGACAAGTGTTTAAAGTTCTAGTGGCTCTCACAGTCTTGTCTTGACTGCCTACGTTAGTTATAAGATGCACTGGAAAAGACAGATGAATTATGTGTTTGTACCTATTCACAAACAAAATTAATCATAGCTATTGCAGCCTGAATACCCAACTTTACCCACCAACCGAATACTGTTGTGTGGTATTAGGCTGAGTCAGGTATCACAAATTAGTACAATCTCTTTATACCATTGCCTACCTGCTTACTAAAATATCAATGTAGACGGGTGTTGTATGTTTGTAAGAATAGTACTTACCTACAAAAAACAAGATGAGTTTGGGGGTCTGTATTGGTTGTTTATTTAAATTTTTACAAAATAGTTTGATTTATTCCGACTTTGTCAAGCCTAATTAGTCCGGTTTGGTCATGCCTGTAAATGACATAACATATGGGTTGCCATAACATATGTTTAATAAAGAAATAAAAGATAACTCACTTTGAGAAACTAAATCATAAGTACCTACCTAATAAATCCTAGTAAATCCAGATAATTTAAATTAGAAGTCAGTTGTGGAAAGAAGCAATAGCCACCTGTTTTATTAGGCTAATTAATATCCTTACTAATATTATAAGTTTGTATGTATGGATGGCTGTTTGTTACTACTCTTTCACGCAAAAACGGCTGAACGGATCCGGATGAAATTTTGCACAGAGATAGATTATAGTCTGGATTAGCACATAAGCTATTTTTGATCCCGGAAAAATGCACATCAAAATTACCACGCGAACGAAGTCGCGGGCAACAGCTAGTAAGTCCATAAACAAAAACCAGACAATTGTAAGTCGGACTCGCCTACCGAGAGTTCCATACAACTTTGCACAATACGATTAAAATCAGTTAACGATTCGGCTTTTCCCGGATATCGTCGCCTAAATCCCGACACGGAAATGACACTAAATACATTAGAGCGATTTCTTTTAGGTAGCATTAAATTTGAAGTATCATAAACGCAATGTATAGCACCTGCCAAGATGACATTACTAACCGGTAGATCTAAGAAATTTATTATGCAGACGGTAGACCTAAGAAATTTATTATGCAGAAGTGATCGCAACGTAGGAAGGAAGCTCTTTAAGGGTTTTGTATTAAAATAAAATTCATGAAAGTTATATATCTTTTTTCGTATCACGCAATAATAAAAATCATCCATTTTTAAACGATATGTTTTGCCGGGCACTTCTTTGGATTGTTGATCTTTATAGGTGACTGATCTGAGAGCTTGTCGTTTTCCTTCAAAATAACACGCTGCTTTTCGAAACTCCGGTTGCTTCACAAACCCTGTCAAAAATTTTTTATGATAATTACTTTCTTCTTTTTTAAATAAATTTGCTGCTTCTTTTCTAAAATAGTTATATACTATACATTATTTACAATTTCACGAGATTAAGCAACAATTTTTTTACCACGCGTTAAATTTGTTGAAGCCATGATACATAGGTAACTATTGTAAGTTAATTTTGATAAAATTTGATAGAATCGAATATTTTCACAAATGAAATTAGCATTCATAAAAATAAATGTATCATATATGTACGTCAAACTGTTTTTATTGACACTAAGAAGTCATACTGTCAAAACAGTCACTTATTTTTCTTATTTCAATATAAAGGTCATGAATTACTCAATACACGCCCTCACCTTAAACTTACTCATAATAAAGTACTTAGTGAGATATGTTTTTGGATGCATGCCTATAGTTCGTGCCAAATCGATTGAGATAAACGGACATTGACCTCAGAAATGAGCCGTGTTAAAAAGGGTAGGTAACTTAAAAATACTCAATTTAAATGTGACAGCAATGTATAAATATTGATATTATTCCCACTTCTAAGTCAGCTCATATGTTTTGTTTTATTGTTTCTTAAAGAATATTGTCTTTGGTTCCTATAAACATCCCAAAATCTTACTTACATCGTGATAAATGTGTTAAATTATATCTTTCAATTTACGGTAACTAACGCAGCATTTCATCATACAATAGTTTTATATAAGAAAAAAAAAATTGTAAGCAGTGTAATCATCATATCGAGCTTTTGCAAAGCGTGTTGCCTCAGTTCGGTCTAAAAGAAACGTGACAATGACAGCCAGAGATGTGTCACCTTTTTTGGCCAGTCCACCAGTTTGTTTTCATTCGTGTTCGGATAGCGCTTGCGTGTGTACGTCTCGGGTAATTCGTTTTCGTTGAATTTATACTGTTAGATTTATTATATCGTTGAGTTTTTGTTGTTATATTAGTTTTACTGTGACGATCGTTACAGACCGACATGAGTTCAGGAGAACCTAATAAAAGACCCGGTCCTTCAACATGCCGTGGAAAGAGACGTCGCTGACCCATAATAAATGTAGCAAGTATGTACAAATAGTTAAAAATCCAACGATATAGCCTTTCCATTTCATTAAGCGCTCTTTTTATTTGACCATGTGGTATTTATTTTCTTAAACAATATTCCTTCAAAAATATATTACCTACTATAGTAATATATTTTTGTCATTTATTTACAGGCCTATTTTCTGGAGCACCTTTAACGTCGCCAGTAAAAAAAAGAAAACCTACCACTTTATAGAAATTCCCATAAAGTACCAGAACAGGGAATAAGTAATAAAAGAAAAAAGTCTATTATTGACAAGTTAGACGATTTTGATGAATCGGCTATAAGATCAAAAGTGCATCAGTTCTTTCTTGCAGGAGAATCACCGAATTTGGACAACATTTTGCTTAGTGTAAATCAAGATGACCAGTTGCCAAACCTGGGCAAAACTTCGCTGCGACGTGTGTTGCACCATTTGAAATCCAAATATATAAGGAGAAACAGAAAAAGTAGTTTAGTAGATCGCCCAAAGATAGTTCTGTGGCGTACCAGATATTTGGGAGAAATACAAAACCTAAGAAACGAGGGTCATACATTTTTTTACCTAGATGAAACATGGATTAACGCAGGTCATACTGTGGAAAAGGTATGGGTAGACACCAAAATTTAAGCTTCTCGTCAAACACGGTTGGAAGGCTACTCTACGGGGTTCAAGTCCCGGCATGGGTGGAATTTTTAGCCTCTAAATAGGTTATTAAAAAAAATAGTAAAGTTATTTTACATTTATTTCAATAAAATGTGCCTATATATAGTAGGTTTGTAACCCCTGGTTAAACTACCGAAAGGTCATTGACCGTTTTTCTCAATCAATTTGGCACGAACTATAGTACATATCGTCGCTGCTAATTCAAACTCCGTTATGTGAAAAAATGCAACTTTTCAGCAGAAGCAAAAAACTGATTATTTCTTTATCGAATAAGAAATTTCAAAAACGGAGGGTACAGAAATATGTATTTAGTATCGACACAACACTAAATTAGTTTCTTTTTATTTTAACTATATAACTTTAGATGCAACATTATTTCTTTGCAAAATTTTGCACATGTCGGAAAAAAAATGCGCCTCAAAATACCGTTATGTGATTTTTTTACACATGACGGAATTATACTGCCATTAGCTCAACTTTACTTGTTCTACCTTAGCACATAACGGAATTATCAAACAGGTTTTATTAGAATAAAAAAGATAGTATCGACTCAGTATAATTTACGTTATTTATTCTTCAAAGATATCAATCAAAGGAGCTCAAACATTATGAAGTTAAAAATTCTTATAGTCATCTAAAACAAGGTAGTATCAAATCTCCTCATAACATACCCCTTTATAATTATAATATAGGTATCAAAACAAAAAAACACTTCTCATAAATCAATAATCAAGTATCTGTTTAACTAAAGTGAGATCACTGTTCTTATAAGATTAATTTTAACTTTAGCGTAATAAACCAAAGACACTAAAATATTAACTTAACAAACCAAAAGGACTCAAAGAGTTTAACTTTGTGTACTCATCATCTAAAACAGAGTAGATGTTATCAAAATGTACCACCTTTACTTAAATATCTTTCCTAGGTATGAAAACAAAAATAAAACTTCTTAATATCAAAATAATAGGTTAACAAAACTGAGATCACTATCATTTAAAACAAAATTCTAAATGTCAACAAATCAACACAAACTGAGGTCACTTATCAAGTTAAATAAGGTATTATAAATCGTAGGTTGTGCCAGCTTTAGTAAACAAATTGTTCAATTTATTACTAAATAATATTACCTTTAAATAGGTACTACCTAAGTTGACAAACTGTCATAAAATAAATGGTAATCACTGTGCATGAAAGGTTTCAACGACTGTAAACTGTCAAATTTACTCTTTTCAATCTTCCTTTTTTCGATATACAAGGATCGAGGTTCTTCGTACAAATCAATTTTTCTTCTTTGTGGTAATAGTGTCCATTCCGTGTCATCATGCCTTAATTTGTAGAATGTTTCACCATTCTTGTATAACAGAGATCGAATATCAGCGACAGTTGGATCACCAGCCTTTTTTCCGGGACGTATCGATGTAAAATTGCTTGGATTTGATTCATAGTTCTTAAAAAATGTATAGTCCACATGTCTGATAACATATGGTTGCCGTGGTCTCGCTTTTCGCGCGCTTGTTATATAATCGGCTGGCGAGTACAACGGTGGTGTGAAGCATTTTTCTAGTGTTGAATGCACACTATCGACCTCCATCATGGTATGACCCTTCTCCAAGATGATTTGCAGAATTTCAACAGACTTTAGCCTTGAAAGGTCTGCCAAAGCACTGGACAAGACCTTGTTTCGGTTTTGATATCCACAACCATCTGAAATCATCGTCACTTTTTTGAAGCCCTTGGAAGTGTATAGCTCTATAAATGTTACGATGCATGTAACAAATTCGTTGGCAGTTACACCACCGTCGCCTTCATGCCATGCAAACAGGTAAACTTCTTTAGAGTTGTTCACATAGATTGTAAAAATGTGGAGTTGCAGTTTTTGCTTGTAATATTGAGACGATACAAGCAATTTTGGACACAACTGGACACTTTGTAAATCCACTGTGAAAACCAAATGTTCCTCAGATAAGGAAGCTATGGCTCGTTTTTTGGCTTCTCGAGCCTCATTTTTTTTTAACAAATGTGCTTGGTGTTCTTCCTCGTTTATGTTTCCTTCTTTAAAAGACACGCATGTGTCACATTGGTCCTTACGCGGCTTAAAAATTGAAATTTTTTTGCTCTCCAAGATGTCACAGAATCTTTTTCTTTGAACAAATTGCATAGACCTTTCTTTACACCAGGAAACGTACTCCTTGTGCATTTGTGTTTTTGAATGTAATGCCTCGTCAACGTACGTTCTTGATGAAGATGAGCGGCAATAATGGCTAGGTACTTTTGCTAATTGATCGAGCCATTTTAACACAGAGTCTGATTGTAATATTTTTACGTCTGGCTCTGTCATCTGGGTGCGAACGGCCACTGCCCTTTCAGTTGAGTCATTTGTTGGACATGCTTTAATCCACTCATTTAAAGTATCTTTGCAAATATTCAATGTAGCTGCAAACATGTCTCTACATACTCTTACTTTGTCTCCGTGTTCATTTGAGAAGAAGCAGTCAATACCAATAGATTTTTGTGTTGAGCTTTCATCATGTTCAGTGTCAGATTCAGATTTTTTGCGCCTTCTCAAAACTTTTCTCACGGTAACTGAACCCATGACGTAGGCTTTTTTAGCTTCCCAGGTTGTCAAAGACCAAAAATAATCAAATATATCCTTTCGCACCTGCTCATTTACAGATCCACAAAGAAATGACCTCTTCGAAAATGGTACACTACCGTGACTGCAAGGAACAGCTTTTAACTGTCTTCCAGGCTTTGTCGCCTTAATCTTAGTATCTCCTGTCTTCTTGAGGCCATCATATTGTTTTCCGAGTACTCGTAGAACTTGGTTTCGTTTTCTTGTATCGTTAATGGATCTCGTGTTGTTTTCAGTAATTTTGTCAGTCTCTATAACTTGCACACGAAGACTAGGGTCTTCTTCAAATATCCCAGTCTCAGGGTTTAAAATTAAACCACAGCTTGAAGTGGAGTCTGGATTTGGTATAGATTCAATTTGCCAGGATCTGTCGTTGTGATGCTCTAGTAGTGTCGTGGTTTCAGATTGGATGAAATTAATGTGTTCAGCAGTCATCGGTGGAATTAGAACACTCTCGATCTGATACGGGTTTGGTTCCAATTGACTTGGAACTACTTCAGGTACATTCAACGTTTCTTCTAGAGGTCTTGCAAGTTCAATGTTTGAAACTTCCGACCCCTGAGGATTATCCAGATCCATCAGTATCATTCCAGAATTAGTAAGTGGTTCTGTCGCAAACATATTAATCATTATGCTTTCCGAGATCGTAGTAGTTTCCATGCATTGATCCATAACAAAAGTGTTGCTCAAAGCATTTTCAGAAAAACTACTGGGTGTTTCGCTCACAAAAGTCTCATTAATTGTAGTCTCCGGAAGTTTAATGTAGTGTTCTGATGAAAACGGATCATTGAGGCTTGCAAAATCGGTGAGTATATTGGATCTTTCTGTTATAAAAGATGTGTCATCAAATGCTGTAACAGTATCGTTCTCAACAACTTCCAGTGGTCTATTAGAATTGATGTGTGACTGTGTAGAATGTACGGTATCTTCCTGTATATTTTCTTTATTTGCCATAGAGACTAATAATTGTGCCCTGCTGTGACGCTTCATTGTGCTTCTTTTTGATGAGCCTGTACAATGAAAATAAAACTATGTAAAAACTCAATAAATCATACTTATCCTAGTGCCTTGCATAGTGAGTAGGTATCTACAATAGAATAGGCAAGCCTGTCGCCAATATTGTGAGTTGTGTTGCTATGAAATGAATGTACCTACGTAAGTAAAAAACATGTACTAAGATATTACTCTGCGCTATAGTAAACAAATCGGAGCAAAATATAAATCAGCTGTTTCATACATTCGGTGCAGTATTGCTTTTACCTAATGTATGGAACAGCTGTTTTTTTTGCTCCGATTTGTTTGGCCCCATAGTAAAAGTTGTTTGTATTGATGAGTAGAAATATCCTGCAAAGTTTGGCAGGTGACTGTGATTCTAGGGTGTATAGCTAGGTTAAGGTATTAGTAGCGATACCATTGAATTATATTGGATAGATTCCTATCCAAACAACAATACCTAAGTAAATGAACCTCACCACTTGTTAGCCCTTATGTACAGGTACCATATGAATTTTACGTCACGCATCTTAATATCTGCAAGGCGGAGACGCTTTACCATAAGACAAGAGGCAAGACCTAGCCAAATCAACAAACATACCTACAACCACACACCATACTTAACAGTGTCTACCTGTCTTCATAGTAGCCCGTTTTTGAACTATTTCATGACTCATATTTATAGGTTATAATTATAAATAAAGTTAGTTTTGTGTAATAAAAGGGATACTTACATGGAACTTATAAGGAATGCGCCAAACAGTGGTTACGTATTACGTTTTCTTGTTGTAAACATGGGAAACACTTCAACCTATTTTATTTTGATAAATAATTTGGAAAAGTTTGTAAACATTGCCACGTGTTGTGCCTGTCGGTGCGCACTTCGTGTCTGTTTGAGAAACCCGTTGTGTGTAATTGGCAGGCGCAAAATTTTAAAATGAACTTAGAGGTAATACTCCGTTATGTGCAGTTAAACACATAATTAAATTTGTATTGCCAGATTTGGTCTAAAATCACATAGGTATAATGTTACCTCCTAAACTAATAGAGATATTAAAAAACGGGTTTTGCAGGTTCACGCGCCTTGGGAAACTTAACTAAACTGCCAAAAAAAAAAAACTCCCTTAAAAATCACATAACGGAGTTTGCATTAGCAGCGACGATATTTTTATCATCTAAGTTTAGAATAAGTGGCATGTTTCTGTAATATCTCCGTATTAAATAAATAAATAAAAGGTTGTGTTAGTTTTGAGCTACAAAGGAGGTTTTGTTGCTCATATCGTTCTTGTATTGTATTCAATAAGACAACGAGTAATATAAATAAAGGTCATATGTGAGAGATGAGGGATTCACGACAATTACCGACGTTGGCCGAATCGTTAACTGATTTTAATCGTACTGTATGTACTTACATAAGGCGGCTCCCTGTTCCTTCTGTTATTTTTGTAATAGTCTAAGTAAGGTTTTTGCAGAAAGAAAAAATGTACATAAAAGTTCTCTAAAATGTATGTACGAAAATTGCTTTTACTAGGTATCGGAATTCACAGGACAATATCTGTCAGGTCAGCTACTAAATGATAATAAGTAATGTCTTTTACTTATAGATGTAAGACTCAGTTTTGTGAACCACCAGATAAAACAAAAAATAGCCTTGCATGATAGGGTTTTTCCAATAATATCCCCTAGAAATCTCTGATTCGACAACTTCTACTCAGTAAGTTCCCGGCGCTATCTGCCGCCGAAGCCGCTTGTAGTGGAACTCCCCGACTGTAAGACCACCGTCCCGCAGGTTAGGTAGCCCTCTATTGACGGCAATCCTCCCGCAGGCTGTAGTGCAGCCTTCAATGGCGGCCCTCCCGCTGCAGGTTGTAGTGTTGCCTACTAACGGTGGGTCCCGGTCTGCTACCGCAGGCAGTAGTGTAGTCCCAGCAGGCTGTAGTAGTGAAGGCACACTTGAGTGGTGGCTGGTTCGGGGCGCAGGCTGCCGCCGGAGACGCGGCGCGCGCTGGTGTCGCGCACGGCGGGCAGCTGCGCGCCGCTGTTCGTGAGCGCGCGGCGCGGCAACGCCGAGATCTGCGAGTACCTGCTGCACGTCTGCGACGCGCCCATCGAGCAGGTGACCGACCGGCTCCCTAACATCACTGCCCACCCCCCTGATCAGTTTCACCGTAAACTCGACGGATCATTTTTAGGGTTTCGTAGGTCAACAAGGAACTTAAATAATATCTGTCCACCTCATTGTCTGACCGTGGATTACATACTTAATAATCACACTGACAAAACGATTACATAAAATCTTAAAAAAGTAAGTTTTTTCCGCTGAAACTAAATTAGGGTGATTTTTTCGGTTCCGTACCCAAAGGGGTAAGGGACCCTATCACTAAGACTCCACTGACCGTCTGTCTGTCTATCTGTCTGGCGGCTGTATCTCATGAACCGTGATAGCTAAACTGTTGAAGTTTTCACAGATGATGTATTTCTGATGCCGCTATAACAAATGAAATCAAAATTTTTTTTTTATTTAAGTAGAACAGAAACAGCGACTTAATGAACGTTACATGTTAAACTAGGTGTCCATTTCAAAATCTAGATCATTTTGGAGAAAAAATGGACAAAAAACTCCAATAAGAATAAAAACTCCATACTAAAAACAAAATTAAATTAATATTTAAGAAGGCTCCCGTAAAACAAACGTTGTCTAAAGACAGCGCTCGCCATCTAGCGGCAGTCTATGTAACCTTCACAGCGTCGATGTCATGTCGTTAAATGTCAATCGCTTCTTGTTGGTTTCTATAGATGGCGCTGTTCTCAATGTACCTAATCTATCTCGTCTCGGTCTTTATCTAATGTTGTATAGATAATGGTACGGAACCCTTCGTGCGTGAGTCCGACTCGCACTTCATTTAACTCGTAATGTGTGTACCTACTGAAGGAAGATGATAGGCCATGCTATTGTTGCAATGCGTCGCGCGCGCGCGCGCGGTACGTGTGTATGCATGTGTGGTGTGGTGCAGCGCGGCGTGTACGTGACGCGGGGCGCGGGCGAGGGGGACGGCGGCGGCGGCGCGCACCTGGTGACGCCGCTGTGGGCGGCGGCCGTGGCGGGCCGGCTGCGCGCGCTGCGTGTGCTGGCGGACGCGGGCGCGCAGCTCGACGCCACCTCCGACTCCGGCTCCACGCCGCTGCGCTCCGCCTGCTTCATGTCGCACGAGGACGTGGCAAGTGTATTTTTTACGGTGTTATTTATAAAAACAAGATTCCTCTTTTCCTTTACCACAGACTATTTAATCTGCATTTAAATACCTAGTGTTATAATAAGGTATCGTAGTTTTTATGAAAAATACTGTTATGTTACCTACTCCTCAAGGCTCGGTTTATATTACCGTAACTACCTCATTGAGATATCTGTGGTAACTACTATATGACGCAATGTACTAAATACCTGCCACTAAACAGTGTGTGTTTAGTCATGTAAATCGAGCCATATTTCTTACAGATTAGGTTTAATGTCCGACAGATAATTTAAACTTCACTCCGCAGTCTGGATAAGTTTGCTATGGAAACTTACATAAGAACTACTCGCTGGAGCTACTAAAAACAAAATCGTTTGTTAATAATAAATCAATTGTAGGCCGACTTGCACCACTTTCTTAAATGTGGCTTAAACGGCATTTAACTACAATTTTCATACAAAAGTGACCTAAGTGACATTCAGAAGTGCAAGTCGGCCTAGTCTCGGATTGCATGGAGATCAAGAAAAAGTATAGTTGTAGGTATTGGGTGTAGTTTCAGCTGAGTTTCGAGAAGCGATGCAATAGCGTGTTGTGTGTGTGTGTGTGTGTGTGTGGCGGCGGCTGGCGGCTGGCGGCTGGCGGCTGGCGGCTGGCGGCAGGCGCGCGAGCTGGTGTCGCGCGGCGCCGACGTGCACCGCGCCAACCACTCGGGCGGCACGTGCCTGATCAACGCGGTGCAGTCGCGGCGGCTGGTGGCGCTGCTGCTGGCGCGCGGCGCGCGGCCCGACGCGGTGGACGTGCAGCGTCGCACCGCGCTGCACTACGCGGCGCGCGAGCACCGGGTGCACACGGTGCTCCTGCTGCTGGCGCGTGGCGCCGACCCCAAGCTCAAGTCGCGCGACGGCGAAGACGTGCTGCGGTCAGTCACTCGGCTCACTTCATTAGACGCTTTTTTTAGTGAGGACGGGGGGCGCTCCTCCTACGTAACTTCTCCACTGTATGGTCACGTCCGATTTAACTTACTCCGAACTGTCAAATGCATACATTTTTTGACATTCCGGAAAGGTGAAATGGATAACAGAATACAGTGGGCAGTTACATAATAATAGACATCATAGTTTTTGTGTTTGCTTCGCTTTTGTATTAGAACTATATCCTGTTAAAATAGTAAGCTTGTAGAAATAAATAAATAAATGTAATGCAATAATAGGCTGGTAAGTCAGTGGCCTAATTACGCGCACCAAATCCTGAGCGATTCCAATCGTCTAACTGTCAAATTCCATACTAATTTGACAGTTAGACGATTGGAATCGCTCAGGATTTGGTGAGCGTAATATAGGGGCAGGTCACTTGAAACTTGGCAGAAGTGAGTGTAGAACTTAACTATCACTGTGTAGAACCGATCGACCTTATTTGGGGAGTTCTAGCCACCGTGAATGCAGTGTTTCATCCTAAACTATTATATCGATTAAATTAAAACAACTCTAACGTTTGCTCGTTCGGAGTGAAGTGTGTGGTGCGTGGTGTGTTCAGGACGGCAGCGCTGAAGGGCGCGGGGGCGGTGGTGGCGCTGCTGACGTCGCGCGGCCAGTTCCCCGCCGCGCAGGCCGCCGACGAGCTCGAGCTGCTGGGCGCCTCGCAGGCGAGTTTGTTTGCTTTGGACGCTACCGAGACGTCACGCCACGTAGGCGGCTGTTGTATACTGTGCCGTGCTGACGTCACCCCACGCGGGCGAGTCTTGTTTACTGTGTGTAGGACCGGTAGGAAAACTTTAACCCTTTACCGCGTATGGTTCCAGATTTGGAATATATTTCTAGCTTGCCTAAGAGAATTGAAAGCCTTGGCCAGATCGAGGAAAACCCCAGCGCCTAATGTTTGTGATCCAGATAGGATACTATGAACTTGATCAGCTCTGAGACGGCGTCCTCGGTACAGAGGCCCTGCCTAAAGCCGAACTGTCGATCGGTTATTATTATTATTTAAAATCTCAACGAGGCGTTTGTTCATTACTTTCTCCAGTGGTTTTGAGAACACACCGAGGAGGGATATCGGTCTGTAGTTGTTTGGGCGTTTGCCCGTTTTTGTAGATTGGCTTTACGACAGCCACTTTCCAACACTCTGGGAACTCTCCGTTTACAAGACTTATGTTAAATATGTGTGTCAAAGGGACCGGAAACGAAGTATATTATTAACGGCAACCGGTAGACTGTCGAAATATTCAAATGTTGTACCTATGTATAGATAATGGTACGAGTCCGACTCGCACTTGGCCGGTTTTATAGTAACTCGTGCATATTATTTTGCTTTCGGAAAACACAATTTGGCGGAATCGTAGTGTTATTCACAAAAAATCGAGAAATATAAAATAAGTATAAATAAAAATAAAAACCGACTTCAAAACACTACCTACAGCACTAAAAATAGAGAAATAAATTAAACGAATATGACCTTCAAATTCGATGCAGGTATTGTAGAAATATATTTTGGAGTCGTAGTCGGTGCCTTTGTAGTGGACTACACAATGCTGATATAGGTACTATTTTGATATCGATAAGGGAAATGGTGTATGAATGAAACGACCGATTCCAACGAGTACGTTAGCGTAGGTAACTAATTTATTGTAAAGTAATGAGTAAATACCTATTGTGTAAACTAACCAATTTCAATACCTTGTACGTTCGCTCGTACAGTGCCCAAAATGTATTTGTGCTGGTCTTGTAACTTGGCACCGGCTCCAAACTATACTTCTACAATACCTACACCGAATTTAAAGGTCATATTCGTTTAAATTATTTTTCTGTTTTTATTGCTGTAGGTACGTTTCCCTTCGTGGGTTCCCTACATACAACATTAGACAAAGATCGACTCAAGATAGATTTGGTACATTAAGAACAGCGCCATCTAACCAACAAGAAGCGTTTCACATTGACATTTAACGACATGACATCGGCGCTGTGAAGGTTCGTGAAGGAGACTGGCAGCAGCGTCTTCCTGAGATTCCAACCGCATACTGCGATCGCCAACCCGCCTGCCAAGCGTGGCGATTACAGCAAAACTCCTCATGGTTATGAAAACCACGAAGGAGGCCTATGCCCTGCAGTGGGCGTCAAACGGCTGATGTGATAGATTAAAATAAAACTGCGTTGCAATAATAATAGCTAAAGCGATGAAAAAACGCCAAAAGAGGAAGTGGTGTAAACATAAATCGTCCTTCATGCTGCCTTAAGATTATAGTATGCTGCCTAAAGTGCCTGAGTGTTGACCAGCGTTGATTGGCGTTGCCTAATGCGAGACTGATAACACATTCAGATGATCAGTCTGCCGTCAGTCTGTGACTGACGTCGTGACTGACGAAAATTATCAAAATATTCGAATATCCGTCAGTCTGGTCTGGTCCATCAGTCCATCAATCCATTGAATAGACAATCAGTCTGCCGTCAGTCTAACCAGACTGATGGAATTGACTGACGCCAGACTGAACGTGTAAACACCGTCTATAAGTATAAAAAGAAAAGAGAAGGTAAAGTTTGGTCACGGAAATGCAAACCATTCGTTTCACAATAGGAATAAAAAAATTATTTCAACGTAAAGAATTTACATGCTGTTTCTTGAATGTCAATGTATGTAGGTACAGTGTTAGCCGCTACCTTCAGCTCGAATTTGTACTGGAGAAAACGTCAGCGAAAAATCTTCACTCTGACCATCTTTTTTTCAAGACATCTTAAATATAATACATCAGTTGCTACCTACATTGATAAGATTTCATGAGTGCCATCAATAACTGATGCCAAATACCAAAATATTAGCTGCTTTTCATACAAAATTCCAATGATTTGATGTTTGTGGAATCATAAAACTCCACAAACATTAAAAATTCCGCACAGATACACTAAAAGTAGGTAGCCGCTTTTATCAGTGTACATAATCGGCCGTGTACACTAAAATGGGTCACTAGGTCTTAGTGCACTGAGATCGTGGAAACGGCGCCGGCGCCGGCGCGCGCTCGGCGGCTCGGACCGAGTGCGTCGTCATTTATAATCAACTAAAATTGTACGCACACGGTTTGAGGGTACTAAGATCGTCAATACCCGGCTTTAGACGTTAAACCTGCGAGGTCGGGGTTCACTGCGAAATAAATGTATCGTCCCTCCTCACACCGACACTGAAGCGTCGATCGGTCGATCGACACGCAGCTGGAGGAGTTCGGCGACGAGGCGGCGTGCCGCAGCAGCTGGCGGCACGCCACCATGCTGCGCGCCGCCGCGGGCTGCGACAAGCCGCGCGCGCCGCCCGCCGCCGCCGCCGCCGCCGCCGCCGCCGCCGACGCTCTGCCGGTGCGCGAGTGGCGGCGGCTGGCCGAGCTGGAGGCGCTGGACGGGCGGCAGCTGCGCGCGCACGCGCTGCTCGTGGCGCTGCGCGTGCTCGGCCCCGAACACAAGGACTTGGTGGGTCTCTTTCTTCTTTAACCCCGATGCGCGTTTATCTTAAAACGTACCCGACACTGGCGTGCGTGCATGCGACGACGACTGACGAATGTCGATGAAGCGGAAGAGGTTTGTCAGGGCATCTCCGGGATGCAGGCGTATGTTTATGTATGCGTTCTTATCCGTACCGAACGAAATTTGTTCTAAAATTCTTTGTATGAAATCCCATGGAATCGTGCTCACTGACTGCGACTACAAATTGCAAACCAGCACCGTTTTCGATCCAGCTGAATTGTTGCTGGACCAGCATAGTTCCAGTCGGTTCCAGTATAATTTTTTAACAAACATAATTTTAGGACATTCGAGTGCCACTAGGGGTAGCAAACAAGGGAATCTCCTGAACGAGGCCATGAAACTGGCGTTTACGTTCAACGTGACATCATTATTAACGGAAACAGGATCGGATCCGAAATTCCACCGCGCGGTAATGCAAAACTCATACAAATAGACGAGTAAGCGTATTAAAAAAAAATAGGCTAGACGTCATGTGATTCTATTCTGCCATTCGAACCCACGGTATGGCCTACCTAGGACAACGGCTAGTGTGGATTCGCACTGGAATTTCGTATCACTAAATATAAATGAACTTATCGAATAAGAGCGAAATGTGGTCACTCTTCCGGAATTAAGTTACGAAAGATTTATTAATTTTTAACCGACTTCAAAAAAGGAGGAGGTTATCAATTCTACGCGTATATTTTTTTATTTGGCTATGTTCCTCCATAACTCCGTCTTTAACCGATTTCGACAATTCTTTTTCTGTTCGAACAGATATAACGTCCCATTGGTCCCATTTAAATTTGGTGAAGATCTGATGAAGACTTTCAGAGATGGAGAACGGAACTCTTCAATGGACAGCAGTAAATACGCCCTAATGGGGCCCGTCCTTTAGTAATATCTGTATGTTTCATAAAATAGCGTAAAAGTAGTCCCAAGTTAATTTGATGATGTTCTGGTGAAGACTTTCGGAGATTTAAAACATCAAATTTTAAAGGAACGAATCGTGTACCTACGGTATATTATGGTTATAAGGGACTTGTTTGTTCTTCCGCTCCTCCACTAAAAACTGAAAAATAAAATGTTTTAAATAAAAAATAAAAACCGACTTCGAAACACTACTGCACTAAAAAGATAGAAATAATTTAAATAATTAGAAGTATTTATACATGTAGGTATTGTAGAAGTATAATTTGTAGTCGGTGCCCAGTTTCATGACCAGCACATATATTTGGGCACCGACTTCAAATTATATCTACTTCTACAATACCTACATGTATAAATACTTCTAATTATTTAAATTATTTCTATCTTTTTTGTGCTGTAGTGTTTCGAAGCCGGTTTTTATTTTTTATTTAAAATTTTTAGTCTAAGCTACATAAAACGGTAACGCTGCGTGGCGACGTATATTTTTTGTGCCATTTCTGTGCCAATGATACCAGACAAGATAACCATGGAGCGGCAGGAGAAGAACAAGTAGGCTGAAATGGATGAATGGACTTCAGAACTAAACACATCCCAATCCACCCACTCCATACCTATTCTGGCAGCAATGTATTATACTTAATATGTTTAAGTACTAATAGCTATTACAATTATAATATTCCAAACAATCTTTCAGCCACGAGCTATTTGAATAGCGAAAGAGATAAACTAAAAATGTGTCTCTTAAGATCGAGTTGTAATTTGCGTAGAGCGTCGGACAAAAGTATTCTTTGCATAATCGGTGTTACAGAAACTAATATGAAATGTGTTTCTTAAAAATGTTATTCATGTGGTAGTCCAAACGAGTTAGTGGTTGCGCAACGATTCAGATCCATCGCGTGATGTCGCGCGGCGTGGCGTGCGCGGAGGAGGCGCGCTACCGGTCGGCGGTCGAGCTGTGGCTGTGGGCGCTGCGCCTGCGTGTGCGCCGCGACACGCTGCTGCACCCCGACACGGCCGCCGCCGCCGCCGCGCTGGCCCGGTACGCGCGCCGCCCCCTAGCGCCGCTATCGAACGCGGGCGCCTGTCGCCTACGATCTGTGTGAATATGGATTCCGAGACGAAGAAACACTGAAGAAGAATAGGAAGAAGAAAGACATTTATTATACCAACAAGATACATCACAGAAACAAAATAAGCACATAAGTAACATAATATGCACAACACAGAAATAAAACTAAATACACAACAGACAAAACGAATAAATAAAACAGGACTGCTGTTGACATTACTGATAATTCTAAAACTACGTAAACGAAAAAGGAAACGTGACCGTAAATAATGGAGAGATCCTCTGTGGAGTTTTCGTGTTCGTGTCCCGTCGGTGGGCAGCGGGGCGAGGGGATCACGTTATGCATAGTACTTGTTCGTAAAAAACGTTACGCTGGCGCTGCGTAAACCCACGTTCGGTAGACGGCCAGCGCCGGCGTCGCGTCGACGTTGCGTCGACGCTGTGCGGACGCTGGCACTCTGTGGCTGGCACGACGACGACGCTCGAAAAAAGCTAGTGTAGGGGTCTCTAAACGGTAGCTCGAACTCACGCTGGCCTCCGCGCGTCCCCCGCAGACTGCTGCTGGAGTGGTCGCGCGGCCGGCTGCCGCGCGCGCAGGGCGGGCCGCCGGGCGGCGCGGCGGCGCGCGCGCTGCGGCTGCTGACGGCCGGCCTGCCGCCCGCGCAGGCCGCGCTGCTGCCGCGCCCGCGCTGCCGCAGCCAGGTCGGTGCCCCCGCCGGTGCGGCCGACGCTCCGTCGAGATCGTAACCGGAGAGCAGTGTAACGGTGTACCTACTTCCAGATGGAGTCGTTCGACCGCGTCCTGCGCTGCGCGACGCACTTCCTGTACCTGCAGCGGGAGGCGGCCGACACGCCGCAGCTGCGCGCCGCGCTGCTCGCCGACGCGCGCCGCGTGCTGGCGCTGCGGCCGCGCTGCGTGCGTACCGGGGACACGCTGCTGCACCTAGCGGTGTCCAGGTGTGTAGCTGTGCTGGCGTACTTTATTGTGTTCGGGTGTGTGTGAAAATGGCTCTCGGTAGTTGGACAACAAAATAAAAATAAAAAGATACAAGTTTACGAAACCCCCCACACCGACGTTTTTCGAACGTCGTCGTTGCGTCAGCGTTCGCACAGCGTCGACGCCGCGGTGACGCGACGCCGGCGCTGGCCGGGTATGAACGTGAGTTCACGCGGCGCCAGCGCAACGTTTTTTGCGAACGAGTACCATTCACACAACGCGATCCCCTCCCCCTCTCCCTCTCCCCACCGGCGCCCCTCGCCCGCGTTCGGTAGACGGCCAGCGCCGGCGTCGCGTCGCCGTTGCGAAAAATGCTAGTGTGGAGGGTCTAAAGTATAGTTTTTATTGAACGAATTTCCTTTAGTCTAGCCATCGGTGCATTTTTCTAAGGGGCCAGCCCTGAAAAGCGAGTTTGTGGATACTCACTCGCACGATACTGAATGCCAACGCAGTTAGACAATTTAGCACCGCGTTCCCCCGCGTACGCTCGCAGACTGAACGCGATCGACGACGGCGAGGCGGGCGTGTTCCCGTGCGAACGCACCGTGCGGCTGCTGCTGGCGGCCGGCGCCGGCGTGGCGGCGCGGAACGGCGCCGGCTGCACGGCGCTGCACCTGGCGGCGCTGGCGGCCGGCGGCGGCGGCGGCGGCGACGGCGGCGCGGCGCGCGCGCTGCTGGCGGCCGGCGCGCACGCCGACCAGCCCACGCGGCTGGGCGACGGTGCGGCGGCGCTGCTGGCGGCGGCAGGCTGGGCGCTGCCGCCGCCGCCGCTGCGCTGCCTGGCGGCGCGCGCGCTGGCCCGGCTGCCGCGCACGCCGCCGCCGCCGCCGCTGCCGGCGCGCCTGCGACGCTTCCTGCTGCTGCACCGCGCCGACGCCACCGAGGACGAGTTGGAGCAAGCTACCGACTTCTAAGCGGAGGCCCGGCTCGGCCCGGATTTCTAACCGAAGATAGGTAGTCTACTCGTTCGTCTTCGGTCCTTTAATTGCTAGGGGAGTCGGCCACGATTCCACATTGTATGGCACTACGCGGCATGTCAATCTAGTTTCTTCCGGTACCAAAAAGTAATTTTCGACAAAAAGTGGAGTTATTCGGTTTGCGAATTAAGGTATCGAATGTCTTTTTACTATCCATTTTTTTCCAATCAAATATCTTGGTCACCCTACCAAAGTTCAAATGCGTCTTGTTGCCTAGGAACGTTTAGGAAACTCGTTAAACGTTTCGTTCACTCACTTGTCTGACGAAACTTTAGCGACTTGATTGAATATCGATCCCCAATTAACTGTCCAGAGACTCCATCAACTCTCCGATTCAGCCACCTTACTGCGACATATACACAATGGGGACTGGTGGCGCCACGTGGTGGTACACACCTGAACTATATTTTGGTTTGTGTTAATACCGAATATGAGGTCCTCCCTGAAAATTTGCTCATACTTCACCAGTCGACCAATCAGAACGCGAGAGTTCGATAGCTATATTTAAAGCTCCCTCAAAATATTGTGCGGACGTCCGCACAATGAGGATTTTTGACTAACTTAAGACCGCACAAGACTGCCTTTTCCCCCGCAGTCCTCGTTGAGAGTGGACGTGTGTTGAGTGTCGGCTTCATCTTTATTTTTAATTAACATTGAGAAGTCTACGTATTACGAGAAGTATCGGTCCCTCTCGTTTCATCTTGTTGGGCTCCTCGTATACTCCGGCGGCCATGTTCCCTGGTGCATCTCCGTCTCGATCGCTCCTCTAAGGAAAACTAAAAGAGGTTGTGACGACTCAGCCAGACTCGATCCGGGAGCCGGCGACGCCGCGGGTGAGTGAGTTGTACCGCTCAGCCACCGTGACAGTGATTGACGCGTTCGAAATTACCAGTCACGTTCGACAACTCACGTGCGCAGGGCCTACGTCGTAGGCCTTGCAGCTAATAGCTGCGGAGCTTCCAAATAGCTGCGCAACGAAACGATAACTACTACGAGCGGCGTAGACTTGCCGCATCTACAGTGCTACGCTTTTCTTTGCAATAGCTTGGGACCTCTCGCTTTTGTTAAATCATACATTTAATACTATGCCGAAACTGAAACGCGGAGTGCGTTTTAACCTAACCTAACCTAAAACCTCCTCTAATGAGGCCCCTTCGTACTCGCAGTCAGACTGACTGTCAGAGACAGACCTCTCAGGAGCTACAATCCGGGAGCCGGAAATTTTCTCCAAAACCTCAATTCGTACCAAGCGGCCAAGGTCAGAGGATGATATCCAAGAGGGGTTCTCCACATTCTCACAAGAAATCCGCAAAATGCTACATGAATGGAGGGCTGAACAGATCAATACTATGAACAAACTTGTTCTTGAAGTCTCTGATCTCAAATCCAAGTTCGCATCAATTGAGAAGTCAAACATGGAAATAATAAAATCAATGGATTTTATCAACTCCAACTACGAAACCTTGAGAATCCAGATCAATACCCTTGAAAAGGAACGGAAAGTGTACAACGAATCAGCTGTTAACATTGACAAGAAAATTCAGGACCTTCAATGTATTTCTCGCTCAGCGACTGTTGAAATAAAAAATATTCCGACTAACTAGAAGGAATCTTATTCCGATCTGATGGATATTGTTTCCAATATCGGCAAAGTTACTAAACTTAACATACAACAAGCGGAAATGCGAGATGTGTACAGAATTCCTAGGGGTCGAAACTCAAAGTCCATTGTTGCGAAATTTAGGTCTGTTAATACAAAACAGGAATTCCTCGCATCTATTAAGAACTTTAATAAAGATAAACCAGTAGCTGAAAAACTCAATACTGGGCAGATTTCGATATCCGGGACACCTCAACCCGTTTACGTTGCAGAGCATCTGCCTCCAAGCATGAGAAAGCTGTATTTTGTGGCGCGTCAGTTCGCCAAAGAACATCAGTTCCGGTTCTGCTGGATCGCTAATGGCAAAATACTTCTTCGAAAGGAAATTGGAGATAAATACATCCAAATCACATCGGAAGATGTTCTCTCTAATTTAAGTACCTCTATGTGACTAAATATTTTTACCAAACAGTATACCTCACTCTACTTACAACACTCTCACTCATTGAAACTGATTTACACACATGAATACCTCAATTTCCGATACGAAAATATTTTTCAAACATCTTTTAACCTCGTGACACTGTTCCGTGCATTTTCTATTTTAAAATGGCTCATACTATAAAAGATTTACTCTATGATATTGACGAATTGTCAGTGTCTAAATCCATGGAGAGCGATCCTGAGAACTGTCTGGATCTCATTCCAATGCCGTCGTTGTCCCTCATTGTTTTATCACAAAACATACGTAGTATTAATCGAAACATGTCCGATCTCGAAATTTTATTAAACAGACTGCGGATCGATTGTGATATATTAATTTTGTCTGAGTGTTGGCTTTCTCACGCCCCGGTATTGCCAAATCTTACTGGATACGGTCAGTTTGCCACTAAGAATAACTATTTCCAAAACGATGGGGTTGTCGTGTATGCAAAGGATCATCTTACACTTTCCATAGTCGAGCCGCCTTTTGAGGAGGGGAACTGTTTACTAATAACATTAGGTTCTGAGATTGCTATTATAGCAATCTACCGCTCACCATCATACATAAATATTGATCTATTTCTAAATTCTTTAAATTCAGTCCTGTCTATGGTCTCAAACTTCAAAGTAATTTCTGTCATAGGCGATATTAATATAAATATTTCCCGTGAAAATACAGACCCTTTCAGTGACAGGTATCTCACACTAGCCGCGTTTCATGGCCTCCTACCGGCCCATACATTAATTACACGTGATGCTGGCGACTGTCGAGGTACCTGCTTAGACCACGTACTATAAACAGCAAGATCCCATCTCTCACAATCGTTCTAAAAACTAGTGTTACTGATCACAAAGCGGTTTTGTGCTGCATAAAACACAAGCCGGCTCGGGAGCTCTCTACCATAAACTACACCAAACTTAATATGGAGGGTATAACCCAGGATATTCTTAACATTGACCTACAAACAACCAATCTACACAATAGAGAACCCTGAGTTAGCATTTAAATATCTTACCGAAAATTTGCAGGCAGCTATAACAAAAAACAGTGAGACTACTACACTCTCTCGGCGTAAAAAAATTCTTAAGCCCTGGATCACTCCTGCCTGGTATCTTACGCTGCATACGTAATAGAGATAGATTACATGAAAAAGCCAAACGCTCTCTAAATTCCGTAACACATAAAATAACCTATACTCGTTATAGAAATTTCTGTAACTCACTCATTAAGAAATTAAAAAAATCATACGAGAAAGAACTAATAAATAATGCAGGAAAAAATAGCAAAAAACTCTGGCAAAATATTAAAAACATTACTAACACATCTACACCTAAGAACTACCCTAAAGAACTCTTTACAGCAGTCGATTCCCCTAAAGATTGTGTTGACAAGGTTAATAAGTATTTTGTTGAAGTAGGCACAAATTTAGCTGAAAAATTACTTGGCCAAGTCGATGATAATATTACTTTGAGAAGTAAAAACAATTCTTACTCTAACTCTATTCCAAATTCCTTTGTCTTGATGAATGCTGACGAAGAAGAGGTGAAACACCTCATACTAAATCTTAAGCCCGACTCAGCCGTTGGCTTAGACAATATTCCGAATAAAGTTCTCCGCGCTCACGCTGGTCTTCTGGCCCCTCATTTAACATATATATTTAATAAATTCTTCGAGAAGGGCATTTTTCTTGAAGCGCTAAAGAGATCAATTGTGCTACCGATACATAAGGGTGGTGACAGAGATCGTATCACTAACTACAGGCCCATATCTATCCTCCCGGCTATCTCTAAGCTTATGGAAAGAATTATGAACAATAGGCTTACTCGATTCCTCGAAAGCAAATGTATACTCTCAAATAATCAATTTGGCTTTCGCAGTGGCAAATCTACTGATGAAGCTGTTCAAACACTTGTTGACAGTATAACGGGGACATTGGATGTAGGAATGAAGTGTCTTACAATTTTCCTAGACCTGGCGAAAGCCTTTGATACGGTCTCTGTCCCCATACTTATCGATAAGCTTGAAGGAATGGGTATTAGAGGCACTCAGTTAGAACTTTTCAGGAGCTATCTTACTGGTCGCAGGCAAAGTGTTAGAGTGGGTGATTATATTAGCTGTGATCTTCCGGTTATCCACGGAGTCCCCCAGAGCAGCATTTTGGGTCCCACCTTATTCTTACTTTATATTAATGATCTTCTTCATGTAACACCTGCCCACGGCAAACTTATCTGCTATGCAGATGATACTGCTCTCTTTTTTGCCGCTAATACCTTGGAACAAGTCTTCAACGCTGCACAAAATGAGCTGAGCACTGTATCTGAATGGTTACGAAACAATATCCTCACTCTGAACACTGAAAAGTTCAAATTTGTAGCATTCTCAATACGAGGTACTCCAAAAGTAAGTAAGGAACTAAATATAATTGCCCATACCTGCATACTAAATCCATATGTGCATGTAAGCCTCTGGAGCGAGTGCAATCAATCAGATACCTGGGAGTAATCTTGGATGAAAACCTTGGCTTTAAACAGCATATTCAACTTGTTACTGGTAGAGTTCGTAAGCTTATTTTCATGTTTAAAACTCTTAGACATATAGTTGAGCCTCCTCTTCTGAAACATATTTATCTCGCTTTAGGTCAATCCATTATTACGTACTGTATTTCCATTTGGGGAGGCGCTCCGAAAACTACCTTAAAATCTCTTGAGGTTGCCCAGCGTGCCGTCCTCAAGGTATGTATTTTCCAGCCTTTTCTCTATCCAACGACTCGCTTATATCAAGACTGTGAAGTGTTAACAGTCCGTCAATTATTTCTTCAAAGCATTCTGTTGAAACAACATTCACTTTTGCCTTTCGACCCAACTTTATTAGAAAAACGAAGAAACTTTTCAGTCTGTGAAATTAAACATACGAAGACTGTGTTCGCCCAAAGATTCTTTAGTTCTTTAGGTCCTCGTATTTATAATAAGGTAAACAAGGTATTAAATATCTATCCTCTAACTAAAGAAGCCTGCAAAAAGGTCATTTACAGTCATTTTCTTAAACTCTCGTACGATGATACCGAGGATGTTTTAAAAATACAACTATAAAATTATAATTATTTTCTGGAATGAGGTCTTTCTTATACTCACACAACACCCTCTCACACTCATACATGCACATACACGCTCCACACACCGAGAGGTCACACTAACATTCACACTTTATTTAACTTAAACTGGAATTTAAAGTTGTTTATTTGCTGCATTTTTGGTGTTATAATTGTCTTCTGTGGGGAAGGCGCTGCTTGCTGAAATACAGGTTCTTACCTAGTTCGGCAACGGAGGCCAACTCGTTATTTTGTAATCTTAGTTGAGTGTAACTGTATTATGCCAGTGTGTAACTTTGAAATAAATAAATGTTAAAGCCGCAGACACACACACACACACACACACACACGCACACGCGCGCGTACACACGCACACACACACACATACGCACGCAGCTTACATAGGTACATACCTCACCCCTCTCGGATACAGGCGTGAGTTATGTATGTATGTAAGCTCGCTGTTGATACCCCTAAGATATATTTAAAAAAATATATTGTTAGTGTACGAGAAACAGGGGGTATGTAAAGTAAGATAAAAAGAAAGATAATTTAGTTACATAGTGTGAAATCACAAATATCTAGTTACATAGTTTCAAGGAAACTTAGTTTTTGATGTCTTTACTGAATGTGTATTGCATTATTGTCACAAAAAGTAACAATAATTAAATAAAAACGAGTGAATAATGATGTCGCTCAGGCAAACTATCGTAAGTTCACTAGTGTTGTCACCAGATGTCGATGTCTAACTCTGCTGTGTAACTTGATGTGTGGATGCAGTTACGTGTAATACATACACATAAGTAGGTACTTAACTTGTCTTATGTCGTAACTGGATGTCTAATATATACACGGTTACTTGCTATATAATAGTAGTTTATGATACTGTTGCATAATAAGGGTTCTTATAACACGAGTGTGTTTTAAAAAAAACGAGCCGTGAGCGAGTTTCTTTATAGTATAACACGAGTGTTATAAGACCAAGTTATTTACAGTGTCATACACTATATCTACTCTTATTCTATAATACAACCAATAATATTGCAAATAAAACGCTGAATATCAACAACTTTATTTTTATACGACCTCGTGGCGCAGTGGTAGTGCATCTGCATACCATGCGAGAGGTCCCGGGTTCGAATCCCGGCTGGAAAAAAAAAACCCCAGGTCTTGGATGTTTACATGTTTGTGATGTCGTTGTTTCTGGTTCCCACGACACAGGGTATCCTAGTGTGGGGCCAGAACCAATGTATGTGCCTGTATGTAAATGTTAATGAACTCGTGGTAACATTTATTATGGTTGCTCCTAGATTTCGCCGGTAACAGGTTCATAGTAATGTTTGACGCAGCTTCCAGAATGTCTGGTGGTGTACAATTAGCACTATCCTTGCTTTCAGACATGTTTTTACACAAAAACTACTTTAAATAACAAACAGAACCAAACTTTGTTTAAATATTGAAAAGTTTTTTTAAATGTAAAATGTTGGCGCCAAGGCGCAAACTAGGACTAGTTCATTGAAACCTTTTTTTTAAAGTAGAGGTTCAGAGGGTTCAACCTTCTTGGTCCAACTGGGGGTTGTATAGGTGTATCGTTATGATTAAAAAGTTATATTATGATACAGGTGTCCATACAAGACCTCTATCGTAATAAAACTTTTTTTATTTTATTTTTGCTTATGCGTAATGTTTGTCATAAGAGTTTTGTTTTCAGTTTTATTATTTTTGTATTATAGTATCAGAGTAGATAACTATATTTACATAATAAATATTATGTGTTACAATTTATAAGTGTACTCACGAATTTATCTTTACAAATGTAGTGAATTAAATAAAATGGTGTCTCAAAAAGTGAATGTTGTTATTAATTTCTTCAATTATTTAGCAACTGACTAGCAATAGTTTATCCTATGAATTAAACAAACAATTATATTTCTAAAAATTTATTTCTTTGTAAAATATAAATACATTAAATACAAAATATCTTTTAAAAAATTGTATTCCTAACAAGAAAGAGATATTTATTCTTAAGTATATAATTAAGTACAAAAAATATACATTAAAGATTCAAGTAAATCAGTCTCATTATATTGGACGGATATTTCGAGCGGGTTTGTCTTCACAATAAGTTTTTGCTGTCCTTCATTTACAAAGTCAAGCGCTGCAAGTGGTCTAGTCCGTAAATATAATTTTCTTTATTTATTTGGAGATAATACAGGCTCGGATAATAAATATTTTATGTTTCACATTATTCGAATTTTTACTTGTACGTCTTATGGAACATAACTTTCGTTCAGCGTGGTAGTATGGGGTTCGCTACTGCCGTTGTGGATGCCGGCGCGGCCGGGTCTGGGCCGGCGGCCGGGTCTGGGCCGGCGCGGCCGAGTCTGGGCCGGCGGCCGGGTCTGGGCCGGCAGCGGCGGCCGCGGCGGCCTCACCGTATACAGTTCCTATAGTCCGCACAAATAATTTTGGCGGTAACGTGAACATAGCCGACTACGACTGTGTTCCGTTACCGCCAAAAAGATCTGTGCGGACAATAATCCGTATAAAGAGGACATTCGTAACAAACTTTGTGTCACAAGCTTTTGCAGTCTCTTGGTAGCAGCTGCAGCAGTTCATTTATTTTATTAAGAACATCAACAGCGAAAACCAATAATTTGAACACAATAATAAAGATACAGTTCACAAGGCCAATAACAGATATCCAAAAATAAGCAGTTCATAATTACAATAAATATGCCACGTTAACGCTTAGCAATATAATTGCGTTCACGCGGCAAGATGACGAGCGCTTGCCGCGTGAACGCAATTTTGGTTCGAAGAATACCTTCATGTGTGATTAGATGTTAATATTAGAGATAAGAAAGCTCTGCAAGTGCAAATCTCGACAAAACCATAGTTACAAACAAATTTTACTTTTTTTGACCTGTCACATCGGCGGCTAATTGGCGGTAATTTCATAGATTAAAAAAAACAGATGTGACAAGATCACTTGGCACCATCTTTATACTAGTGACGATATCAAAATATTGTTTAGCGTGTTAACAATTATTTTTTTTTTAAAGATTTTCACAGAATCATTAGTCAAATGATTGAGCGTGGCGATTATGGCAAAACCCCTCATGGTTATGAAAACCACGAAGGAGGCCTATGTCCTGCAGTGGGCGTTAAATGGCTGATGATGATGATGATGATGATTGGTCAAATACATCCGAAAATAACATACTGACCTTTACCTTTTATGACATTGAAACGAAAATAGATAGTGGAAGGAAAATTAAATCGAGTCGAAGTTAAGTCTTTTGTCCAATTTCCTTTTGCAGCCTTCAACGTAATGGTGTTCATCTTATGAAAACAATTTTTTTTTGTAAAATCGTCAGAATGGCAACAAGCGACTTGTAGCGCTTAGCTATGAGAGTTCCCTGCGTCTATTCCTCGATTCAATTGTAATGAAGGACATTTTTTTTGCCAATGTATTTAGAAGCTCAGGCTCAGGCGAGAAACTAGCATTATTGGTACTACGCAGGTTAATAAACTCAGGTTGTTGCTTTAGTGGTAATAGTTTTTGACCAGCCAGCCATTCGAACCTCCGAATGACTGGTCAAAATTAAATATTTATTCCCAAAAATGTATTATAGATACCATCTTTTTACGATAGATAGTAAATACTATGTTACACCCTGTATATATGACAAAAATAGTGATCTTCATTTTATCGTAGATTCGTCAAAGCTTGTCAATGTATATAAAGAATTTGAAGAGTGTAGGTTCTGTAAGATTGGTTATTCTATGAACTGCTATCAAGGACCGTGTTACCAATAGAGTTTAGTCCACCGCATACAAATATTAGTGAAATAAAAAAAAACAGACGATTTTCGTCGAGTCCAATTACCTACATTTGAAAGACTAATTTTACATTTTTAACAGTGATTACATTTTTAAAATCCATCAGGGCGATATAAAATCAGTTGAGGCGTTTTATCGGGATGCGCTTAAATATCACTTTTGGCAATACAATACAAATTTTGTTCCGGATGTCCATTCTATCTATAGGATCTGTTTCTATGGCGGCGGCTCGCTGTGTCGAAAGGTGAAGGTAGAGTTTATTTTTCGTTCATTTCTGTCTTTCATTCCGCATATTTCATACGGAATGAATTATCTAAACATAAGAAGTGAACAGATGTAACAGTGTTGGATCGGATCGTTCGACATCTTTCACTTTTGCAGAATAAAATAAGAGTGGAAACGTCAACACAGTCATTATCTCATTTTGTCTCCGTGTTGTCACGGTCAATTGTAGAAATTGATTGAGTAACTTATTTCCTAGAAGTTACCCAATCGAGTTTAAGTAATGTACGTATTTGCTAAATTTATTTGCTAATTTATGATTGAGTGACTTATGCAATTTCATAAATTTTTTGAACGAAAAAAAATTATAGAACGATTAGGAGTTAACGTTTTACTCCTTTTTAATGTCGAAAAAATAAAGGATGCCAAAAGAATATTTTGATTTATAGTTGGATCTGTTCACTATTAAATTCATCTAGCATTTGGACTCCATTCTACGCTTTGACCGTGTTATGAAACGAAACATTCATTTTGAATGTCCACATCTGAGTATTCTCGCTAGGAATTTTTCGCACGAAGCAGTACGGTCCGAGCGGACGCGGTCAGAGGTAAACACGCGGGCACACCGACGGAACTGCTTCACGTGGCATAATATATTACGCTTCCACAAACAAAAATTGACAACAGTTTTGAAACGGGCATGTAGATGTGAAACCCGCGAATGCCTCGAGAGGTTTTGTTGTCTGCGTGGACCCTCCCAGTGACCGATCGGGTTCAGCTATGGGGGCGGCTAGCGGCTGGCGGCGAGTAGCGCGAGGGTGGCGGCCAGCAGGGGCGCGGCGGCGGTGGCGGTGGGGGCGGTGGGGGCGGCGGGGGCGGCGTTGCGGCGGCCCAGCGCGCGGTTGTAGCGGTCCACCACGAAGATGCGCCCGCCCATGTCTGTGGCAACCGATCACATCTCATTCGACGCTGGCGTCAATTTTATAGGATTTTTGTATTTCAAATGAAGTATAAAAATGTAATTATCAGGGAAAAAGTATGGGCTGAATTATCACGAGTGCTTTAATTTATAGTGATAGATACGAATCATCACTCTGGTACGAATCGGTCAGTCGTCGAATCCGAGTCGGATGGGCAGCGTTCGGGAAACTAAAACACATTTTCGCGACCAAAATAGCTCAGTGTTTCGAGACAAAGGCGTATAACCGATGCGTGTTCTCAGTGATGACTTATGGATGTGAGCTCCGGTCGCCGACCGCGGGCCTCCTAAGAAGGCTCGAGGTCGCCCGACGAGCGACGGAGGGAGCTACGTTAGGAGTTTCACTGCGTGATCGGATCGGGAACGAGAAGATCCGCAGAAGAATCCGGGGTACTGATGTAGCTCCGAGGATCGCTCGGTCGAAGCGGCGGCGGGCGGGGCACCTAGCTCGGAGAGCGGGCGGCCGTCGGGGCGAACGAGTTCCGACCCGGCGACCGCGGACCGCCGGACGGCCGGACGGCCGGACGGTCCGAGGGCCCGGTCGCGGCGGCGCGACACCGGGAAGCTCGGACGACCACGACGGCGGCGGGCGCCGAACGGCCGACGACGGCGACGATACGAACACAGAACATAGGAATAAGGTAGAAAACGCATGTAGGCGGGGCGCGCGTGCCACGAATTTGTACAAATGATTATATTTTGCAAAAACATACTCAGTCGGCCGCAGAGTCTTACCGAGCTTGTTACTGAAGAAAAACTCCTAAAAAAAGGGTAAAAATGCGTGCGCAATTGTCACCTGCAGAGCTTGAAGCAGAGACGTTAGTCTGACTAATGGAGGGATTTCTTTTCATCGGTAAGTAAATTAAACCTTTATTTTGAGTGATTTGATCGAAAATATTGAAAAGAGTATGTTTTCCAGCAATATATCGCAAGGTGAAGTATACATTGCCGGTGTTGTACGCAAATAATTGCTGCGCCAACGTATTATGTACGCGAAGAGCAATGCAAAGCATGTGTGTCTGCGTGAACGATTGACTTCACAATATTCCGTGGTACTCCCCAAAAAGAGCAGCGAAGGGAATAAATTATCGATGGTGTTGGGTCGGTTTGTCGTGGTGTCGATATTGTTGCAACTTTGTTATTACGGAATATTTAATTGCTCTTAGAAACCGGCTAAGTGCGAGTCAATATCGCGCACCGAGGGTTCCGAGGGTTCAGTACAGACTTGTAGGTATGTAAATACTTCCATTGCAGGAATCTAGTCTCAAAGTTTTTTTTTGTAACTACTAATTTACGGATTTCGGATTTTTTCCCTTTAATTTTTTATTATAAATACATTTATTTGCAACTACAGTCACACACAAAGCGAAATTACACAACATGAAATAAACATAACAAAAAAAAAAGAAAAAAATAGGCAGACGTTTAAAGGTAAAATTTTTTGCACAGTCTAACCTACAATACACCGAAATTTTGTTTTGTGACTTTTTGCAGTCTGAGTTTGAGGCGAGTTTCCCGTTTAACCACTTCTGACACACTTGTCACAAGTATTTACGATAAAATTGCCATAAGTAAAGAATGAACCGTGTGGCGCCGGATTAAGAATAGCGTCACTCCATTTCCTTCCGTAGAAGTCGTAGAAGGCGACTAAGGATATCAATTACCAGGAGACGGGGCAGCAGCGCCTTCCTGAGATTCCAACCGCATACTAGGATCGCCGAGCGTGGCGATTATGGCAAAACCCCTCATGGTTATGAAAACAACGAAGGAGGCCTATGTCCTGCAGTGGGCGTCAAATGGCCGATGATGATGATGAAAGAATGAACGTTAAAGAAGTGTAGATACACCAGTACATGCAACAATCAATAATTACACACAAAATATCAAAATGTTAAAATGACATTCATTCTTAAAAAGCTTCGCCAAACAAAGTTAATAATATCGATATCTGTTAACTTTTTGTCAATCCCTATCGCTTTGCTCGTTCGTACAGGCGCTCGCTCACATCGAAAGTTGCGTCGGTGTGAGTGCATCGGCCGATCGCAACGCTCAACGCTCAACGCTCAACGCTCAACGCTCAACGCTAAACGCTCGCAACGCGGCCTTCGACTCGCGCACACACGTACAGGCACACACGCGGCGTGCGTGTCGCTCACATCGGCAGTGGTAAAGAACGGTAGGGGCGAAGCGGCGACGGCGGTTCCCGTACAAAATACGCGCTAGGACAATTCTAACAAATTTTCTCCGTTCCGTGGATACGAATCGATACCGAGAGCTCGCAGGGTGACCGACCTGCGTGCGTGAAGGAGTGGTAGTAGACGAGGTCGGGCCACGCGGCGTCGGGCTGCAGGCGCAGGGCGGCGGGCGGGCCGGCGGCGCAGCGCCAGCGCAGCGAGCGGTTGAACGCGCGGAACGTGGCGAAGTCGTCCGACCGCCGCCGGTCCGAGCCGGGCCCGTGCTCGCCTGTCGATGTCGGCCCGTTTAGAGGCTAAACATTCCACCCATGCCGGGACTTCAACCGATAATAGCCTTTAAATAGGTTTTTACGATAAAAGATTATTTGCAAGTAGGTAGTTCTTAGTAATAATGTGTCGGCAAAAGGTAAAGTAATAATGAAAACCCAAAAAAAATCGAGAGTGGGTGACACAATTTTAAATTTTTATTTAAACATGATAAATAAAATAAAAGAAATATCAGAAAAATAGTATTAAGAGATTCACACCGTTACAAAGTTATGGTGACAATACTTTTAGTCTCTTCGACTAAATGATGACTTCCCGTTCATAAACAAATTTAGCAGTTGCAAGGCTGTACGTAACACAGTAACCCGCCGCTGTACGTAGCTAGGGGGCGGGTCGACCCATCTCGGAAGCCACGGCGGGGCCGGGCCGACGCCGGCGAGCTACGTACCGATGCAGAGCGGGCCGGCGGCGAGCTACGTACCGATGCAGAGCGGGCCGGCGGCGAGCTACGTACCGATGCAGAGCGGGCCGCCGGCGAGCTACGTACCGATGCAGAGCGGGCCGGCGGCGAGCTACGTACCGATGCAGAGCGGGCCGGCGGCGAGCTACGTACCGATGCAGAGCGGGCCGCCGGCGAGCTACGTACCGATGCAGAGCGGGCCGGCGGCGAGCTACGTACCGATGCAGAGCGGGCCGGCGGCGAGCTACGTACCGATGCAGAGCGGGCCGGCGGCGAGCTACGTACCGATGCAGAGCGGGCCGCCGGCGAGCTACGTACCGATGCAGAGCGGGCCGGCGCACAGTGGTCCCGATTAATTAAAACATGGACATTGATGCTAGAGCCACGATTTTTTTTTTGTAGGTTGATACTAAGATGACTAATAAGACAAAAAATAATTATTTCCCTACCATGCCTACTTTCAGTAAAAAAAAATAAAACTTTTTTTTTTGTATGGAAGAAAATACGTTTCCGCTAATTTCTCAAAATTGTGAAGGGATGTCGAGATGGCGTTCACACACATTAGAGTTTAAGTGATTCTGAGTATTTTATGTGAAGATAGCTTTGACTTATCTCTGCGTACTTTGGAGTTATTGCAGGTCGAAAAATCGTGTTCTGTAATACTAAATTTGTCCTAACTGTAAAATTAAACGTTAACTTAAATGCTTACAATATTTGCAAATTTAAATTTAACAATAGTTTCTGAGATTAGTGCGAACAAATACAAAACTACGCGGTGTGAAACATATTTTATAAAGAGTTGTAGACTACTCTATTACGAAAAAAAAACGTTTCCTTTGGAAATTTCTGTTTCTCCTAAGGTAATACATTGCTTAAGACCAACGAACTGGCTTCAGGGAATAATTTGTTTCTGCGACTGAACAAAATTTTATTTTATATGACTGATGTAGGGATCTTCTTCTTCTTCTTCGGTCCTTTAACTCCTAGGGGAGCATAGGGCCTCAACCACAGATTTCCACTTCTGACGCTGATTTGCGGCAGCTTCCAGCTGAGGCCAGCTCATGCCGATCGACTTGGCCTCCTTGGCTATGGACCTTTTCAAAGTGTTCCTTGGTCGCCCCCTTTTTCGGCTGCCCAAGGGAGTATACGTGAGGGCTTGTTTGATCAGACATGGGTTGTCCCTATGTAGATGTAGGGATCTGAGCTTATTAAAAAGTTATGGATATATACGATCTATTTATCCGAGGTCCGCTGGCCAGCAAAAAATAGCTTCGACGATAGATACAAGTGCACGTGCGAGCTAGCGGATCTTTTATTTTTATGACTCATACGCACGTGCACGGTGCACTTAAATCTATCAGTGTTCAGCTAAATGTGGTAGCGAGAAGACGTGTTTCTATATTTTCTGTACGCTTCCAAAAATATTTCGGTAAATATTGTTTGTTTTCATTATTGTAGTCTCGTTTTGTTATTGTGGTCTTGTTTTGTTATTGTGGTCTCGTTTTGTTATTCTGGTGTCGTTTGTTATTTTTAATTGTTTTCGTTATTTGTTTTTATCACAGTATTAGATTTTTTATTCAGTTATTTTGCTTTGCCTCTAGATCTCGTATACTGTTGTTTGGAATTCACTCAATTTGGTTTTGTCTCGTGCTCTCGTATTTGAATGAACTCAAAAATATTGTACAAAAAAATTCCTTTCGAAAGTCCTGTTTTTTCTGTTCTTGTCGATTCTCTTTGAATATCACACAATATGTCTGGATTTGTTACAAATTTAGATTTGTACTGTGCTCTTAAATCAGGTGGTGGTTCTAAAAATACTGAATCTTTATATAATACTATTGTCGAACGTATTGGCATCGAATTGTCTTCAGAAGATTTGAGTATTATCAAATCATTCTGTCGCAATTTTTCAAGCAATATATCAAAGAGATGGTCACGTTCGAGCAGAACCCAAAAGACATTTTTGAGTCAGAATTCACACTGGTTAGATTTGGAAATTGTCTGGCCCAAATGTAAAAATATTGATTTAAACAACGTTTTTAAAATTCATGTCGAGGAAGACGTTCCAGTTATTGAGACTGCGGAAGTAGATGCGCATAAATCGAGTAGTGTTGTAAATAAAAAACCTTTTGATGACTTATCTGATAAACAGAAGAAAAGGCGCTCTCTCACACTTCTAGATCATTCTGAGGAGGAACTAGTTTACGCTTTATGTGCTAAACTGAAAGGGGCTAACAAAACAAAATTAGCGACTATAATTAAAGAACTCTTCCAAAACGAAGAAAAATGTGAAATAGTGGAAGACTTTTTGAAGCACAAAAAAACTGAGCAACGTTGTCTATCTGATGATAAAACGTTAGCGCTATTTACGTCAACGAATTTATCAAAATGGCAATATTGCAATTTAAGATCCATTCTCGCTTCAGAAAATATTTTTGGCCTTCCATCCTATCAAAAGCTTCTCGAAACGAAAAGAACTTGTTATCCTCCAGAGGCAGATATAACTGTAACCGAATCTGGAGTCAAAATACGACTACAATCACTACTAGATTTGACTATTAACAGGATTTTGAAGCTAATTCAGCTTGATTCTGCAGCCACAAAGTCACTTAAATTGATAAGTAAATGGGGATTTGATGGGTCATCTTCTCAAAGTAACTATAAACAAAAGTCACAGTCTGACATTGAAATTGACGATTCTTCAGTCTTTATGATTAGTTTGGTTCCGCTTCGTTTGGTTGAAGATAGTGGTACTATCTTATGGCAGAATCCTGCACCATCTTCGACAAATTTCTGTCGTCCAATTGGTTACATCGACAGTTGTAAAGAATCTGGAGATACGTCATGAATTGTATATGACAATGATTGATGGGAAAATTTCGACTGTAGTTTCTAATACTTCTTCTGCAGCGGTTTGTAATATTTGCAGTACACCACCGAGTAAAATGAATGACTTGGACTTTGTTTCCAAACAACCCATCAGAGATGACATGTACAAATACGGTTTGTCCTCGCTTCACATGTGGATAAGATGCATGGAATGTGTTTTACATATTTCCTATAACTTAGATTTCAAAAAATGGTCAGCTCGTAATGATGACAAATTGTTGAAACAGGCTAAAAAACAATTGACTCAAGAAGAATTCCGGAGAAGAACTGGTTTGTTGATCGATATAGTTAAACAAGGATTTGGCACCACCAACGACGGTAATACAGCACGAAGGTTTTTCACGAACTTTGAAATATCTGCTGAAATAACTGGTATTCATCCTGATTTGATCAAAAGATTTGCAGTTATTTTACAAACTATTTCCTCTGGGCAATTGATTAACACCAGCCTTCTTAGAGAATATTGCAGAGAAACAGCAATACTTTATATCAACTTATACCCATGGTATTTCATGCCGTCAAGTGTCCATAAGCTGTTGCTTCATGGTGCAGATATTTGTGAGAGTTACTCATTCATTCCCATAGGCATGCTTTCCGAAGAAGCATCCGAAGCCCGTAATAAAGATTTCCGGAACGTTCGACGAGCACACACAAGGAAAATCGGTAGGGTTCAAACAAATTTGGACATAATCCACAACTTTTTAATAAGCTCAGATCCCTACATCAGCCATATTAAACCGAACTTTGTTCGGTCGCAGAAACAGTTATTCCCTGAAGCCAGTGCGTTAATCTTAAGCAATGAATTACCTTCAGAGGAAACAGAAATTTCCCAAGAAAACGTTGACCCAAATATTTTGTAATTTTTTTTTTTTGTACTTGTTCGCAATAATCTCAGAAACTATTGTTAAATTTAAATTTGCAAATATTGTAAGCATTTAAGTTAACGTTTAATTTTACAGTTAGGACAAATTTAGTATTAAAGAATACGATTTTTCGACCTGCAATAACTCCAAAGTACGCAGAAATAAGTCAAAGCTATCTTCACATAAAATACTCAAAATCACTTAAACTCTAATGTGTGTGAACGCCATCTCGACATCCCTTCACAATTTTGAGAAATTAGCGGAAAAGTGTTTTCTTCCATACAAAAAAAAAAAGTTTTATTTTTTTTACTGAAAGTAGTCGTGGTAGGGAAATAATTTTTTTTTTTCTTATTAGTCATCTTAGTATCAAGCTACAAAAAAAAAATCGTGGCTCTAGCATCAATGTCCATGTTTTAATTAATCGGGACCAGTGTGCGGCGGCGAGCTACGTACCGATGCAGAGCGGGCCGCCGGCGAGCTACGTACCGATGCAGAGCGGGCCGGCGGCGAGCTACGTACCGATGCAGAGCGGGCCGGCGGCGAGCTACGTACCGATGCAGAGCGGGCCGCCGGCGAGCTACGTACCGATGCAGAGCGGGCCGGCGGCGAGCTACGTACCGATGCAGAGCGGGCCGGCGGCGAGCTACGTACCGATGCAGAGCGGGCCGGCGGCGAGCTACGTACCGATGCA